>BLSH010213051.1:746732-767809 GCA_018402905.1 Glandirana rugosa | reverse complement strand
CAAAACCGTAAATAACACGTCAAGATCCCCCTCCAAACCACGAACAAGTTTGGTCACTTCCTTTGTTATAAAATATCTTACCGAAGAATTGGGGATGTGTTTCCTGTCCGGAGGGGAGGAGCCCAAGGTCTCAGAGGCTGTCCTGGAAGACTTCCCAGAAAATGAGTTACCGGTAAGTCTAACTCAAGTTTTTTGGGTTAACATTGCAAAAATAACCCAAAATATTTTCTCACTGAAAAGTCATGAAACAGAAAAGTGACTGGTACTAAAATAAAACTAGTGGTTGTCAACTTGCTTGTATAGGGGCCTTCAAGTGCAGCCCTGACATCACCAAGGATTTTAATCCTACAGAAAGCTGTCAGAGATTGCGTAAAACTATTTACCTGCTAGAAGCCATTCTATAAAATATTGTTTCCTTCACTGGTTTGAACAAGCACCAAACCTCCCCCTAGAACTGCACAATAAATGCCAAAACGACTTGGATTCTCCATACACTTTACAATCTCTACAATCAACCTTAGATCTACCAAAGCTATGTAATTTTAGGACTTACCTCAACCATACCATCAATTTTGTATCCAGTTACGGCCGGCCCTTGCACTGCACACTTGTTGGTAGATCTAAGGGAGATTTAGCAATCCGATTGTAATGTGTGGTAAGCGTAACACTGAAGGCAGTTTACCAGCCCTGGTCATTTACCACACTACATATTAATCCTTGTGGCCTAGGTTTTGACCACTTATTTGATTTCTGCAACTAACTGCATTTGGTTACCATAGCTGCACCTGCATAAGTCCATGTTATGTGACTGCTTTGTGTCAACAGATCTGAGTCCAACTCATTACTCCTGCCTAAGCTATCAAATACTCAGATCTCGGACCACTACTCCACCTGCATCAAGTTGTCTCAAGAGAATGTAAGTTATCTGCTGCCCATGATTTGCTTGTTTTATCCTTCACTGATGTATTTTGTTGCTGACAGATTACTTTTAATCTATATGCCTTCATAATTCTGTAATACTATTTGCATCACTTATCATTAACTTGGATTCAGTTCAGCACCATATACCAGTAATAACCAGCTTGCTTTTGTAATGCCACTTAAAGCCCAGCTCCACCCAAAACCTTTCTGTTTTGGATGAAGTCAAGTTTGGTTAGAAGCTCTACCATGCCTGATTCCCACTGAGACCACACACACACACACACACACTTTTTGTGCCAAAACACATATTATGTGTCACTCATGGTGTCAGTGGGTATTGTATGAAAATCTCCTCAACAGGGACCCATTTGGCAAAATCTGACATGGGGTTTAACACTGTGTAATTTATCTTAATTCTGTTAGGATCAGTGTTTTTAAGGAGGGTATTTATTGCACGGTTAGTAATTCTGGGCACAAAACAGGCCACAACTTAAAGAAGATTTCCTTGCACAACCTAACTACTCAAAAATGTTCCCTCCCCCTCCAACGCCTATTTGGACTAACTTGTGTAAGAAAGCTCTTTATACTTACCTATTTTCAGATCGCTGCGGCCTGGTCATGTGATCTTTCCTGTGTCAGCCAGAGCTGGCTAAAGGAGTGAGGAGAGACCGTTTAACAACAGCTGGTAATGCCTGGGAGCACTGATGTCACTCATAGCTCCTATGTCGCTCCCTCCTCTCCCCTGCAGCAGTCACTGGCTGACACAGAGAAGCCGGATCACATGACTGGACCAAAGTGGCCTGAAAGTAGGTAAGTAAACAGATCTTTTTTACACAGGTTAGTCAGGATAGGTGTTAGGTGGAAGAAGGGAACATTTTTAAAAGTAGTTAGATTGAGCCTAGAATTCTACCTTAACCACCTCCCACCCGGCCACTGAACATATACAGCCGGGTGGGAGTTTCCCCATTCTGACAGGACGTATATATACGTCCTGCAGAACGGGTACTCGCAGCGCGGGCAAGCGCCGTGCTGCTGCTGGATCCTGTGATCATTATGATCACAGGATCCAGCTGAGCGGAGATCGGGATACGGGCGCAGTGACTGGCCCTCCCGATCATGTGACGGCTGTGTCCAATCACAGCCGTCACATTGTAAACAGAGACGAGCGTCTCTGTGACAGTTCTCCCCCGCCGAGCTCAGTGAGAGCTCAGTGCGGGGGGGAAGGGGGCGAGCTGCAGCTCTGTGACAGCTTTCTGCATGGTGAGGATTTCATGCAGAAAGCTGTCACAGATCGCCCCCCACACAGTGCACCAAGCACACTGATACCCCTGTCCCCATACATGTCAGTGTCCCCATAAAATTGCCCCCAAAACATCTGTATGTCCCCAATCACATCTGTCACCATACACCACATCTGTCACAGTCCCCAAACATCTGTCACAGTCCCCAAACATCTGTCACCATACACAAAACATCTGTATGTCACCGTCACATCTGTCACAGTCCCCGTCACATCTGTCTGTCCGCCAACACCAAATAAACTCAGATTTGTGTTATTTTTACCAAAGAAATGTAGCAGTGTCATTTTTGGTCAAAATTTATCAAGAGAAATTACTTATTTGCAAAATTTTATAACAAACGCAGAAAAATGCATTGTTCTTGAACATTTTTTGTCTTTTTTTAATTTATAGCGCAAAAAATAAAAAACCCAGGGGTGATTAAATACCACCAAAAGAAAGCTCTATTTGTGTGAAAAAAATGATAAAAATGTCATATGGGTACAGTGTCGCATGACCGCGCAATTGTCATTCAAACTGCAACAGCGCTGAAAGCTGAAAATTGGTCTGGGAAGGAAGGGGGTTTAAGTGCCCAGTATTGAAGTGGTTAATGTAAACCTGACTGGGGATGAGGACCCAACAATAATGGCACAAACATGCACTCTCGTTTTGGTGACAACAGTATGTTCATGCTCTGTGCAGGGAACCTGGTTCTGGCCTTATCTGGGATAGCTTCTCCCAATTTGTTGCTTCAGTCCTAGTTGGCAAAGGTGGTTTGTACAGGGGGTTGTCCATGGACCTATGTCAGACTGAAATTGGTAGAACTGGATATACATTCATATTTTCTGTATCCATTGTTAAAAACACTTATTCAGCCAAGGGCTATTATGTGCTTTCTCACAACAGTCTGTATGATCCCTTAAGTTTAGTGCTAGTAATAACTTATTTTTCTGTGGCATACATAGGAAACCATACACAATTCCAGGGTAATTGCCTACTAAACGTGTGTGTGTGTGTGCGTGTGTTAGTCTTAGGTTGTGAGGTCTTCTCTGGGAAGAGGTTAATATGAAAGCTTGAGTGTATTGTGCAAAATACTGACTAATACGGTGATAGTGTGTGTGTGTGTGTGTATATATATATATATATATATAAGTAAATATTTTTTTTCCCCTGCACATTTGCTATGACTTGGTAATGCACAGCTGCAGTAAATACTCTTCAATGAATGTGTTTTTTTCCCCTTTTAAGAGAATAACAACAAAGAATGCATTTGGACTACATCTGATTGACTACATGAGTGACATTCTGAAGGAGAAAGGAAGTGAACTTACTAACTTCAAGGTATTTTTGTTACTTTCTCCCATTATATACATTTGTGTTGGATATTTTTATATTGATGATGTTTTTCTACAGGTTGCTGCTGGGACACTGGATGCCAGTGCTAAGATCTATGCTGTGCGTGTAGATGCAGTGCATGCAGATGTGTACAAGGTATTAGGAGGTCTTGGAAAGGAATCACAAGGGCCAGAGCAAGCAGAGGCTCAGGAAGCTGGTATGTTCACTCGATTTGATGTAATCAGAAATGTTCTGCGCTTAAAAAAACACCCAAATGGTCCATGGTACCCATTGCTATCAATATATCAATTATAGAATGCATTAAAGTGGTTCTAAAGCCAAGAGGTTTTTCACCTTTATGCATTAAGATGAAAAACCTGTGCTGCAAAATCCCTACCCAGTCCCCCTCCTTATACCTACCTAAACCCAATCCGATCCAGCGATGTGTACGGGAGCAGCAGCTCTCGTTGCTGCCTCCCTGGGCAGATTGATAGCAATGGGAGCCATTTGCTCCTGCTTCCTTCAATCAAATGCTGCGCTGAGCGAGTGGGGGACGGGCCTGAACCGTGTGCTCTGTATCAAAATGCGCAGACAGGGCGGCTCGGGAGTGAGCACGCACGGATGCCCCAATAGAAAGCGACTTTTTTCTATGGGGGCACTTGGCGAAGAGGAGGAGCTTGGAGCGCTGACGGAGGAACACAAAAAGAGGATTGGGCCTGCTCTGTGCAAACCCATTGCATGGCACAGGTAAGTATACCATGGTTTTGTTATTGTAATAATAATAAAAAAACCCCAAAAAAACAAAAACAAAGCTTTTATGTTGCTTTAAGGCAAAAAAATATAGCTTAACAGCCACTTTAACGGTTTGACGGTGGCAGGTCGACTGCGCAAATCGCTGTCGCTGTAGGACGGCTCGCGCGGTTGCAGGCGGGAGCACGGCGGGGCGTGCCCCCTACACACTGCGTGAACGTGCCCGCGGGTTAGGCTGACTCGGTGTCCGCCGGCGACCCCCAATCGCCTTCTTCAGAGGCATAACGGGTATCTGCCAATGTAAACAAAGCATATCCTCGTTCTGTCAGGGGACATGACACTGATCTACTGTTCCCAGTAATTGTGAACAATTAGATCTGTCATGTCCCTACCAGCCCAGCCCCCACACAGTTAGAACACACCTAGGGAGCACAGTTAACCCCTTGATTGCCCCCTAGAGTTTAACCCATTCCCTGCCGGTGACATTTTATACAGTAATCAGTGGTTATTTTTAGCTCTGATCGCTGTGTAAATTTCATTGGTCCCAAAAGAGTCAAGTGTCCGATCTGCCCGCCGCAATGTCGAAGACCCAATAAAAGCCGCAGATCGCCGCCATTACTAGTAAAAAAAAAAAAAAATGCCATAAATATATTCCCTATTTTGTTGACGCGATAACTTTTGCGCAACCCAATCAATATACACCTATTGCGATTTTATGTACCAAAAATATGTAGAAGAATAGATATTGGCCTAAACTGATGAATACATTTTTTTTTATTTGGATCTGTATTATATAAAAAGTAAAAAAGAAATAGTTTTTTTTCCAAAATTGTCATTCTTTGTTTATAGCGCAAAAAATAAAAACCACAGAGGTGATCAAATACCACCAAAAGAAGGCTCTGTTTGTGCGGAAAAAAAGGACGTTGATTTTGCTTTGGTACAGCATTGCACGACTGCACAATTGTCAGTTAAAGTGACGCAGTGCCCTAAAAAAATGGCCTAGTCATTAAGGGGGCAAATCCTTCTGGGGCTGAAGTGGTTAATGCCTAAATTCATAAGACTGAAATATGTCAAACTGGAAGATTTCTTTGGGTGACCCATGTGATAAAATGCTCCCCCCCGACCTTTATGCAAGGAAATGTTATGTAAATACATAAGTAGATATGTTCTAATTCACAGTAACTGTTAATAAAAGGCATACCTGTGCACATAGGCTTTGACGTCCCAGAGTGGGCAGTATGTACGGTATACCTCCTAGATTTTCCATCTGCAACAGATTTGTGTTGGGTGCACTGATTTCATTGTGTAACCCACTCCTCTCTGAGGAGACTTTGTATCACCTTTCCATAAATATGCCACTGTATGTGTTACAGAAAGCTTTTTGTTTTATATATGTATAATGTGCATGGATTGATGTTGATATTCTTTTTAAAGGTGATTCTAGTACAGAGCCTCAAAATACAAAACGTAAGAAGAGGCAACACTCTGTGGCTACTATTGAACAGAATTTGAACAACATCACTCGCTCAGCAACAGACCGTGTTGATCAGGTGAAAACCTCTAGGAGCACTTTTTGAAAAGTCACCCTGTAATGTGAAAGGCAAAGAATGGAAGCTTAAGACAGCGTTTTAACCTGTTTTATCTAGTAAATGCTTGAGCTAATTTAGAAAGGTTCTCTAAAATGCCTAAACTGACTGTTTTTGTTCCCTCAGTGCCACCCTGATTCATGTTAACTCAGGTTTCTAAATGTTGTAATTTGCATAAGCAAAGGCAGTGTTCCCAGTCTCTCCCACACACTCACTTGACAATGCCTAGGCTCAGTCCTAAAGGGTTACTGGGAGGCAGCTGGAAGGGGTTAAAGGGACAGAGCAGTGGTTTTGGCTATGATGAAGACTAATAAATACATTAAAACATTGTATTTTGTAATCTCCACATGAAATATATATTATTAAGTATTCTCATTTTCAGCCAGCAGATAGATATATAGGCTCCATTTTTAAAGGCTGTGCTCACCTTTTCCAGAAATTAGCCTATTGGGCTCCAGTAAAATGTTCATTGATTTTGTCATATCTGTAGGCCATTTGGACTGCCCCAGAAGCCTGTCAGAGAAACTGTTAGCAATCCCCACATTTTGCCTTGTTCCTAGCATGTTAAAACTGTTGGACACTCATATCCAGCATTACAGGAGTGAAAAGCAATGGTTCACGCCCCCGCAGCTAAGCAGCATGTGGTGATTGCTAACTAGGAGTTTAATGAACATTTTACAAAGCTGCATAGTGTTTTTTTTTTTATTTATTTTTTTCATGTACTGAGGCTCCCTTTTTTTTTTTTTTTTGTTTAATAGAAGTGATCACCTTCACTCTGTTCTCAGCTGCATAAGAGCTGGGGGAGGATTAGTAGCAGCACACTGAGCTTAACAGTGAATGGCTGAGCAGCGGGGGCGTGTCAGGACAAGCCTGATCATTAGAGGAGAACATACTGAGTTCCCAGCATAGCTAGGGAACTGACCGTGGTGTGCTTTCCTGCTTAGTGTGGTTCGTTTTTATTGGGAAAGCAGATGGACTGGAAGGAACACCAGGGATTTCACATAAAGGAAGCAATACAAAGACAACAGGATACTTTCTCATACAAGTACACTGTACAGCAGGAATATGAAGTGTTGGGGTAACAAACACTTTTAAGCTGAGTTTATCTGTCCTTTTTAAAATCATATGTTTTATAAGTTAAAAAGAAACTGAATTAGTTGCATGAATGTTATACTCTCATAAAATAACATGGGTGTCTGCAGACTTGCATAAACATCCAAGCACACATTTTCTGACAATCAAATTTTGTGTTTCTGCAGATTGACCCTCTCTTTCAGAAAGCAGCTGCCTCGTTTGATGAATGCAGTACAGTAGGTGTCTTCCTAACTGCTCTGCGCTGTTCCAGTTATCACAGTGAGCTGCACTTTGATGATTATGTGATACCACTGTCAACCATCCAAGAGGAACAGGCCCCAACTCCAACATCTGTTGACACAACTGAGCTGAAAGGTAGATCACTCAAAATCTGTTCCTCCTTTACAGTGTTTATTTTGTTCTTAAGGCCCCTTTCACACTTGTATGACATGAAAGTCATGCAACTTTGCCACGACTTGAAGCAATGCCTGTGAAATCTTGAGGTGTCTATGAACCTCAAGTTCCATCAAAGTTGGACCAAAGTAGTGCAGGGACTACTTTGAAGTCGCTGCAACGTGAAGTTGCACAGATATGAACGGCACTCAATGGAAATCATGTGGTATGGCTTGTCATGCGACTTTACAGTCCCAAGTCGCACAAGTGTGAAAGGGACCTAAAGAGAATTATGTTCTTAGAGACAGATGGGAAGTAACTAAGATTCACTTGATTTATAAAATAAAATTTACCCCAAATCATTATAGTTTAACCTTTTAACATGTTTAGGTCAATGCACACTAAGTTTATTTCTATTTCATTATCGCATACCTTGCACTAAAAATCAAGGTCCACTTTATTACTCAGGGCCCTCGTCCCCATACCATGCTGTGTTTAAAGTTTTTTTTTTTTTTTTTGGTTTGGTTTTTTTTTGAAAAAAAAAGAAAAACCTGTGGCTGATAAAATATACTCACCTCAGCTTTTGCACTTGAATGTGTGCTGTCTTTCTTGTGGTGTGATCCTGGAAACAAAGGTGATTTCAAATTTCATGAGAAAATGTTCCAGCACAGTGCAAGACGCCATGTGAGATTTGGGCTTCTCATTATTTTTAGAATCTCTCTGAATAGAGGAAAAATACAAGTATATGAGATGCAAATCGCCATGTGTGGTACCACATCCAAATATTGTAGCAGAGAAAACAAAAGAAAAATGGTGCTTGACTTTAAACGTTCCACTAAATACCCAGGCTGAAAAAAGGAATGCTCAAAAGAATTTTAAAATATTAAATTTTATTATAGAAAATTGTATAAAATCTTAGCATGTTAAAAACATAAAGAACATGAGGATGCTAATTCATCATTTTCCCCTGTATGTGAACCGAAAAATACCACCAAGTTGTCAACATGGGTTGGCCTACACATCAAATATAGTGAATAGATAAGGATTTGTGTAGTGATCCTGTATGAAGAGGTAGACGGCCAACTCCAAAACTTGTGTTGGTACCAGAGCCGAAGGCTTCCTCAGGGGATCCTATTGGAACTGGGGGATATATTGTGATTAGCATCCATACACAACAATATATTTGCAAATCAAAGTGTCAAAACATTTCATTTATAATTTAATTATAACATATAGTACATGTATTAAGCATTCCATACACACACATTCAAAATAATTAATATAAAAAGTGCATTGTATACAGTAAATGCTGCTTTGGCTACCATGCCCAAACTTACACGTGAACACCTGCGGTAAAGGATATCAATCAATCAGTTTAGCACGCATAGGTAGGTATTCGGTAAGAAGAGGAAGAGACGTCTTGCGTCAAAGTGCAGAGGAGGAAACGGATGAAAGCCTGGGAAGCAACCAATTTGTTGGGTGCCCAAACAGGATATAGTCTGTGTAAAAATGTATAGAAAACACACTAAGTAAAAAGGATATCCATTGTAATCCCTTTACTAGTCGCCATGGGAGATGATGAACATCTCTAATCCAATGGAAGACATGGAGGGGGAGGGGGAAAAACCCTATGCGTGGTGAACTGATTGATATCTGTTACCGCAGGTGTTCACATGTAGGTTTGGACATGGTTGCCAAAAAAACATTTACTGTATACAATGCACTTTGTATTAGTTATTTATATATATATATATATATATAATATAGTGTGTATGGAATGCTCTATACATGTACTTTGTTGTAATTAAAATGTTTTGACACTTGATGATTGTTGTGAATGGATTCTAATCACAATATATCCCCCGGTACCAATAGGATCCCGAGGAAGCCTTCGGTGAAACGTGTAGCGATCCCTCTGGTACCAACACAAGTTTTGGAGTTGGCCGTCTGCCTTTTCATACAGGATCACTATACAAATCCTTATCTTTTCACTATATTTGATGTGTAGGCCAACCCATGTTGACAACTTTGTGGTATTTTTCGGTTCACATACAGGGGAAAAGAAAATGATGATTTAGCATCCTCATGTTTATGTTTTTAACATGCTAATATTTTATACAATTTTCTATAATAAAATGTGATATTTTAAAATTCTTTTTGTGCATTCCTTTTTTCAGCCTGGGTATTTAGTGGTTCCTTTTTTAAAGTCCAGCACCATTTTTCTTTTGTTCTCTCTCTGGATAGAAAGTTGTATTCCTATAAATGTATTTATTTACTTAGCATTTTGGAACACTTTTTGACATGGTAATGAGGGCCCTTAACATGGTAGACCTTGGCTTTTAGTGTAAGTTTCACCTTAAAAGCGAAGTTCAACTTTGGAACAAGTTACACCCATATTTAGGGTGTAACATATTAAGCTCATGTCTGCTCACCCTCCTCATTCCTTCCCCTGTGGGCAGGGCTTCTTTTCCTCTCGCAGCCGCTGTCCCATTTAAAATTTGGCACAGCGCTCCACCCACACCGATTGCGTCATCTATTCACATGGATATGGTGAATAAAGGAACTACAAGTCCCATCTTCCACCACGGTAGATGGACTTGTACTTCTCAGTGGATGGTGAGGGTGCTAATGAGTGCCCCTGTAGTCCACTGACCCTTCCTCTAGCTTTGTGATTGAAAACTTGTACAGCTCTATGGGCTGAAAGCTGGAGGGCATGCTTGCAGGAGCCTGACAGTTGAAGAACTCCAGGCTTTCTGGAAAAATATTTGCATTTATTATATATTTAAGCATATATAGTGCATTTGGAAAGTATACACAGCTCTTCACTTTTTCACCCGTTTTGTTACGTTATACCCTTATTCCAAAATGGATTAAATTCGTTCTTTTCCTCACAATTCTACAAACAATACCCCATAATGACCACGTGAAAGAAGTTTGTTTGAAATCTTTGTTTTTTGTTTTTTTTTTGTTAATAAATTGCAATCACATGTACATAAGTATTCAGTGTCTTTGCTCAATACTTTGGTGAAGCACCTTTGGGACCAATTACATTGTCAAGTCTGATGCTACAAACTCGGCACACCTATTTTTGGTCAGTTTCTCCCATTCTTGCAGAACCTCTCAAGCTCCATCAGGTTGGACTGGGAGCATCAGTTCACAGACATTTTCAGATCTCTCCATAGATATTCAATCGGGTTCAAGTCTGGGCTCTTGCTGGGCCACTTAAGGACATTCACAGAGGTGTCCCGTAGCCTATCCTTTGTTATCTTGACTGTTTGCTTAGGGTCATTGTCCTGTTGGAAGATGGACATTTGCCCCAGTCTGAGGCTCAGGTCGTTCTGGAGCAGGTTTTCATACATTACTACATTCATCTTTCCCTTGATCCTGATGGGTCTCCCAGTTCCTGCCGCTGAAAAACATCCCCGCAGCATGATGCTGCCACCAACATGCTTCATTGGAGGGATGATATTTGCCAGGTGATTAGTGGTGCCTGGTTTCCTCTAGACATGACGCTCGCCATTCAGGCTAAAGAGTTCAATCTGTGTTTCATCAAACCAGAGAATTTTATTTCTCATGGTCAGAGTCCTTCAGGTGTATATTGGCAAACTCCAGGCGGTCGGTCATGTGCCTTTTACTGAGTAATGGCTTCCGTTTGGCCACTTTACCATACAGGCCTGATTGGTGGAGTGCTGCAGAGATGGTTCTCTCCCCACAAAAAAACCCTGGAGCTCTGTTGGCGTGACCATCAGCTTCTTGGTCACCTTCTCCCCGATTGCTCAGTTTGGTCGGGTGGCCCGCTCTAGGAAGAGTCTTTGTGGTTCCAAACTACTTCCATTTATGAGTATACGGAAGAGAACAAGATTGGCGGCAACAAAGGACTTCCACGGTACGTAATGAACTTGACAAAAATGTTAAGATTATTCAGTTTTTACGATTTGACATGTTTCGCAGTCACCCGCTTCTCCAGAAAGAACAGTTTTCAGCCTTAAAAGTTTCTGAAGAAAGAAAAAATATGACATAAACAGTTTCTTGTAGAGAAACATATTTAGTGGAAAACTTATCGCACGACCCCCCCCCCCGATCAACAATGGGCACAGGGGTGGATGAACCAGGTGCTAATGGGTGATTCAGATAGAGGCACCTTGTCATAACCAACCCCCACCAACCTGAGATTGGGGATATTTATTTCTTTAGAAACTTTTACGGCTGAAAACTGTTCTTTCTGAAGAAGCGAGTGCCCGCGAAACATGTCAAAGCGTATGTTGGATCAATGTCTCATATGACGCTCCTCCAGGGGCTGTGATTCTGACCTTCCAACAATCAGTTTTCAGCATGTGTATATGTATCACAAGGTCATGTATTTGTGGTTTCCACCAACCTTAGCAGTGGCTTGTTTTTACTATATTTAATAAAACTGAATAATCTTTTTAACATTTTTGTTAAGTTCATTACATACCGTGAAAGTCCTTCATTGCCTCCAATCTTGCTCTCTTACATATACTTTCAAATTTAGGACATTGCTACATTAAATATTTATTAGTGACTCTTAAAATACTTCTATTTATGGATGATGGAGACCACTTTGCTCATTGGGACCTTCAATGTTGCAGAAATGTTTCTGTACCCTTCCCCAGATGTGTGCCTTGATACAATCCTTTATCTGAAGTCTACAGGCAATTCCTTGGACTTCATGGCTTGGTTTGTGCTCTGACATGTACTGTTAACTGTGGGACCTTGTATAGACGGGTGTGCCTTTCCAAATCATGTCCTATCAACTGAATTTACCACAGGTGGACTCCAAGTTGTAGAAACATCTCAAGGATGATCAGTGGAAACAGGATGCACCTGAGCTAAATGTTGAGTGTCATGTCAAAGCCTTGGTTCATGTGCCTTTTGGGATGGGATTTGACATGTCAAATCGCATGCCAAATCGGTGGCAATGGCACCGCCCATTTGTGGCACTGCACTGATTTCCAAAAGTAGTTTCTTTACTACTTTTGGCGATTTCAGGTGCGATTTCCATAGACCTCTGCGCAGCAACCCACACAGATGTCTCTGAAATCGCAGCTGAAATCGGGTCTGACATGTGGGAATGAAATGGTGCGAGTTCAACTGAACTCGCACCATTTCATTCCCGCAGCAATGTGAACCTAGGCAAGTGAATACTACTTCTGTACATGTGATTTTTATTTTTATTTTTTTTCGTTTTGTTATTTTTAATACATTTGCAAAGATTTCAAACAAACTTCTTTTACATTGTCATTATGGCATATTGTTTGTAGAATTTTGAGGAAAATAATGAATTTAATCCATTTTGGAATAGAGCTGTAACATAACAAAATGTGGAAAAAGTGAAAGTACTGTGAATACTTTCCGGATGCACTGTATCCAGCCAAATTTTTGTACTGTCGCATAGCGCAAGCGAGCATTGGATTTTTACTGCTATTTATGCCACCATTATAGATTTTTCTTCCTCCTGTCTCAATGATACGTTTTACCAGACGGATGAGGAAAAATGTTCTTTAGGGACACAGGCAGCAATAAAAAGCTGACATGGCTTCTATTCTTTACAGACTAACTGAAATTTGCCCTAACTACCTGTTTGGTGCCATTGACACCAGGGAAGGAAGAGAGGGGAAATCTCTCTTACAAAACCTCAGATAACGGTAAAAATGTGACGGCAGGTTTTAAACCTTTAATCTCTTTATTGAAAACGGAAATAAAATGTTTTGGCATTACACTCACTTTAAAGGAGCTACAGCTATGAAATTTTAATGCATTTTGCTGTGTGACCTATTTTTCATCCCCTGGTGGAATCTTATCTGGGAAAACTTCTTCTTTGCAGCTCTTCTGGATCAGTGTGTGGAAAAACGTTCCTTATGTCCATCACTTGCAAAATTTCGCTCAATGCAGCTAGACAGCGATGCCAAGGAGGAGGTACCCACCATACGCTCTTTGTGCTGTCCAGATATTTGTACAGTTTTTGGGCCTTTAGTCATTTATAACATCCCTATATATTTTATAAAGAAACAGCTGAGACAAAAGTTCCCATTAACCCCGTGTTTAACCTGTTCCCACCAGTTATACGCAGGTGTGCGTTAATGTGTTTTCAAGGTGTTCCAGTGCTTTTTTTTTTTGTCTCCAAGGTTTCCTGTTTTATTTTATTTATTTTGCTGTAATGCACTCTGGTGCATTTTTGATTTGTTTTGCCATGTGTTCAGTGCAGAAGAAATGCAGCATTTTCTAATGTTTTTGACTGCACTGTAAAGCACTGCACTGGTGGGAACATGTCATTGAAACCAATATAACCTACCGTCCATGCATTTTTAATGCAGAGGAAAACGCACTGGACTGCATCTGGTGTGAACCAGCCCTCAGACTAGAAATTATTTAAAAATTTGTACTGAATAATATATAGTCTGAGTTCTCTTTTCTAAAAAGTACACTTCCTGGTTTATATGCTAATTCAAAAGTATTTACTGAGTCCCTGACTAAAAAAAAGTATGCACATCAGGATTTCAGACCTTTTTTTGACTCCACTTTAACAACTTACCACCTAGCCTATAGCAGAATGACGGCCGAGCAGGGGTTTCATTGTTCTAAGGGGATGTCATATGACATCTTTCAGAACAAGCCACTCGCGCGTGTGTGTGTGTGTGTGTGTGTGTGTGTGTGTGTGTGTGTGTGTGTGTGTGTGTGTGTGTGTGTGTGTGCGCTCGGACACACCGCAACTCCGATCTCAAAGAGCCTATGACGTAGGCTCTTTACCATGTGATCAGCTGTGTGCTATCATAGCTGATCACAGTGTAAATAGGATATGCCAGTTATTGGCTTTCCTCTGCTCACTTTGACAGTGCCCGAGGAATGGAAAGCCGATAAGTAGCTTTCCTCACGGGGGGGGGGGATCTGCACTGATGATCAGTGCAGGTCCACTGGTGATGCCTGTCCGTGCACATCAGTGCTACATATCACTGCCGCCTGTCGGTGCCCATTATCTCTGCTGCCTGTCAGTGCCCATCATCAGTGGTGCCTGTCAGTGCCCATCAGTGGTGCCTGTCATCAGTGGCGCCTATTAGTGCCGCCTCTCGGTGCCTCATATTAGTGCCGCCTCTCAGTGCCTCATATTAGTGCCGCCTCTCAGTGCTTCATATTAGTGCCGCCTCTCAGTGCCCATCAGTGCTGCATATAAGTGCCGCCTCATCAGCACACGTCAGTGAAGGAGAAAAATTACTTATTTACAAAATTTTATAACAGAAACGAAGAATAACTTTTTTTTTTTTTTTTTTATTTCAAAATTTTCGGTCTTTTTTTTAATTGTTTAGCAAAAATATAAAAAAAACTACGGTGATTCAACACCCCCAAAAGAAAGCTTTATCAGTTTAAAAAAAAATGATAGAAATTTCCTTTGGGTACAGCATTGCATGACCACGCAATTGTCATTCAAAGTGTGACAGCGCTGAAAGCTGAATATTTGCCTGGGTAGGAAGGGGGTGAAAGTGCCCAGTATTGAAGTGGTTAATAAGAGAAGCAGGGTATGGACAGTAATGTAAAGAGAAAATTACCCGCTAGCTATAATAAAATAAAAAACAAAAAAATAACAGATCTTTTGGTGCGCTGGTTTGAAATCGAACTTGTAGCTGCAGTGCACTTGAATTCTGAGATCAGCAGAAACAGACTGTTTTACTGAATTCTTTACCGACATTGATGTCTGCAATGCAGTTTTGTTATATGTTACATGATTTACTATCCTGGCTTTGGGTCGGGCTTCAGCTCAGAGGTAAGCTTTTTGCTGAAATCACTGGCCTTATCTTGCCTCTATTAAAATACACTTTACTTGAAAGTATGGGTCAACTTTAAGGATCTTGTCTTGGCACCTTCTAAGGGCGGTATGAAACATGGTTGCTAACTCCTATTAGAACACCTCAGCTGCTTCTTGTTGCTATAGATACAAAAAAGTGCAAGATAATAAAATCATGCCTGTGCTTTATGCCCATTGTCCAGAGTGACTATTTTAACGTTTAAGGCTTAATGCTAGTGATATGTGCAGGATTAGATAGAAGGGTGCATTTCAGAGTTGCTTGCAGAAGCAGAAAAGTGTAAAACACTCCAGGTCTTAGTGCATGAATCACTTAAAGACTAAATAAACTTGAAACCACATATTGGGAATTGACACTACCGTGATTTATACCACTAGTGGTAAGCAAGCTTTGAGGATTATGCACATTTTGTGAATTGGTGATTATTTAGTAAATAAGCTACCCTATTCCTAAAGGTCTTATCCTTTGCTCTGTCTTTCTGCAGAATGTGTTGTCATTAACCGATAAATACAAGGAGAGCAATCATGCCTTTGATATCAATGCAGAGATTGAGGATGATGGTCCTGAGCCTGCAGGTCCTGAGATGGATGATTTTGATGCAGATTTGTGTGATGGAAATGAAGCAGAAGATCTGGGAGAGTTTGCAGAGCGCCGAGAGGCTTGCCGATCAGGAAAAAAAGGGTATGTTTTTCTTTTACACTTTATTATTATTTTTCAGTACAAGGGAAACTTTTGTTATAATGTAAAAGTGGTGACAAAGAATAAAAAGTGTGTGTATATATAGTATAATATGTGTGTTTTTTTTTTTCTTTGATCACTCTAGATTTCCTCGTCCTGAGCTCTAAAAGTGATATTAAGGGCAATGTTTCTTTATTAAAATAAATAAGATGTTATACTTACCTGGTCTATGCATTGGTATTGTACAGAGCGCTCTTTTGCCGCCTTTTAGATGGTCCTCCACTGGCGCAGTCCGCTCATTCTTCTGAGTGCTCTCATACTAAGTGGTGTGCTATGTGGACACCTATGTGGGCGTGCTCCAAAGACTGAATGTGTGCTTCCATAGACGCACACTGCGTGGCTCAGCTATGCCCCTCTCACTTCTTCACAAAATTTGACTGACCGTAGCAGGAGCCTATGGGATGGTTTTTTTTTTTTTTTTCCCCCAGATATGGTTTGGTTGGGTTTTTCTGTTCTTTCAAACTTCTGTTCTGCCAATTCCTGACTTGATTTGGATGAAGATTTATGAGCAATTCACTTTGTCCAAGACCCCATACACACTATTAGATTTTCTGCAGATTTTTGCCTTCATTTACAAAAACCATGTAATGCAAGGGCCTGCCTGATTGCATACAAATTGAAACTCTTAAGGCCCATACACAGGGTACAACGGTTGTATAACAACTGTCGTACAACAGCTTGTTGTACGATCATCCAACCGTTGGTACGCGCGATTACAACAGCCGATGTGCTATGGTCGTACAACAGAAATTGGATGAGCAGACTAGAAAACTTTTTAGTTGTACCACAAGCGGTTGTATGACTGTTGTATCGTGTGTACAGAGAAGTCGGACCAACAAAGCTGTATGTGCAAAACACGCATGCTCAGAATTCAGGAACACCTGGAAGTGTCCGTTCGTGTAAACCTACATTCCTAATTCACAAATCACATTCACCTGAACTTCATCTTTATATGCTCTTAGCACGTCACCACGTTAGGATTGGTCGTCCGATCGCTTAGTGCATGTCAGTACGCGAGACACAACAGCCTACATACGACTTTGGACGTCCGGTCGTATGACCATCGCACCGTCTGTACGAGGCTGTAAAGTGGTTAACCCACCAATGTGATTTTTCATAATCCTCTCAGATTATTACTGTATCGGCCCCCTGTGACTGTCCTTTATGGAAATAGCGCTGTATATACCTTGTATACTGAGCTCTGATCTGCGATGATTGACCCGCCGCTTCTCTCCTCTCTGCCCGACAAATGCAGTGGGAGGGGCCGAGGAGAGAGGCGGCCCCGCCTGCTGCATCTGTGGGAAGAGAGTGGAGAGAAGCGACCGCTCAATCAGCGCTCAGTATACAAGGCAGTGGCGGCTGGTGTATAAGGGGCGCTTGGGCGCTGCCTCCCCGCCGGCTAAAGAGGAAAAAAAAAGTCAGCCTGGCCCCCCTACAGCTAATAGTCTGATTGGCTGCCCTGAGCCTGCGGCTCAGTGTGATTGGATGAGGTGGCCCGGGGTGGGTCACTGTGGCGGCGGACATGACTCCTGCTCCCACAGAGACCCTGACCGGTGACCGACAGACTGATGGGGACAGCCGCTCTCCGCATGCCGATCTCTGCAGACACAGCCCGCTTGTCCGTATGCCGAACTCTGCAACACTCCTGCCTGCCTATTGAATGCGGTAAGTGCGGGGGGGGGGGTGGTCTCTGCAATGTACCCCACCTGTGTTACCAATGTACCATCGCCTGTGATGCTGAGCTGTATACTGTGTCCTGTGATGCTGAGCTGTATACTGTGTCCTGTGATGCTGAGCTGTATACTGTGTCCTGTGATGCTGAGCTGTATACTGTGTCCTGTGATGCTGAGCTGTATACTGTTCCCTGTGATGCTGAGCTGTATACTGTGCCCTGTGATGCTGAGCTGTATACTGTGCCCTGTGAGGCTGAGCTGTATACTGTGCCCTGTGAGGCTGAGCTGTATACTGTGCCCTGTGAGGCTGAGCTGTATACTGTGTCCTGTGATGCTGAGCTGTATACTGTGTCCTGTGATGCTGAGCTGTATACTGTGCCCTGTGATGCCGAGCTGTATACGGTGTCCTGTGATGCCGAGCTGTATACGGTGTCCTGTGATGCCGAGCTGTATACGGTGTCCTGTGATGCCGAGCTGTATACGGTGTCCTGTGATGCCGAGCTGTACACTGCGTCCTGTGATGCCGAGCTGTACACTGCGTCCTGTGATGCCGAGCTGTACACTGCGTCCTGTGATGCCGAGCTGTGTACTCCTGACACAATATGTGGAATACAGGGGATGGAGTGGGTGGATGCTTTAAGGGGTGGGGCTTATTAGAAGTAGGAGGGGTCAAAATGGAAGGGTGTGGCCTGCCCTTCCCCATCCTAAAACTTCACCAGCCGCCACTGATACAAGGTATACACAGAGTTCTTTCCATAAAGCACAGTCACAGGGGGCCAATACAGTAATAATCTGAAAGGATTGTAGTAAAAAAAACAAAACGAATTGGAGCAGCAGGACAGGAGGGGCGGCGTAGACACATAGCTGTCATGCAGAGAGGGGAGGGGGAGAGAGCACACAGGAGACAAAGAACAGGCTGCGCATGATGGAGACACACACTGACTCCGATGTCACAGCTTGGCAGCTATGATATTTCGGAGTCAGCACAGAGAGGGGAGGGCAGAAACTGGCAGGATTAGTCAGGTATTACAGGTGATACAGGGGGGCCAAATTACACAGCACAAGCGCTGTGCTGTATAACATGCTATAAGGGAACAGGATCTCTTTTTTGGGGGGGTTAACAAACACTTTAAGGTTTGACCTCATATTAGATGGTTTTGGTAAAACTGAAGACAAAAATCTGCAGAAAATCTAATGGTGTGTATCCCCGTACACACAATGCGCATTTTGGACGGGAATTTTTGTGCGACGACTGATCTTCCGATTTTCAGATCGACAGCCGATTTTAGATTTTTCGGATGACAAAAGCTGGATGTGCAGACTATAAAATTTTTGTCGGATGTGAACACAACGTCCGATTTTCGTTTCATTTGTATGGTTTTTGTACGAAAAAGATTGTAAGTGCAAGACTACACATGCTCAGAAACGAAAAAATACAATCAAAGCTATTCAACACATTACGTCACTTCTGACGTTGAATTCGGTCGTACGAGAATTTTCGTATTGTTAGTACGCTCTTCATTTTTGACATGAGACAAGCATCCAACAAAAAACTGACATTCTGTTGTCCAAAAATCTAAGCGTGTGTATGAGGCTTAAGGTTTATTTTTTTCTTTCCTATTGGGTGACACAGGAAGTCACTCAACTTTTGGTGGCCCTACCATTCGGCCTGTCCACAGCCCCCAGAATGTTCACCAAAGTCCTGGCTCTGATTCCGGGCCTGTGTTGGACTCAGAGGTGGTGGGGGGGGGGGGTTTATCTAAACGATTCTGAGGAAGTAAACTGACTGTCTCTGGAGTACAATGTATCTTTCAGGGTATGCACTTTAGAGGGTTTTGGTTAATTCTGGATACTGCCCAAGTGTGACTGATTCTCCCTCTAGAAAATTCCCTTGCTTTGAGGAGTCAGATGGATTCCCTCAGGATGTTGAGAAATTTCCTCGATTTGACTTTTGCATGAGGGTCTTCGAAAAAATGGACACCTCGTTTGAGGCAGTTACCTTTGCTCGGTTTAATTCCAGGCCTCTGCAGCGGAATGTTCTGATGACATGGAGCAGGAGGTGATTATTTTGACACTCCCTGATCCTTACACCCCAGTATTCTGCAGTCTCCGGTTTGGTGGATGCCTTTTATGGGTGCTTGAGACGGGAAAGTTCTTTCTCCCCCTATCTTGGAAGGTGTAGACGACGGACACCTGCTTAAGGGCTTAGGAAGAACTTATGGATTGTTTTTCAGTGCTGGGAACTTGGTCTTCACAGGAGAGGTTGTTTGCAGTGGATGCTTTTGTGACACAATGGGATCAGTTCTCCTTGATTTATGCCTTTCCTCCACTAGAGCTTCTTCTGCCTCTTCTTTGCAAGATTCGAGTGGAAGAAATCCTGTTATTTCTGATTACCCTGACTTGGCCCAGGAGACATTGTGAACATGTCGGTGGACAGTTCTTGGGTCTGTCTGGATTGTCCCGACCTCACATTGCAAGGTCTGATCTTCCATACTTTACAGTAACTGTCTTTAATGGGATGGCTATTGAAGCCAGAGTCTTAAGAGACAGAGGAGTCTCTGATTCTGTTATTCCTACGCCTAAATGCCAGAAAGACTCTTTTTAGAAGGATTTGCCCCAAGACCTGGAAATCCTATATTGCTTGGTGTGAGGCTAAATGTCATTCTTGCAAGTACATTGTGGGCTTTATTTTGGCTTTTCTCCAAATGGGTTGGTATGCAGCTGGCCTAGAGTATAACCTAGGGTCAGATTTCAGCCTTGGCTGTTCTTTGTAAGAAGCTGATTGCCTCCCATTCCTTGGTGCATGACTTTGTACAGAGTGTCAAACATATTCATCCTCTGGTCACACTGCATTGACCCTGTAGGATCTCAATTTGATTCTTTCTGTTTTGCATAAAACCTCCATATAAGCCTTTTCTAGACTGTCCTTTCATTCTTTTGACATGGAAGGTTGTGTTTTTAGTTGCCATTACTTCAGCTTATAGGGTTTCTGAACTGGCGGTTCTTTCTGTAAGGAGCTGTTTCTGGTACTACACCATGACAAGGTGAGTCTTAAACAACCTCAGCTGTCTTTACTCCCCCCCCCCCCTTTTTTTTTCCTAAGGTAGTTTTGGTTTCCCATTTCAACCAGAACATTGGCTTACCTTCTTTTTGTCCTAAAGCCTCAGTTGCCATAGGACAAGGCTGTCCACTTTGGATGTGGTTCATGCTATCAAATTTACTTGAATTCGACTGCTGCGATTTGGTAATCAGATTTCTTTGAGCTACCTTAGAGACCAAAGACGCAGCTTCCAAGTCTACTAATACCCATTGCATTTGTCAGCTTGTTTCTCAAGCTTACGGTTTGAAAGTACAGATTCCACCTTTCTCTGTGAAGGTGCTTCTTGGGCTAGCCATCATTAAGCTTCAGTAGCTCTAGTTTGCAAAGCTACCTGGTCCTCTGTTCACACTTTTACAAAGTTTTACCAGGTGGATGTTATAAGCGATGAGGACACTTAACTTTTATTGAATTGT
>BLSH010213051.1:723713-740690 GCA_018402905.1 Glandirana rugosa | reverse complement strand
AAGTCATAAGGAATATTTATACCAATACGACGGTGGATGTCCGCTGACCTGTTACCGTTTTTTTTTCCCTTGTTCCCTTTTTTTTTGCCATTGTCCAGTCGCCTGTAGGTGGCAGCATAACCATATTTATAAGGAATACTGAAGCTGCTCTGCATTACCTTGACTATATTAGGTTTAAACTTTACAAGACGTCTTCTGTTTTTCTCAGTTTTGGATGTAAGTCATCCTTGTCTCTAATACTTTCCCCCCATCAGTTCACAGATTACTAAGATTGCAGATGCCGATATTGGAACTATGTGCCTGCAGCTGTCCTCTTGTCCCGGAGAGTATTCATACTTCAGTCCTCGCACTATGTCCATGTGGGCAGGCCCTGAACATTGGCGTTTCCGGCCTCGACAAAAAGGTAGTTGTCCTTCCTTTACCAACAGTCTTTTAAGCCAAGTACAAATATACTGGGGCGATTTTCGGCACATGTGCACCACTGTCTGTTCAACAGAAGTCTGTCTAATGACCAGCTTCTCTCTTGCTGTCCTGGAAAACCATCATTTGATCAGTGCTTGCACATCGTTGTGTTGATGCTGGGAACTGTCTTTTTTTTTTTTTTTTTTTTTTATTCAGTTCATTGGTTGAGCAAAAAAAAAAAAATGAAATATGTATACCCAGCTTTATTTATCAGGACTGTAGCATTGTTGTTCATCTAAATCTATTCCACTTTCAGTTGAGAGTGTTGGCGACAAACCGAAGGTCAAGAAGGCGAAGAAAGTGTTTGAACTGAACTTTGAAGAGGATATTAATTTTGAAACTCACTTCTGTAAAACTAGGGTAAGTTGCTTAATATAAGAACCCACCATGTGCTTTCAGAACCACGTCAAGAGTGATATGTGACCAGCTGTGTGACTTTTACTAGGCATAAGGTATTGTAAGTGTATTGCCACTTTACAGCTTACTGTGGCCCCAGACCACCCATCACTGCCGGTGTCCATGACCAGGACAGGACATGAGAGGAAATCTCCACATTTTGGCCTGATAACACCTAGGACTAGATGTTAGGGAAATCATCTTGTCAAAACTTCAGACAGCATTAACAACCTGAGATTCCAGAGCCTTCCCCCATTGTCCAAAACTACAACCAACAAATTACTTATGTGAAGCAGTCTATAGCTGAAAACCACATTCTCAGTCACTTTTATTACAGGGTGCTGTATATGGCTTTATTGGTTGCTGTACTTTGCCTGTCCTCCCTGTTGACAGTATTGAGGTTTGCCAAACGAGTTCAAAGCTTTATTCACCGATCACCTAGTTACAGCAAAGAGTGATGTTTCGGTGCCGCGCAGGACCTTTTCATCAGGCATGTGTGAAGGGGTCCTGCACGTTTCCATAACGTCGCTCTTTGCTATAACTATGTGATTGGTAAATAAAGCTTTGGACTCGTTTGGAGATCCTGGTGTGCTGGTGACACTACTTGCTCTGATGTTATGCAGTTCCAGCCATTGGTCGCTCCAAGCACCCACATTAGAAATAAACTATCTTTACAGGAACGTGTGCGTTGGGAATATTACAATTCGTATTGAGGTTTGGACACCCCAGAACTGACAAACACTGTGGCAGCCTTATCCTGTTAAATGTGTCTTTGATACAAGTTAGTGTGTAGTCTGTAGAAGTCAGCGTTCCATGTCGTCGTCCCCCATGTATTCTTTTAAACTTTCCTAGCAGTATTTTAAATTCCAGTCAGGGAATCAGGACATTGTTACTCAGCAATATCTACAGCTGTCAATCACTAATTGGATGTCTTAACAGGATATATGCAACAGAACACTGCAGTCTTTTAGTCATTAAATAGCATTGCAACGTCATCATGTCTATTAGCAGCAAAAGCTGTAAAGTGTTCTTGCGCATAGATAATCACACTAAAACCCAGAGCACTGAGTTGTCAGCCCATTGTAAATATGTTAGGAGCATATAGAGTAGTTGGGTTTAGCCAAAAGTGTACTGTATTTCTAAAATACCATACTGAAACAATAACCCTCTCTTTTAATTTGATCTCCTATATTTAAATAGGCAGCTACAACACTTGCAAAAAGCACACTTGAGACCCAAAAGAAAAAAGCCACGACACTGCCCGCTGATTTCCACTATGACCCAGACAACATTGCAAAGATGAGCTTAAGACCAATGGACAGGGTAAGTAAGGCGTTAACTAATTCTTTCTTGTTTACACTTGAGCCTAATCGGTGCAGGTTAATGTATTTTTGCCCACCAGATCAAGAGGATGGCTCCTGGAAACTCTGTTCCTGAACAGGAAGATGAAATTGGAGAATATGACTACAACAATCCCAATGACACTTCAAACTTCTGTCCGGCCTTGCAGGTGAGGACTGTTGCTTGTCATGAGCCGAATTAATTTTCTAGCACTATTTTTCTTAAAATTGTAGAAAAAAAAAAATGTAACCACCTCAATTTGTAGCTTGCAGACAGTGACGATGATGATGGACCTTTTGCGGGAGCAGCAGATGAAGGTACAGAATTTCCCATACAGAATGGAGTAGATGAGAAGAGGGTAGGCTTTGATGGGGAACACACTTTAATTGCAGAACCACAGAAGGTAAGCAGTATACTAAGGTTAACGTGATTGTAAACCCTCACCTTGTAAAACAGCCCATTCAGTTTAACATAGAAATGAAAGGCAAAACATTTGCATATACATATGAAAAAAAAAATATACCTTTTTTTTTTTTTTTTCCCCCCCAAGTGATCACATTCCATCAGTTCTCGACTGTATAAGAGCTGGGGGGGGCAACAGTACATTGAACTTCCCGAGCACAGCTAGAGAGCTGGCCATGCGGTGTCATGCCTGCTGTGGTCAGTTTTTAATAGGAAAGCCTAGGGACTGGCAGGAACACCAGGGAATTCACATAAAGAAAGCAATACAAAGAGAGCAGGATGCTTTTTCATACAAGTACATGGTACAGCAGGCACATATCAGGAATATGAAATATTGGATATACATACTCTTTTTTAAGGTTTTTAGTTTTGAGTAAAAGCAGATACCAGCTTAAAGGCTACATTCACCTTTGGGAACGTGTAACATGTTCCTAAATCAGTGTGGCCGTGCAGGGCTCCACCCACACAGTCGTGTCATTTATTCACACAGCTCAGTGTGTGAATGCACTACAAGCCCCGCCATCCTTTGTGACTGTCGGCTTGTAGTTCTCAATGAACTACCATGGCGCTGTGGAGCTCCCTGGTAGTTCATTGATTCTTCTTGTCAGAATGTATCTGCTTGCCTGTACGGGATGAACAGGCACACAGATACTCTGGCAGATCTGGAGGAGACCTGCATGGCTCCATCCATCTGCTGATTGCTGGTGCAATGTTTTACAGGCTCCAAAAAAAAAAAATAATTTGTTTACCTGCAAAAAAATTTAATTTTTTACAGCTTTTTCTTTTTCCCCATGCCTCATAAACTTCCCTGCATATGTTGGCCTATGTGTCCATGCACACATAGATTTTTAGCAGCGTTTAGTGGCTGGACAAAAAACAAACCCTCAGCCAGCATGTCCAGAAGCAGCTGAGTTTAGGCAGAAAAAAAGAGTGTTAACGCTAGGCGCGTTTGGCGCTTGAATGTTCATTTCAATGGCCAGGATAAATCATTTATTCTGGCCAATGAAATGAATTCATGCCCAAGCGTTTGATTTTTGTAAACTCGCCTAAATTCTTGTAAAAGCGTTTTTTCTGCAAAAATGCTACTGGCTTCCAGGAGGATTTATTAAAAAAAAAAAGCCCTGTGTGCGTGAGAACTTAAACATGTCTGCCCTGACATCTTTGCATTCTCTAAGAGCGTTATATCAGAGTTATATCAAGTGCAGATCCACAAGTGGAAATGTGAATTGTGGCAGTAAAGGCTAAGCTCTTGAGTACCATCCAGTTCAAAAATTCAAGAACCCTTTATGTCTAAGGATAATAAGTTGCAGCAACCACAGCCTGGCCAAGTACACCCCCCGCACCCACAGTCATTCCTCTACTAAATCTGCCTTTTCAGCTTTTACGTTTTAAGTTAAGTTACTCAGCTCATCACCATGACTTCTGTTCTTTGCATCTGTCAATCACTATCACACAAGGCTTGTAAGACTGACCGTTTGTTAGTGGCATCTTACAGTATGCATATGTCTGAAGAGCACAAAATGTTTTTCAATTCCATGCAGGTGAACAAAATAGAGATAAACTATGCCAAAACAGCCAAAAAGATGGACATGAAGCATCTCAAAATGAGCATGTGGGGGCTCCTGGCAAATACCCCAGAAAAAACAGATGAGGTAAGTTGATGTGTCATAGGGAACATTAATCTTTGAGTAGGAAACAAAAAAATGGGAATATGTTTATTGATTTACAAAGATTTAGATTATGGTCATTGTTCAATATTACAAATAACTTTAACTTGTATTTTGTTTAACCTCTGAAATGGACAGTAATTTAAAGCGATAGTAAACCACAGCCTTTAAAAAACAAAAAAACACTTCAAGACAGTGGCATAATGTGCTAGCAGGCATCGCATACTAGGCACATTATCAAATACTTACCTTAGAACAAAGCCCTCCAGTAATGCGCTGGTGGTACGCAGTGGTTGTCATTTCACTACTGGGCACCTGCGTGGATGTGTGGCATCTGAGATTTCCTCATTTCTTTCTTCAGCCATGACAGGAGCTAGGACTAGCTCCACTCCCCCACCAGCACTCCCGCAGCAGCGGATGCTTTCCTCTTCCATGCCACTCCCCGAACTAGCTGAGCCTGAGCGGCATACTACGTCCAAGGGTCATAGCCGTGCACGGTCACCGCTGACAGGGCTTCCATCTTCACCCAGGCTTCAGGTTCGTGTGTTCTGGCTGTCTGGCCGAGCCATGGTGACATCACGGCCGTGGTACGGAGCTCTGAAGGGACGGCGCGGTTATGCCATCTCTGCAGAGCACATGGAAATACATCCTAAATTATGCAAGTTTACGAGATATTCACTGTACCTACATGTATACTTTATTATAGGCTTACCTGTAGTTACAAAAAAGACTTTACTACCACTTTTACCACAGTTTAATCCATTGATGAGGAAGCTACACATTTACATTGTACTTTCCCATAGTGGGCAGCCAGCCACTAAACATTAGGTTAGTGTATGATTGAACAGCAATATTTTACTTTTCAGATGTAGGTTAGAACTGGCTGTTGGAAAGGCTCTTGCCAATAATTTGATATCACTTTCACGTAAATACAAGCTGGTCCTAAACTCTGGTGGTCAGAATTTTCAAATGTTAGTTTTTCAATGATTTAAAATGAAATATGTGCTGTAAGAAGCCTTATTTTTAGCTATAGCCGCACATTAATCTTTCAGTATAAGGCCCCTTCCACACGGGGCAGGCTCTGTTGGAGTCTTCCTGCTCAGCGGGGAATCTGTCCGCTGCGCAGGTGGATGGCTGGTCTGTGTCCGCTTCACTTATGCAGAGCAGACACAGCCTGCCCTCCTCTATGGGCAGTCAGATGTAAACAGACCACCTGTCCGTTCACACCTGACTGCCATCTTATCCTCTAGACAAATGGGGAATGGACCTCCATCTGTCTGTCTTTATCGGATTGGATGTTGGTGGGTGTAAATGGACACATGTCGGTTTTACACCCGCCGCTCCATAGGGGAGACTATTGGGTCTGCCTGAAAAATTGACAGGTGGACCTAATAAGGCTAGGTTTCTACTATTGTGACCTGAAAGATGCACGATTTTGATGTGACTTGAAGCAGTGCCTGTGTATTCTTGAGGTCTATGGACCTCAGGTAGCATCAAAGTCGGACCAAAATAGTGCAGGGACTACTTTGAAGTCGCTGCAACTTAATGTCACACAGATATGAACGGTACCCATTGAAAATCATGGGATACGACTTGTCAAGTGACTTTGCAGTCCCAAGTCGCATGACAAGTCACACTAGTGGAAACTGAGCCTAAGTCCGCTAGTGTGAAAGGGCCCTTATGGTACAACTCCAGTTGGTGCCTCCCTTCCCGATTTGTTAATCGTAGTTTGGGCCAGGATCTTTCTCATGCATGAGTAGCGGACCCACCATTGACACAGATGCCAATGTCACCTGTTTGTGCATGTGATTTGTTGCTCACTACTTTTTGTAATTTTGCTTTAGTAGAGGCAAGTACTGTCAACACCAATAAAGATATATAAATGCAAATACCGCGCTAAAAGTAACAACCCGTGCTACAGGTGCTAAAACACAATCGTGCAGGAACCCAATTGTGCAAAAAAACATACAATATATAATAAAACATAAATTGTGAATTAAATAATAAATAAATTGTGAATTAAATAAATAAATAAATAATCACACAGCTGCTGCTTTAAATAAAAATCAAAGATAAAGTCAACACTCGTGTAATAAGTCCAGTGTTAGCAGCGCTTCCAGAGTAATATGGTAGATTACAAAGTAAATAATGATATTAAATGTTCAGTGAAAAAGTGCCAGTGCCAGGAAAAATAAATTGCCCGTGCTGGAACCAAAATTGCAATTATGCACAAGCTGGCTTGAGTGCTCCTGCAGTGTTGGATTGGAAGCATACATTCTGGGTGTGATGGTCCTATGCTGAGTTCCCCACAGATATACTCAAAGGCGTTGTTTATCCATATTTCTGGTGAGCCTCCAATTTTTACCTTTTTGCACGTGGTGAACAGAGGTGGAGGACACTGATTGAAGATTATTTATTTAAGTTTAAGAAGTTTTGGTTCCAGCACAGGCAATTTATTTTTCCTGGCACTGGCACTTTTTCACTACACGAGTGTTGACTTTACCAATAAAGATATAGTTGAATGTAAACTGCCTTCCTCCAGTAGAGATAGCTTATTACAGTGACCTCCTCTGTGCATGCTTCCATTCAGTGATATCCTCAGGTCCTTTGGCCAGAAGCTGCTTATTTTGAAATTGGTTGGCTTTGTTTTGTGAAAGTTCCTGTTTTGCAATACTTCACTTTTTTTTTTTGTTTTTTTGTGGTGTACATCCATGGATTTAAATTAATTCCTATTTATTTTTGTGTTTCTCTGCTTTAATGGTTTGATCTCTTTATGAGAAATGCCATCTTACTCATTGACTCCCATCCTCCTGCTATAACCTAAAAACCCTTTTCCTTCCTGCAAAGTTGGCTTGTCTCATTAACAAGGTTTGATCAGGACCATAAGTTATTTAAAGCGGAGCGCCACCCAAAAGGGGAAGCCCCGCTTGTCTGCCGCCCGACCCCCCCCCCCCCTCACCTCTTGGTGGGGGTTAGGGGAGTGGGTACCTGGTTTTGACAGGTACCTGCTCCCACCTCTGGCTGGATTTCACTGCAGCAAAGTGAGCCAGAAGTGCGGCCCCCTCCTCCTTTCCATTGCAGCCAGCCCATTCGCACATGCGCAGTAGGAAACCGGCTGTGAAGCCGCAAGGCTTCACTGCCAGTTTCCCTTAGCTGGGATGGCGGCGCCAGCACCCGAGAGAGGATTCAAGAAATGGCTTGGGTGAAGACACCGCTGGATTCCTGGACAGGTAAGTGCCCTAATAGTAAAAGTGAGTAGCTACAGTACTTGTAGCTGCTGACTTTTAATTTCTGTGGGGGGGGGGGGTGCGGTGGAACTCCTCTTTATGACCGGTATAAACTTTGCTTAGACAGATGTTTAAACCCTTAATCTGTTTATTTCATTTAAGACAAATCATATGCCTGAGGATGCAGCTATTAAGGAAGAGAGAAGTTTCTGCAGCATCACAAATGAACTGCACAAAAGGTATAGGACAATATTTTTTAGTATGGTGTACAATGTTTGCTTGATCTATTATACTGATGTACTTTGCTTGATCAACAGGTTGCCCACTTCAATGGCACAGAATCTATCGGTCCCATTGGCTTTTGCCTGCCTCTTGCATCTAGCTAATGAGAAGGTTAGTAAACATAGCCAGCCTTGCTTGAGTAGGAAACTATTAACATTGCTGAAGTCGTGATTGCAGTTTTCATGTTGCTCATTACATTTTTTTATATGCTTTGGAAAAATAGACCCACAGATGGTGTATCTTCTACAATTTTCCTTTTTATTCAGTTTATGGTTGCATTTCAGTGAATTAATAGATTTGTAATGCTCTTCCTTTCACCTCTTAATCTACCCCCACAGTCAGCTGCTAAACTTCAACATGTACAGGTCAATCATTATATGTTTCATGTGATAACTCAAAAACTGCCACCAATGGTGCTATTTGAAAAATAGGCATTGATGCCGTGACTCCACCAGATGGACTTAATAGTTAGGGCAAAAAAAATAAAAATAAATAATGTAACATATGAGAGTACCAGTAATTTCACTGGTTTATTTACATTAACAAATAGTTCACCTCTTCTTCATATGGCTAACAAATAAATATTGATAACACATAAATGTAACATGGCAAACAGGCTTATGAAAACAGCACATCCATCATAAAGGGGATTGGTAGTAAGAAGTATGAGTTCTCATCTGATCTGTGCACTCATAATATCTTCAGCAATTGATGACAATAGTTCTGTCAAACAAGGCGAAATAGCTTCTAAATGTATCAGTTGAATTCATGGTTAACACACTAGCATGGAAACTCTCACCTGGATTTGTTACCGTGTAAGTGAGGAGATTCCTAAATCTAGACCGACGTTTGCTCTGCAATGCATTATTTTAAGAGGTTTTTTTTGTTTTTCTAGGTATAGTTTGTATTCATTTAATTTTCATGGAATTACTTTCTTCTGGTCTAACCAGTCCTGCAGTTAAATAATCCACAGAGGAAAAATCTACAGGCCAACTGATTACCGTTTCTTTTCATTACCAATCCACTTCATGTTGGAAATGCTGTTTTCTTAAAATAGTTGTAAACCCTCCCATATACCAAATGAAGTGACTAGCCTCAGATGATGCAAAGATTTTAAACAAATCCTCCTACAGTCGTATCCGTTTATCTACAGTCTTCTCTATCTATTCAAAGTACATAAATGTGAAGTTTGTCTGAGAGATCAAAAAAAGAGGCCAGAGAGCTCAAGTCACATTCTGTAGAGCTTAGTGAGGAGAGCTCTGAGAGCTAATTGGAGGGAAGAGAGACACCCCCCCCCCCTTCGCACAGCACACAGGAATAGAACTGAGGCTATCAATCAACTGGAGCTCCCTCCCCTGTCACCATTTTTCTCTTGGTGTCAGGAAAACCTGTCAGAAGTGATTTATGCTGATAGCAGAGGAAGGAAGCAATGAACAGAAATGACACTCAGGCTGGGTTCACACAGGTCTGGCTGCAGTTGCCAGAACGTTGTCCTGTGCGTTTGTGTTCACCGGGTCAGGTGCAAATTTTTCCATTACTTTGCATCTGAACCGGACCCTAAAACGCACAGGACCCTTTTCAAATTCGCACCGCAGCCACCCCAGACATGTGTGAACCATTGAAAGCCGGTCACACTCACATGCTATGCGAATTGGATGCGGTGTAAAACGCATCCAATTTGCATATATGTGAAGTCGCCTTAGTGCTCTGGATTGAGACAAGTACACACTATAGAGAGATAAGCTTTGTATTTCATGTCTGAGGTTTTCCATGTAACCTATCTTAGCTGTATGACAATGTGAGCACCTTTTGTTCGTGTGGACATACTTGTGGACTTACTGGTACTCTTAGAGGCATCCCTGTGTGTGTGTGTGTGTTTTTAATTTATTTATTTTTTTTTTGGAATACAATCAGTGTTCTAATGTTAGCAACATTTTTGCTATTGTTATATAGCAGAACCAGCGGCATATACAGTGTCAGTTACTGATCATATTTACCTTGACTTGTTACCAGGTTTCATGCTCACTACCTAAATCTTGATCTTAGTGGATAGAGAATACTGGGCAACAAATAAAGTTGCAATAGCAGCCCTAAGGTGGCTTTAAAGGCATTGTAAACCCTCACCATTTTTCACCTTAATGCATTCTTTGCATTGAGGTGAAAAATCTTTTGTGCAGCTGCCCCTCAGAGCCCCCCTTTTACTTAACTGAGCCCAATCGTTCCAGCGACGGGGACGAGCCCAACAGCTCCAGTCGTTGTCTTGGGTCCTCATTGAATAGGTGGATAGCAGCTCCCTCTGCTGTCAATCAAATCCAATGATGCAGGGGGCGGGGCTGAGACCTGCTGTCTGTGTCAATAGATAGCGTTTCTCCGTGGGGGCACTCGATGCGGAGAGGAGCCAGGAGCATCGCTGGGGGACCCCAGAAGGAGAGGTTTGGGGCCACTATGTGCAAAACCCTTGCACAGAGGAGGTAAGTATGACATGTTTGTTATTTAAAAAAAAATAAAAATCTTTACAACCCCTTTAAAGATACCCAGAGCTGCTAATTGTGAGTTGCTTGATTTTTAATGTCTTTGTAGTATTTTAGTATAGCTTTTCAGTTGCCCTTGACAAATCTGACCCTCTCATGCCACTGTACGTAGAAGTAGAGGTTAGCTTCTCAGTTTGGTGGTGTGCATATACTGATACCCCTCCCTGTTTTACCTCCATTGAAAGTGGAAAGTGAAAAGGCTTAAAAAAAAAAAAGTTTCTATGTGAAACGAAGTTCATTCAGCCAGTATTTTATGCATAACTTTCATTGTTTCTTGTTTTTTTTTATAGACTTTAAAACTACAGGAAGTTGAAGATCTCTCTGATGTGTTGATAATGCAAGGAGACTGATCAGAATGAAGGAACGTAGAATCTCATTGACACCCCAGGGAATCATCACACAAACACCAATGAATGTGATAAATGAATTATTTTATTCTTCTGTCAGTATCTGCACTATAGCAGAATATGTCTGTAAATAATGTATTTATGTGACATTTTACATTTTTATTACACCCATATATGTACCTAATAGAAAAAAAAGGAAAATAAAAAGGTTGTCAGTCAAACTCCAGTGTTGGTAATTCATGATGGCCACACAGGCATTTGCCTTATGGGGAATTTTATGAGTGTTTTTATGATGTCTCTTCACCCATGGCTGTCAAGAAGGTGAAAACCAGGAAAAGCGTTTGTCGTGATCCTTGTGCAGCTGCTTTCCAGTGTCTGAAATCTGATGCTGTCTGAAGGCTAACTCGCTGTCCAGCTTCTAAAAAAAAAAGAGGACATGCATAAAGTAAACAAAAGCATGAACTTGATTATAGGATCTCCTAAAACTCCAGTGACAATGTTTGCCTTACATAAAGATTATTATAAAAGGAAAAAAACAGATATACTTGGTTCTTTAAATGTCAGAAAAAAATACATTTATGGTGACCGTGTACATTTTATCCATAATATTATAACTGAGCAGACCTGAAACCAGATGGGGAGTCCTTAAGTCAACCCATTTTGTGTAATAATGGTATTTGACCTCAATATTGGCTAAATGGGCACACATTTCCATAGACAAACTCCAAAAATCATGTGAAAAGCCTTTGTGGAAGGGTGAAGGCAGTATTGCACTAAAAATTACCCCCTTTCCTAATTGGATATATCACAGGGTGCTTGGTGTCATCAGATTCATGCCTACTTGGTTATGCTGTCCATTCCTTCTTATGAGTGTGGGCACCCCTGCAGGGAGGTGCACAATCACAATATTGGTGCTAAGCGGAAGCGGTGACCTTTCATGTGGAACCATTGTCACAGTCCCGTGTCCCCTTATGTGCCTGAGGCATCTGGTATTGTATGGTGGAGTGCGACACTGACACAGTGGTTTATAAGGGAGAAACTGCACTGTAGCATGTGCAATGACATCATTGTGCATGTTTTTGCAGGCGCCATCTTAGGGTTTCCTGGGTGGTTGGACACGTGTGATCGGTAGTGCTTCTATGATCTTGTACAGCTCCAGCACAGCAGCCTGTGACAGCAATTACTCCACTCATTGGTGACTCTGCAAGTATTAGCACACTTGTTTTGCATTGTCAGATGATCTTCTTTGGATGAATCCGCTCAGGAGGAGTTTCAAGGTCTGTAGAAGACCACACTGGGCTTCATGGCAGACACGATGCAAACAAATTATAAAGTTACCACTCCTGGAGTACCTTTTCTCCCAAAGTCAATGGATTTGGGCCCTGGACATACCCAGAGAAGGTGTTCTCACCACCAAAGCAGTTTGCTTAGCAGTACGCCATGGGGAGCGAATTCTACAAGAAATGGGATTCTCTGGCTGTTGACCCAGGATTTTTGTATTGGAATGAGATCCTGGCGATCCCAGTGGACGAGGGCCTGGCCTTTAAAGATTCCACAGATAAGAGGTTGGAGGCCTTCTTTAAGATGTCCTTTCTAATGGGGGCAGCTCTGTAGCCACCAGGATGGATTTTATTTAAATCAAGCCGATTTGATTTAAATCACTAGTAAAAAGGCTTGATTTAAATCAAATCTATTTAAATGATAGTTTTTAAACCGCAATTGTCATCTCTGTCCCGCAGCAGTGGCTCCTCTGACCCGCTGTTGACTCACCGACAGTCCTATTCACTTTAATGGACCGGCTGGTGATGCGGCAGTGACATAACAAAATGAGGGACGTGACGGCAGCAGGTGAGTGGATGCCCGCTAACGGAAGCTGCCATGATGGATCTGGAATGACAGGTGCTCTTTAACCACTTTCTTACTGCGCACTTAATCCCCCCTCCTGCCCAGACCAATTTCAGGCTTTCAGCGCTGTTGCATTTTGAATGACAATTGTACGGTCGTGCGAGGCTGTACCCAAACAATATTTTTTTCCCACAAATAGAGCTTTCTTTTGGTGGTATTTGATCACCTCTGCGGTTTTTATTTTTTGTGTTGTACACAAAGAGCGACGATTTTGAAAAAAAGAACAATATTTTTTACTTTTTGCTATAATACAAATCCAAAAAAAAAAATTATTCATCGGGTTTGGCCTATATATATATATATATATATATATATATATATATATATATATATATATATATATATTTTAATATTCTACATATTTTTGTTAAAAAAAATTCCAATTGGCGTATATTGATTGGTTTGCGCAAAAGTTATCGCGTCTATAAACTACGGGAATTGATTTATGCCGTGTTTTATTATTATTTTTTTTTTTACTAGTAATGGCGGCCATCTACGATTTTTATCGGGATTTTGATATTGGGGCAGACCTGTCGGACATTTTTGACAATTTTTTGGGACCAATGACATTTATATAGCAATCAGAAATTTAAATATCCACTGGTTTACTGTATAAATGTCAGCAGGGCAGGGGTTAACACTAAGGGGGCAGTGAAGGGACTAACTGTTTTCCCTGTATGTGTTCTAACTGTGTGGGGGCGGGGCTGGCAGGGACATAAGAGATCTAACTGATCCCAGTGACAGGGATCAGTAGATCTGCTAAGTCCCCCTTCACAGAACAGAGAACCACCGTGTTTACATCGACGGTTCCCCGTTCTGCCGCTCTGACAGGCGATTGTGGGTCACGAGTGGACATCGAGTCCTGTGAGTGCACGCCGGGAGCGTGCACAATGGCAGACGTCCATAGATGTCCACCGGGCAATTCAGATCCGTGCTGTAGCCGTCTTTCGGCTATAGCGTGGATCTGAACTGGTTAAATGTAAGGACGTATTCTTGCTGGTAGTCAGAATCTTTAATATTTGCAAATAAAATGAAGGTTTCCTATTTAGAATAATAAGCTGTCCGGTTAGTATAACCGCAATATCACAACCGATAAAATCATACAGTTTGTAGTGTACATAGATTTGCAAAACAATGGGATAAAGGAATATTGATGAACTTTGTTTTATCTCATGGTTACTGTGAAATTGTGTGAATGCCATCAATGCAGTGCATGTCATCTCAGCTTGCAGAGCTTAGATTCATTGAATGAGTTTACCAAAAATGTAAATATTACAGAATATACTACATAACTAAGCTCCATTTCATGCTTAAAGCGGTAGTAAACTCATCCCAAGCAGATTAAGTAAATATATATTTTGAGTCCACTTTAGATATGGAAAATAGCTAGCATACGTATGAAAGCTAAAAGCTGTCTTGTATGGCAAAATCGTGCTGTTAGAAACCGGTCCCGGATGGTATAAGGCGCCGCCATTTTAACTTATCTCTTCCGTGTCTTTCCCTGCTTGTATTTCCGCCCTCATTCTGCGTAGGGGCCGATAATCTTGTGCATGCGCTTTAGGAACTATGTCTAGGTCTCTAAGCTTTCTCCCAAGACGGGACCGCTCTGAAATCGTGGATTTCCACACAGATGCTGGACAGTTGTTGACCACAGATACCAGACTGTCGGGCTTTGGAGGCGTTATGGAGAACATTTTTGTTCAGGGAATTTGGTTGTCAAAGGAGCAGAGGTTTCTGTTCCACTTTCTAGATTCAGCTAGCTCTCCTACACTGGTCTGGCTGCCTTAAGGGTCTCCCTACCATGGTGCAGTCAAGCAATATCATGGCATACATCAGCCATCATGGAAGGACAAGAAATCATGCAGCTCAAAAAAGTAGACTTCTAGAATTTGTATGCTCTGTCATCCGTTCCCAACTTCTCTGAATTGGCCCTCCTTACCCCCCAGCCTCAATTGTTTCATGCTAAACATTCTCTTCTTTGATTTATTTTCAGTTAGACAACTAATACCTAAGCATTGGAAATCCACTGTGTTGCCTACATCCCTGAATGGCTTGAGATTCTCAATGACCTCATGTGCATTGGCTTTGGCCTGGATGCGTTTAAAGGATAAGTTCAGCTTTGGGAACATGTCCACCTGTTTTTAGGGTGTAAGGCATAGATATGGTAGTTAATTGATTCTAACCTGTCAGTGTGAAACTGCCTGCCCGCATGATGTACAGGCAAACGGCTCACACTGACAGTCAGCAGGAGACCTGCATGGCATCAGTGATCTGCTGATCGCTGGTGCAATGCTTTCCAGGCTCCTAAAAAAAAAAATATATATAGTAAATGCACATTTTTTACCTGCAAAAAAGGTGCACTTTTTTTTTTTTTTTTCTTAAGGAGACTTCAGTTACGTGTCTTTGAGGTTGACCTTCGTGGACTATTGCTCCTATGTCCCTAGTTGTCTTCTGGTACACTTGAAGCGATTTGATCGCTCTTTTAGTTATACAGTGGGTATGGAAAGTATTCAGACCTCCTTAAATTTTTCACTCTTTGTTATATTGCAGCCATTTGCTAAAATCATTTAAGTTCATTTTTCCCCTCATTAATGTGCACACAGCACCCCATATTGACAGAAAAACACAGAATTGTTGACATTTTTGCAGATTTATTAAAAAAGAAAAACTGAAACATCACATGGTCCTAAGTATTCAGACCCTTTGCTCAGTATTTAGTAGAAGCACCCTTTTGACCTAATACAGCCATGGGTCTTTTTGGGAAAGATGCAACAAGTTTTTCACACCTGGATTTGGGGATCCTCTGCCATTCCTCCTTGCAGATCCTCTCCAGTCCTGTCAGGTTGGATGGTGAACGTTGGTGGACAGACATTTTTAGGTCTCTCCAGAGATGCTCAATTGGGTTTAAGTCAGGGCTCTGGCTGGGCCATTCAAGAACAGTCATGGAGTTGTTGTGAAGCCACTCCATTATTTTAGCTGTGTGCTTAGGGCCATTGTCTTGTTGGAAGGTAAATCTTCGGCCCAGTCTGAGATCCTGAGCACTCCGGAGAAGGTTTTCATCCAGGATATCCCTGTACTTGGCCACATTCATCTTTCCCTCGATTGCAACCAGTCGTCCTGTCTCTGCAGCTGAAAAACACCCCCACAGAATGATGCTGCCACCACCATGCTTCACTTATTGGGACTGTATTGGACAGGTGATGAGCAGTGCCTGGTTTTCTCCACACATACCGCTTAGAATTAAGGCCAAAAAGTTCTATCTTGGTCTCATCAGACCAGAGAATCTTATTTCTCACCATCTTGGAGTCCTTCAGGTGTTTTTTTTTTTTTTTAGCAAACTCCATGTGGGCTTTCATGTGTCTTGCACTGAGGAGAGGCTTCCGTCGGGCCACTCTGCCATAAAGCCCCGACTGGTGGAGGGCTGCAGTGATGTTGACTTTCTACAACTTTCTGCCATCCCCCGACTGCATCTCTGGAGCTCAGCCACAGTGATATTTGTGTTCTTCTTTACCTCTCTCACCAGGGCTCTTCTCCCCCGATAGCTCAGTTTGGCCAGACGGCCAGCTCTAGGAAGGGTTCTGGTCGTCCCAAACGTCTTCCATTTAAGGATTATGGGGGCCATTGTGCTCTTAGGAACCTTAAGTGCAGCAGAAATTTTTTCGTAACCTTGGCCAGATCTTTGCCTTCCCACAATTCTGTATCTTGAGCTCTTCAGGCAGTTCCTTTTGACCTCATGATTCCCATTTGCTCTGACATGCACTGTGAGCTGTAAGGTCTTATATAGACAGGTGTGTGGCTTTCCTAATCGAGTCCATTCAGTATAATCAAACACAGCTGGACTCAAACAAAGGTGTAGAACCATCTCAAGGATGATCAGAAGAAATGGACAGCACCTGAGTTAAATATGAGTGTTACAGCAAAGGGTCTGAATACTTAAAACCATGTGATATTTCAGTTTTTCTTTTTTAATAAATCTGCAAAAATGTCAACAATTCTGTGTTTTTCTGTCAATATGGGGTGCTGTGTGTACATGAATGAGGAAAATAAATGAACTTAAATGATCTTAAATGATTTTAGCAAATGGCTGCAATATAACAAAGAGTGAAGTAAGGGGGGTCTGAATACTTTCCGAGATACGCCTGAAGAAGGAGCGGAGCCTTGCAAACACGTCGCCGTTGTTTACACATCCACGCTGCCGAAGCCGGAAGTGACGTCACGGACCTCTGGAAGTGGTAGAGGAGATGCCGGGAGCCACCGACGGAGCCCTCTGACCCACTACACAGCCATCATCTGTACACAATCCGAGCCCAGCAGAAAATCCAGTGGACTCAAGCATAGCTGGCAGTGGCTAACACTG
>BLSH010213051.1:688274-712529 GCA_018402905.1 Glandirana rugosa | reverse complement strand
GGGGGCGCGCGGGAGCGCGGTTGTGGGAGGACGTTATATAACGTCCTCCCACAACAATGAGTGCCACTTGCCGACGTGTATCTACGATACACGGTCGGCAAGTGGTTAATGGAAAGCTGTTTTATTTTTGCAAAAGAAGTACATTAATGGTACATAGGGGGGCTGTAATTTAATTTAGAGATAAAAAATGTATACTTAGCTATTAAATACGCCCATGTGAACAAGGTCTTACTGGATGGGTCATATTGTGAGACCTGGATCACACATCTCCGTGGCGGCCGTGGAGCGGCTTGCACAGGAGTCCTGGGTATCTTTGACTCTGTTCAGGGCTGAATTCAGGCAAACATTTGTCCCTGAAACGGAAAACAGGAACGCATCGGACCCCTGCTGCAAGCCGTATCCAGCATCAGTGTGAAGCCAGCCTAAAACCACTTTAAGGCCCATTTAACATGGGCAACCTTATCAGGTCTGCCTGTTAGTTTTTCAGGTGGACCTATTTAGAAGCTCCATGTTAGCCTGTGGGCAGCTGAATGTAAATGGATGAAAGTCAAGATTACCTTTGAGTCTATCCAGGGCCAAAAAAAGGAAAGGGTTTGCATCTTTTCATACCTAAACATGGGGGGTCAGAGAGGCATCTGGAAAGTTCTGGATTTTCCATGCCACAAAGCAATTTTTGGACACAGATGTCACAAAAGTGACAACTATTTCATTCTCCAAATCTGATAACAGATTCCCTGCTGAATGAACTGGTCGCAGAATATTAAACCACATCCAACATTTCTACACTCATGAACAGGCACACATTTGCTAATATATTTAAATAAGTAATTGGAGACTGGACTTTTTTATGCTAGTAGTAGTCACATTCAGCTGGACCTTATAGAACAAGTCCAGTTGAAGGAGGTAAACTACAAGCTATCCATAATCCAGATAAGAGATAACTTGACAGGTTCTTGCAGGGATATCTAATTGTAAAAATCTCACATCAGTTGTTAAGCTTGGCAACACTACACTTGTGCAGGCTGGATGCTATTAAAATGTCCCAAACAACCATTCTTGAAAAGCTACAGTTTTAAGAAAGCTTGGAGACTAATACAAATAATAAGCAGATCTTACTTGTATCTGTGTCAGTTCCTTAAATGTCTCTTCTAGATGTTCTTTGAACTTCTGCAGTTCCTGTTCTTGTTTCTGCTGCTGCTTTTGAGTCTCTTCTTTCTGCCGAGCAGCCTCTTGCTGCTGAAACTAGAAGTTTAAAAATGTAAAAAAAAAATTCTAGTACACAAAAAAGTGTGCTTTTAACCTTAAAAAAAAAAAAATCTGGATTTCTTTCTCTTTTAATGAGTGTAGCACCCTGGTCCTAAACAGGGCTGCTAACAAATGTAGTTGTGCTAGGTGGTAACTAGCCTGGCTAATTGGTAGTTGGATCCCCACTGCCTTTTTGCCCTAAGCCTGAGTCTGATGTGTAGTCCCTCTCTTCTGTCACAAGGTGGCACTGTTGCTTCTGACATTAAAATGATGGCTCACAGGGAATACAGGTTACGAATAGATATGTTATCTCAGCCAATCAGCCAGGGGTTTCTTTCGGCCGCCAAGCATGCTGGGATAGACTATCTATTTGGTAGGAGTCAGGTGATCGGGGTTCTTTGCCACCCAGATGGCTGCCTGGGTGGACGTGTGTCGTATGGCTCTAGGTTGCTAGGCCAGAAGCCTGGGGCCTATCCCGGGGGCACCTGCTATGCCTGACTGAGGCCTATCTAGGAATCCAAGCAGCAGCAGTGAGTTGGGCTTTGAGTTGGAAGCCTGACCAAGTTGAGGAGATTCTGCCTGAGGGAGAACCGAATCGTGCCAGAGGTTGCCACAAAGGGACAACCACTCCTGTTACCAGAGGCAGGTGTAGAGAGGATGGAGGTCTGAAGAAGTACTAGAGCAGCCTTTTCAATAGCTGGGGATGGTGAAGAAGTGGGGAAAGCTTCAGTACTCTCATCCAGGAACCCAGCAGGAGGCGTGGGTGCACCTTGAAGATAAGTGCAGCGGGTAGCTGTGAACCAAGTCAGGGACCCTGCAGGATAGCGTGGGTGAAGCTTGAGTGATCTACAGTGGGATACTGTGACATGTGAGCAGAGATCTACAGCGGGATACCGAAAGTGAAGTGTTGCTATAGGAGGCAGCAGTTGCTACAAAAATACAGATTGCTGCATTCAGCTTAAAGGCCCTTTTTCTGTATCGCTGTCAGCCTAGTTCTATTTTTGTCTGCGGAGTTTGCCTGTTTGCATATTGCATTGAAAGTCCAGACAGGTGAAGCACACCGCTCAAGCACACACCCTGCAAAAGTCAGGACAGCTGTGGGTGCTCACCTCGTCTCGCCACCGTACTACAAGTTAAGAAGAAGACAGGAATGGCGGCACGCCACAAGTATTCCAAAACAATTGTAATTTATTAACAGTCATACAGGAACAAAAGGTAGACGCGTTTCACTCGAACACCTCAAGCTTATTCATTACATGGCCATTGCATTGGCCTAAGGGTGACCTGGCCCTAACCCTCTCTCCCCCAGTTCTTGTTAAGAGACAATAAATCTCTTTTTGTTCATTTCAAGTGACTGGCGCCCAATCGTTCTACCTTTCACTACGCCCACCATGCCTAGTAACCTGCACCCTGAGGAGAAATGTCAGTTGTCCCTGACTCTGGAGGTCACCATTAGTCCTCTGGAGGCCGGGGGCACCGCTACACAAGGGACACAGGAATTCAGCCACCTACGGAAGGATTGGACACTGCCAAACAGCATGCCTTAGTTTCTTTATTTGTACATCACAGGATACAGGAGAGTATTTTTTTGGCCACTATGTTATTCTCCACCTCCCCACCACCCACATTATCCCTTCCACTCAGAGCTTTGCCTTAACATTTTTTTTTTTTTTGCTAGTGTCAAAAGCTGATGTATCTATCTCTCTTTACGCTACTTTTCTGCTTTAATACCGTACATGAATTGTAGCAGTGGTCATTTCCCAGAATGGTCTCTACAGATGCTTAATATCCTGGAGGGACAGTACTCAGACACTGGTGGAGGAACAGGGATGGCCTGAAAGCTGTTGTGGTACTGGATCCTGTATGTTGCGCTCACTTTGTCAGGTGGTTCCATCTGTGAATTAGCTGGTTGTGTGCTTTACAGATCCAGGGCCGTTGTCTGCTGCGGTACAATACAGTCCCTGAAGATCCTATTGGGTATGCCTTTCCTGTAAGGTAAAGACTGAGCGGTTTTCAGGAGATGCTCTGTATTGCAAGTAGGTGCCCTTGTTGTGGCAGGTCTCCTCGTGCTGTATCTTTGCCTTTCAGCACTGGTGAGACGGAGGGACGAGCAGTGTTTTTTTTTCCCTCACCATGCCAATGGAGCAACAGATCCTGGCTGGCTGGGGCCACTAGCGGGCACTGTGGGTGTACATTAACACAGGGCATGCATGCCACCTGATTCCTCTTCTGAGTTTGCCACCTGTGTAGGCAGGAATCTGGCACTAGGGGGACCAGGAACATGGGTCTTCTTCCCTCCACACATTTATTTATGGGGCAGGAAATTGGCTCTGGCTCTCAGGTAACATCTTGTTTCTCACTAACTCCTTTGGGAGCTCCATTCTCAGGTACCTTTATGTCCTAGAAGGAACTCTCAGACACGTTCTCCACTGTGTTGGAGCAGCTAGCAGATATCTGTAAAGATATGCAGAGAGATGGCAGCAAGAAGTCTAGGTCTCTGTCCCCACAAAAGTTACCTTGTGAATTTCCCCTGCCACCTTTCTTGGGTTGGATGAGGAGGCAGAGTCAAAGGAAGTCGTTTTCTCTGAGGCAGACAAATCCTCTGAGGGGGACCCCAGGCATCTCATGTGTCTCTATCCCAATAGCCTACAGTGAGCGTTTTCAGAGGTGGTCTGAAAAAAACATAAACTGTAGTTACTGGAACCTTCAGGGCCTAATGTACCAGGAATGGAGTCTTGAAAAACACCAAATTAAGTAATTTTTGGTGCATCCTCATTTCAAAAGGACCTGCAAGGACTAGACCCATCCAAACAAGGTATCCCCTAAGTGGTTCGGGCAACGATAATTGATGGAAGACAGTTTCCGCAAATAGTGGGCAGCCCTTACTGTGGACCCTGCAAAACCTTACTTAAATGAGACCCTGACTCTGCTGGTGAATGATGTGTCGGTGTTAAAGAACCGTACAAACACGTTCTTTTCCTTGGCTAGTGTGGCCATGCAACCTGCTTTTGCTTATAAGTGGGGGTTTGTAAGGTTTTGCTGGTATAGGCAAAGCATACTGTTAAAGAACCTGGATCCTTTCGGACCAGTTAATCAGCCAGACAACACTTGGATCTATTCCCTGAAGTGTTGCACTTTTGGCTTGGGAGATTCTCTCCAACTCTTTCAGTGCACATGAAGTGAGCACTACGGCTTAAATGCTGGTCAGCTGAGCTCCCCTGCAAGAAGCAGCTGGAAAGCATGCATTTTAATGGTAAGCGCCTAGATGTGTTTATCCAGAAGAACACAGGAGGAAACAGGAAGTGCTCTCGTACCTCAAAAGAGCAGAACCCGGCTTTGTCTGGAACCAAGAAGAGTTCCTTTTTGTTGTCTTCATAACTCGGGTGAAACAGAAAACTTCCTTTTGGAAAAATTCCTGCAGCCCCAAGCCCACCAAGTTGGGCAACAAACCTTCAGAATGAAGCGGCAACTGCTGCAAGTTGGGGAAAGCTTGCCGGCCTTCACGGCCATATGGATCTGAGATATCTCTGATGTATGGGTCTAAAACCTTGTGTCCAGAAGCTGCAAGCTGAAGTTTTGTATCTTGCCTCCTGCATGCTTCATACTTTCAAAAGTACCTACTGCACCTGACAAAAGTGTAGCCTCATTTGCTGCACTGGACAAGTTGTGGTCATTGGCCCTATTCACGCAGCCCAAGTCAAATGGGGATGTGCGGCCCAATCTGGGCCTGGAGCACTTGAACAAGTTCTTATGTGATCAAATGTTTTGTATCAAATCTGTAAGTTCAGTGGATGACTCCCTCCATCTGGGGGGTTTTCTGGCCTATCTCCACATCCTTATATTTCCGCTTTTTCAGCAATACATGCAATTTGGGCAGAATCACGCCTTCCAGCCTTGTTTCCCTGGGTGGACATTTACCTAGCAGCACTCACACCCAGGGGAATGGCCCTTATACCTGGAGGGGTTTTAGAACCTAGGTTGCAAGTGCAAAGATAAACTGGCCAAAGCAGTGCATTGTTCTGATGGCTCTGTGGGATCAGTACACCCTGATCTATGCCTTTATTTCTATGAAACGCCTTCCTCCTTTGCTTCTCAGGCAAGATGAAGGGAATTCTGATTCTCATAGCTCTGGTCTGGCCCAGGCAGGAGTGCATCTCCAACCAGTTCAGACTACTGGCAGATGCTACATGAGCTTTCGATCATCTGGATCTTCTGTCCCAAGAACTAGTTCACCATCCTGTTTCACAGTTGCTGACTTTATTGATGAGTTATATCATTGCATGTGGAAGGTTTTGCCTGGTGCGAGGGAAGAAATATTCATCCCAGAAAATTCACAGCAAGACAAATCCCTAGCCTTTCTGTAAATGGGTCTGAGTCAGCATCTATCCCTGAGTGCAATTAAGGGACAGACCTCAACACACCTTTTTCCGGAGACCCTTAGCTTTCCACTCTGTCTGAGACCTTTGCACAGGGTATCCACAGGTTGTCTCTGGCTCCGGTTTATCAGAAAGAGATCACCCTTCATTGCCTGGATGCAGTTTGTGCTGTGCACGTCTACCTTGTAGCCACTGTTTCCATCAGAAAGTCTGCCTATCTTTGTCATCATTTGATGGCTGCGCAAACAGTCATAGATACTGCAGCGACCATCAGCCTGTCATTGCATTGTATGGGCTGAGTGGCCTCAGCTATTTGCGCACGCCTGTCTTTCCAGACACAGGAATCCACAGATTCTTACCACTTGTATTCGTAATGTGTGCTAATCACCCATGTGAATGAAAACGTAATGTTTTGTTGCTGTTGCCCACACCTAAGAAGAAAAAAAATTAAATTTTTGTTCTTACCAAAAAATAATTTCTTTTTAGGTTCATTAAGAGACATAGGCCTTGCACTTCTGCATCTATGATTATGTTCTTGGTACTGCTTTTCCACTAAACAATGGCTAGCTGGTAGTGGGAGGGGTTATTCTGGGCTGGCCCATAGTTTGCTGGTGTCTGAATCTTCCGTAATGGACAGTACAACTCAAAAGTTTAAGACTTCCCATGTCCCTTAGTGGACTCAGAGTAAAGGATTTGTAGGTTAATACAAAAATCCTATTTTATATATCCTATTTAAAGATAAAAATTTGAACATAAAAAAAACATACAACATATTCCTTGCTGTATAATCGATAGGAAAATGAGTTATCCACACAATATTTTGTTCATTCTCCTATACGAATGTTTCCAAACTTTAGCTGGTCAAGTCTCATCATTGTAGCATTTAGCTATCTGTAATGCTCATAGGCCTTTGCACGCTACATATGCCACCTACCTACAAGTAAGAAGTAGCTATATATTTCCGCTCCACCTACTACTGCTGCACTTAAAGTAAACCTATCACAAACCTGGGCAATACCAACTGAGCATATACTGTATAATAGATAAGCAGAATACAGTACAGGTTGACATTTTCATATACCTTCAGCTGATTAGAAGTGTTTTCTGCTTGTAACCTAAAAAAGACAAAAACTAAAAAACAAGTATGTATTCTGAACTTAAAACAACTACCTTCTATTGCTCTGTCTCCTCTAAATCTCTCATTTTTTTTAATTTATATTTTGCTGCTGTGATCTGATGTCCTGTTAGAGAAATATAAGGTCCAGGAGAATGCAAACGAAAGGGCCATACACATGGGCGGTATCAGCCAGCAGTGGCAGCTGGTGTTTTTTTTTGGGGGGCGGCAAACAACCAGCAACCCCCATCCACCCCCCCGCCATGGCGCGGCACTCAGTCATGGGGGGTGGGGGGTGCTGTTGTGGCACTGATAGCACCCCCCCCCCAGGCTAGTGGCACTCTGATAGGCAACCCCCCCGCCTGCAGGAATGCAGGAGGTCCGGCAATGGGCTGTATGGTGTCCTCTAAATTGCAGTGTGAGCAGCAGCGGTGGCGAATGTCCGTTTCAGCCTCCTTCCAGGGTCTCCATCACTCGTGCGTGTCTTCTCTCCTACTAAGTGCCGGACATCTCATAGGATCATCTGGCGTTTGGCCAATCGGGAAGCAGGTCTCAGTGACCTGCCTCCTGATTGTCGGTGAGGCACTCTAGTGTAAAGATAGTGAAAATTAATTTGCTATGGTCACAAAATTGGGTGGGATCGTGCGCCCCGAGCCCACCCTATTTTGAAGCCTATTAGAGCCTCGGGCTCTAATCACGTGTTGCAACAAACACACCCCCGCCTATCCCCACAATAGTAATTAATTTGCCCGGCGTCCTGAAAGGGGCCGGACACATGGATAGGAGGGCGACAGAGGTGTTAGGGGGGCGGTGCCCGTGTGCCCTCAAGCTGGTGCCCCTGTGAGCTGGTTTAATAGAAACTGGCCGACATTCAGCCTGTGTGTACGGCAGCTGGTCCGACAGATGCTGTCTGGCTTCTGTTGAAGGGGCATGACCAAAAAAGATCTGCCACTTGGCATTCAATGGCTTAGAGCACTGACTGGTGCATGCTGGCGGGCGATCGCTGTACTAACATCGGATAGTTAGTACAGGATCACCTCCCGAGCGCTTCAGGTTTTTTTTTCGTTCAGCCCGCCTGGTAGAACGAAAAAGAAACCTAATATTATGTACTAGGCTTAACATATATGGTCTTGTCCCCTAATTTGAATACAATGTGTCTTCTAGTGAATAATCACTAACACTAAAGTGGCAATATTTAAACAGGCACCATAACCACAGATCAGAATTGTCCTCTTCTCTTGTGCTCTACTCAGTACTTCTATTGAACAGAAGACCTTGCTCATTACCATCCAGGGACATTTCCCAGTACAGGGCCCTTTGGAAATGCTATCTTAGGGATATAGAGTATTGTACATCTTACCTGCTTGTTCCTCTCCTTCTGCTCTGATACACTCATGCCTTGGCTCTTCAGTCTCTCTTTGAACATGGCTTGGCGTTTCCTGGCTTCTACACGTTGAGCTTTCTGTGCTCGGGATCTTTCCTGCTGTTGCTGATTCTTTAGTTCTTCCAGCAAGATGCTTTGGTAATGTTTGAGCCGCTCCATTTCCTGACAGGTTTATATTGTTAGTAATATATATTTTTTTTCCACATACTGCTTTAGCAAACATTAACATACAAAAAGATGAACTCTAGGCAAATGGCTACACACACATTTAAAGTAGACAAATGTGAATTGTTTCAACTACAAAAGGATTTGTCAGGGCTCAGCTCTGAGAAAGGGGTGTGCCCCCGCAATGCGTCAGTTTACCAGCAACACGGCATCGACTGTTTCATCACGCGATTCCTGCACCAGATCACGCTTCATGTTTTTAATGCCTTACTTTCTTCTATCCTTGGGAGTACCAATTTGCTTACGACTTTGATCCATATAATAAATCTCAGGTAATGCACTAGGCATTTGTCCCCTCCTGTGTGTGTGGAGTTTTTTTGTAGTTTTTATTAGATTTCCCCATCTGAGGAGGGCTACATTTGTGAAGCATTCCTGACAGATGTCATATTTACTGTACTTCTGGTCTTTGATGAATTTCTGAGCTCTGGAAGTGACTGTGTGTTTTAAAGGATTTGTCAGCCCTGTCTTATCTGATTGGTTCCCGGACAATGTGTCAGTGCTGTGACTGGACTTTAACTGATATTAATTGTCCAATGAGTAAGGTAGAGGTGGAGACATAACAAAGCAGGCTATGAATTTCAGGAATAGAGGAGTCACCTACCTGGCCATGTAGTGTGGAAGGGTTCTGTGAACTGCTAGACTAACTGAACAAAAGTACAAATCCTTTGGCAGGTAAAACAGTTCACAAATACAGGCGGTCCCTGGGTTACAAACATCCGACTTACAAACGACTCCGACTTCCAAACAAAGGGAGACAACAGGAAGTAAGAAGAAATCTAAGGAAGGGAAATTCACTCCTGTAAGAATTATTATGGGAAAAAGGTGTCTCCACTGAAGCTTTATCACCAATCCTTGTTTCCACAACAATCCAGAATTTTCAAAATCCAATTGTCACAGGGACAGAAAGTGAGGTGAAATCTTCTGAACAGAGGCACAGAGAGCTAAACAAACATTAAAGGGGTGTTAACCCATCCCTGTGCTATCCAAAAAGCTTAAAAATTGTTCTTTTTTGCCTGAAGCTATACTTAAAAAATGTAGCTGTTCCGATTTACGTACAAATTCAACCCAAGAACAAACCTACAGACCCTATCTTGTTTGTAACCCGAGGACTGCTTGTATGTATTTCCACTGTGTATTTAGCTGGTTGACTAACATTCCACTTAAAATTGCTATTTTTAAAGAAGAATTACAGGTATCAATATTTATATGTGGTTTCATTGGTCCAGCTTGGACCAATGTAACTATGCATATACCATACCTGACTGATGCCACTGGATGCTGGAAATCACAGAAGTAGATACCGCTATGCTATTTTTCTCCACTTGTTTCTGGGTCCTGTATTGAGAGGCCAACTTGAAGTATTCTGAACACAGGAGGCTGGCCACTTAGAATGGGTGTCATTCAGAGAATGCTTTGCATCTTCTGAATTAATGCAAAGCGTTCTTTGATTGGACAAGTCAGAGGGGCCTTGTAAAAATCAAAATGCAATCTTCATTATAAAAATGTCCTTCATAAACAAACCATATGTACTAATATCAACTAAGTAATGGCTAATGATACTCCCTACTTGCTCTTACCTTCTCGTGCCTTTTGCGTAGCTGTTGTCTCTGCAGGGTGTTTTGTTCAACCACCTGGTGACGGAAAAGCTGATATTTCTCCTGTAGATGGCGTTCCTCCAGTCTCAGAATGACAGACTCACGAGCTGCCAGGGACATGAAAACATCTCACTTTAAAGTTAAAAACAATATGACTAATAACAGAAAACCTTCTATATTGCATGGACTATTTTTTTATTTTTGCAAAACCTTACTTGATTCTAATATGGGTATTTCAGTTTGAGTACCTTTACTAATATCTTTCAAAATAAAGATGAAAGGATGAAACTACGAAAACAGAGAACCTAATAACATTGCTAGGGATACATCCTAACCTGTGCTGCTTTGGGATGACAAAAATAATTCATGAATATTTTGATAGAGGATTAAGCTACTACTCTGTAGAGATCCTAAAGAGAAGCTTATAAGCATTTGGTTTCATGGGCTTTGAGACTGCACTGCTTAGGATTATTACTCTTTATGACAAAAAGATAAATGATATGGAAGACAGATAATTTTTTTTGTTCCAATGTAACCCAAAAGACCTTGAGATACAACATACAACTTATACCATAATGTGAAAAACTGAAAAATAACGCACATCTCAAAGACTGACACGTAAAATAGAGAGGACTTTTAGCCAGAAACATTCACATTCATTAAACATTTTAAGTTTTAAAATGTTCTTAATTTTGTAGAATGTTGATGCAGGCTTAATGTCTTTGTAAAACTTCGACCTCTGAAATGTTTTTAGTTGTTGCCAAAAGAAAGATTATCAAGGTCAGTGTTTTAATAAGGATGGATACATGGACACACAAAGTACTAGGAGCGATTCTGTGGTGTCATTGGAAGATCTTGAACTGCAATGGAGTATCTTTCACTGGGTGATCTGAAACAGTGGCTCTCAAAACCTCAGTCCTCAAGTACCCCCAACGGGCCATGCTTTGGAAACTTCCCTTAGATAAAATAGCTCTTATCAATACCATGTCATTGATATTGATTTAAAGCAGCTGTGCAAAGTAAAGGAAAACCTGAAAACATGGACCGTTGGGGGTACTTTAGGACTGAGGTTGAGAACCACTGATCTAAAAGAACACCCTATAGCAGAGGACTGCTAATTGACTGTACTCTGTCAGTACTGAGAGGGTTGACTCTTCGAATTAAGCCTCACAGAAAGAACAGAATGTATTCCAATAAAACTTTGCTGAAACTGAGCACCTTCTGAAACTGAACTGCTATTCTTGTTCCCCTAGGCCTAAATGAGCATTTAACTCTTACAGTGTGGGGGCAGCCCCACTGCAAGGGAGGATTTTTACTTCCCTTGGAGTTCAGTTTTAAGCTGAAAATAGGCAGATTATCTGGCCAAACTGATGGAGGAGAACCTGGTTTCATACAGCAAAGAAAACAAAAATAACAAGAAATAAGTAAAGACACTTTAATAGCATTGTCAATGATTGTTGAAATATTGCATGACCTACTTTAATGGAAGCAGCCTGTGAGGATAGAAATATGGAAGCTGACTTGTTAATAATGAAGGTGCAAGCTATGCGGTTCTGGTTACAGTGGAGGAGATTCAATAAAATTGGTGCACACCGAATCTGGAAGATCTATGCATAGTAACCAATCAACTTCTAACTTCAGCTTGTTCAATTAAGCTTTGATGATAAAACCTGGAAGCTGATTGGTTACTGTGCACCAATTTTAGTAAACCCCTTCAGTGTGTCACAGGGAAGAAGGGAAGATATGAGTGTATATTTCACCAGCAGGGACACAGGGAATTCTAATAATTTAGAATAGGGAGGGATCAATACTTCTGTCAGTTTTTTTTTTTTTTTATTGATGCCCCACCTGGTCTATATAAAGTCTCCTTAACAGAGACAAAGACATCACTAAAACATTTTTTCCTATAGAAGATAGAGTAATGACTACCATCAGATTTTAATTGATGTAGAGATTTTGTAAATAATGAAGAGATTTTCTCTCACCTCTGTGAGGGTGTCAGACATTACAGGTAAAGAGGACAAATATATCCAATAAAAACAAGAACAGCAATGAAAAGATAGTGAATAGATTGCAAGTGTACCACTCATGGTAGAGGGGTAACGCTAACGAAAGAATCAAACCCTTTATTTGCCTAATAATTTTATCTTAGTTTACAGAGGAAAACAGAGATGAATGTGTTGAGGGAAATCTGTATCCCCTTCATCAGGAGAATGAACCAGAACTGATGCATATAAATTTGTTTAAACGCGTGTTAAAGAGGAATAAATGATACATTTCCTAGCAATCCTGCTAGGCTTTTGTAGCATTCTGCATAATTAAATGACACTGATAAAAACCTAATAATCAAATTAGTTTATTTGTTTTAGTGGTACAATTTCATTTATGTTATCAGGGTTATTCAGGATGATTGAAAATGTACTCTCTACATTTGAACCCTATGTAGTACAGAAAGTGCCTTTTCCTGCATTCCCCTCATAAGCAAGACCATTATCCCACAGTTTGTCACAAATACTTCATATGTACTACCAGATATCAAAAAATTGGCTACAATGCAAGGTTCCCCTACAGCAGTGGTTCTCAACCCTGTCCTCAAGTACCCCCAACAGGCCATGTTTTCAGGTTTTCCTTTATCTTGCACAGGTGATTTAAATCAGAGTCAATGGCTTCGCATTTTGGACAACTGTTTTATCTAAGAGAAATTCCCAAAACATGGCCTGTTGAGGGTACTTGAGGACAGGGTTGAGAACCACTGCCCTAGATAAAGCAACTCTCCGATGATTTTTGATCAGAAGAACAGGAAACATAACTACGAAGAGTTATGTACAGATGAGTTAGAAGCGAGGTTCTGAATTGTATTTATTAAATGGTATCTCTTTACAGTTAATTCAAGCATAGAACATATTGCCAACTATCAGAATAAATAACAGATAACAGAAAATACAGATCTTCAGGGACCCCTGAAGTCAAGGTTTGGTCAAATGACTGTAGACCTAATAGCAATGGATTTAATAACTCTGGACCCATCCTAGAATACAACACACTTATTACCGAGTACATAAAAGTATGGTAGTTCCACATCTTTGGGCCAGTTTTTCACACTTACCACTTTTGAGGCTGTGAATTTTGCCGAGGTTCTCTCTCTCAATACTCATGACCTTTTTCTTGTGTTCATTGACCACTTTTTGTAGTGTTGCGTTCAACTCCTGCTGCTGCTCTAAAAAGAGCATCTCCTAGTGAGAGAACAGTTGTTTTTTGGTCATCTCACAAACTCACTGACAATTCTGACAAGCCTAATGCCCTTCATAATATTAGAGAATAATATTACAGAAGAGCTCAGATTAGCCAATTGTAGCCAAAATGATCATGTAACATAGGCAACAACAAAAAAAACCCACTTTTTAAACAAATCCTAGGCAGTTCATGTTCCACTTGCATACATATGTGGGATAATTGTGCTGCCGGGTGCATCCAGGTTCATATTACAGGTTCTATGTTTTGGTGTGACCCCCCGCCCCCCATCATGTATATCTTGTATAGCTGGATTCAACTTTTATTTAATTGTATTCTACTTCTGTGTCTTCTTCATGAGTTAAGCTGTCTGCTGATCTTATCAAGACAGCAAGCCACTTTGCTGTACAGATTGTGATTAAATACACCCAAAATACCCAGGTAGACAGGAAGAGAGTTAAACTAAACTAAAGCAGGGAGATCTTACCGTTGGAGTACCAAAACATATAAGAAGTGGCTGTCTCAGTCCACCAAGCCCTACCTTTAATTCCAATATCACTCTGAGTAGACCCACTTTTTAGTGACGCTTCAATTGTAAACAATAGAATACATATTACCTACACCACAGTTTGTGCCTAAAGAAGGTGGTAATATATACTAATTAAAATCCATGTAATCTAAAGAACCACAGCATAAAAATTAAAACACAACTGTTCTAGCTTTGTCATCTGAACGGTTTCTTGATATCGAAGTACAGGATGTATAAAAAAAATCTGAAGTCGATTATATAACAAAATGTATAGAGCAGTATATTAATGGTAGAGTCTTCTAAATATCCTTGACAAATATGTAAGGTAAAGAGATATTTCTATGATTGAGGGGTTGGTCAAACAACAAGCTCCTAACGTTTTAGGTGAACTGTAGGAAATTTTCCCAGCCATTGCTGAGGTATGTAAACCTGAAACCATCTGTGTCATGCTTGACACATGGATAAGTGGACAATGGATTTTTCCTTCTTAATGCCATTGTTTCTTCTGAGTTTAGGTCTCTGCCATTGGTGCCTGGCACCAGCGTCTGCTCTGCATTGGCTGTTGTTTGTGCCTATCTAGAACTACAAATTGAGGCTACAGTTGGAGTTACCTTCTGGTTCTTATTATTTGCTTTAGGCCAGCCATACATAGTTTGAATCAGTTCAGCAGGAACCGGCCAAGATTTGAACCATTAATGGGCAGGCTGAATGTACCAAGTTGATTGATCAATCAACTTGGATAAACCAGCCTGCTGGATTCGATTGGGGTTATCACTAGCGGCTGCTATATGGCAGACAGCGGCTCGGCTGGAGGGGTTCCCCTGTCAGCATTCTCTGTGTTGATGGGGGAATTGTGCAATTTCCTTTCTTTCGACCCGTGGTTGCAGGAAAGAAATGTGTACTGTGTATGGCCGGCCATAAACTCATTTGGCTTTGTGAATATAATTGTCTGTGTTTAAGTTTTAATACAACATAAATGGTACAACTGGTAATGAACTAGGCTAATGCGCCCTTCTCCTTTTTTGTTGTCCACCATTAAACAGGTGTCTGTATTGGGAGTAAGTTGTAAAACATAAAAAGATACTCCAAAGCTTCTGCAGTACTTTGTGAAGCTTTTGGTGAGCATTTATCTGATATTTATCTTCTATTATTCTAGAGAATGCATTAAACCTAGCTAGCTACTGACAGGTGTCAAAATATCCATTCAGAATTAGAATTTGCGTATATAAAATATAGCAAACATTGATATTCTACAAGGTATATGGTAAATTCAACTGATCCATAAGATAATATCTTTAGGGTCCATTCATATTTATGCATTGTATAGATGCATGGTGCAACACGCACTACCACTACGCACAGTAAAACACGAACTGCCATGCGTTGGGTTGCCATTTTTATTTTGAATAGCACCGCAACACAATATTACAGTAACGGGCAATGCACCCACACACTGCAGTGCACCACGATACACATCTTCATTTTTGGTGCACTGTAGTTGAAAAAAGGGTCACATCCAATTCTTTGTGCGCCAGCCTCGTGGCACAGCGTATTAAAGAGCTGATGTAATGCATTATGTAAAAAAAAAAACCTTAGCGGTTTGAATATATAATTTTATTTATAAAACGTAATAATGCACAGTACTGAACATCATGCATTATGCTTTAGTAACTTGTAGCCACTGTGTCTAATATATCCATATCCATGAAAAAAAAAGACCAGATAGCAATGAATCTTGTCTTGAATTCTATTGTAATGGTACTGTCTACCTTTATTCTGTAAAGCGCTGCACAAACTGGCAACACTCTATAAATCCTACATAGTAATAAGGATTAGGTACAACTGTCATTTTTTTTTCAGTACCGGTTTGAACATTTAAAACATAATTTAATTATTTGCCGAATGGAAAACAAACACAACTTATTTTAGACATTTTGATAGATGAGACAAGCACCTAGAGGCACTAAAGAATAAGACAAGCAGATTTTCCTGTTGATTCTTTCAGCAATGGTGTATTACCCTATACAACACATCAAAGACTTGTCCTAGGCATTACAATTAATGTTAAGATTTTTTTTTTTTTCAGTTGCAACACAAAAGCAAAAGACAAAATGTTTTGAGAGTGGTCTCACCTCTTGCACCTTGTCCTTTAGCTCTGCCCTCTTCTTGCTCCTCTCCTTCTGGTGCTGAGCTCGGAGACGTAGCGCATCTTGTCGCAGGCGGTTGGTGTGCTCTTGCTCCCTCCGTGCTCGTGTCTGCTCCATCTGTCTCTCCAGGGCCTCAATCTCCCGTTCATAATACTGCTTCTTTCCCTGGGAGTGCAAAATGATCACTAACACCGAACACATGCAGGCCTAAGCTTTAACCCTGACTAATCTCTGCAATGATTCTCGATCCTTGGGTAAAAACCATCAAGCACTTGCCTCATCTATATCAGATCTTCCCTATTGTCAATTTAACACAATGCAACAGATTCCTGTAAACATTTCTAGTCTGGCCTTGATGGTGCCCTGACATCCTCCATTCAGGGATTACTATGGGAACACGCCAGCATCATCAACATCTATGTATTGTGACACTTCTTACTATGATCTCCTGCTCGATGTGACGGAACATGATCTCCCTCTCCCTCTGCATTCGTTGCTCCAGCTGACTCTGGGCTTTCATCTCTTCTTTCTGCAACAGTCTCAACTGCTGAAGCTCTTGACGCCTGCAAAACACATTAGATGAGCGCTTCATCCGTTGATTTTTAAGAGCCCTTTGCTCAAGAACATAAAGAGGACACAGACCGACAATACAGCAGATAGGCAGTTAACAGCTGCACAGCTACACTGTGACAGATTTCCGTGCAAATGCTATATATTCATTGCCTACGCAAAATGTAATCATCCTTTTTGTGTTGAGGTCGATGAAAAGGTTTGTTTATTTCTTTTGACTCAATGACGTCACTTTCTGGCTCATTTATTATTTATTAAGGCAGTGCAAAGAGCATTAATAATATGCAAAATGCAGCAAGCCATTTTTTTTTTCTATTTACTAAGGCAGCGCGAAGAACAGTCATAACGTGCAAATGCAGTAATCCGTAGCAGCTGATCTGATTGGCTGCTGTGCTTAATAGCATATCGTTATTGTTGTTTCTGCAGCCTTATTGGGCTGTTTGTATATAATACAGTAGAACCTTTGACAAAGAATGCCGGAACCAGGCAGTCAAATCCAGGAGCCGGAAAATGTATTGAATTCATTTATTTAGCAATCAGATATTCCATGGGGTTTTGCAGAGTAAATAGAGCTATTCATATGAATAGGAAAGGCTCCAGATGACATATTTTTATACACATTGGCTCTTTGGCTCCTGGAATTCCTATCCTGGCATGATTTGTTGTAGCAAATACTGTAAGGAGACATCTGCGGTTCGTTTCGTTCCAAATTAACATTCAGACAAATTTCTTATTATTCGGAGATCTGGATATATCCGAATACCCGAATTACAATATAAACGAATATTAACCGGTTGCTCAGAATAACGAAACAAAATTATTCTGAATTTTGGAAATTCAGACTGAAATTCAAATAGAATTTTACATCTCCAGTCGAATTCTAATTGTACACATATTGCTGAATTCAAAGACTGTGTGGGTTATTAGAGTACCATTTTGAAATAATGCTGTTTTTGTTATGCCAAAAGAGATTTAACCACTTGCCCACTGGGCACTTAAACCCCCGTCCTAACCAAACCAATTTTCAGCTTTCAGTGCTCTCACATTATGAATGACAATGACTCAGTCATTTAACACTGTACCCATATGAATTTTTTTTCCTTTTTATCACACAAATAGAGCTTTCTTTTGGTGGTATTTAATCACCACTGGGTTTTTTATATTTTGCGCTATAAATGAAAAAAGACAGAATATTTTGGAAAAAATTGCATTTTTCTTAGTTTGTGTTATAAAACTTTGCAAATTAGTAATTTTTCTTTATAAATTTTGGACAACATTTATACTGCTACACATCTTTGGTAATAATAACCCAAATAAGTGCATATTATTTGGTCTTAGTGAAAGTTATAGAGTCTACAAGCTATGGTGCCACTCACTGAAAATTGATCACACCTCATATACTGGCGGCCTATCTCATTTCTTGAGACCCTAACAAGCCAGGACAGTACAAATACCCCCCAAATGACCCCTTTTTAGAAAGCAGACAGTCCAAGGTATTTAGTAAGAGGCATGGTGAGTTTTTTGAAGTTGTAATTTTTTCCCACAATTCTTTGCAATATTAAGATTTTTTTTCTCACAAAACTGTCATAATAACAGGTTATTTCTCACACACGCCATATGCGTACAACAAATTACACCCCAAAACACATTCTACTAATCCTCCTGAGTATGGCAAGAACACATGTGTGAGATTTTTACATAACCTGGCCACATTGAGAGGTCAAAAATGCAGGGAGCGCCGTCAGGCGTTCTAGGGACATAAATTAAACATATCATTTCTAGACTACCTCTTACACTTTTGAAGGCCCTGGAGCACAAGGGCAATGGAAACGCCCAAAAATGACCCCATTTTGGATAGTAAACACCCCAATGTAATCTATGAGGCATAATGAGTCTTTTGAACATGTCATTTTTTCCCCACTAGATTTTGGAGAGTGTGGAAAGATAGCACGTACATAGCAAAAATTACCCGCCCCCCCCCCCCCCAATACATTCTGCTTTTCCTCCTGAGTATAGCGATACCACATGTGTGAAACTTTTCCACAGCCTGGCCACATACAGAGGCTCAACATGCAGGCAGCACTATCAGGTGTTCTAGGGACATACATTTCAAATCTGATTTGACTACCTATTGCACTTTTGTGAGGCACTGATGGGCACTGTAGTGGCATGGATGAGTACTGATGTGGCATGGATGAGAACTGATGTGGCATGGATGGGAATGGATGAGCATGAATGAGGATGGATGATCCAGGGATTGAGCATGAATGTGGATGGATGAGTCAGGGATGGAGCATGGATGAGCATGAATGTGGATGGATGAGCCAGGGAGGGAGCATGGATGAGCATGAATGTGGATGGATGAGCCAGGGATGGAGCATGGATGTGGACGGATGAGCCAGGGATGGAGCATGGATGTGGACGGATGAGCCAGGGATTGGGCATTGATGTGGACAGATGAGCCAGGGATGGAGTATGGATGTGAACAGATAAGCCAGGGATGGAGCATGGATGTTGACGGGTGAGCCATGTAAGAGGTATGGATGAGCCAGGGATGTATGGAGTATGGATGAGCCAGGGATGTATGGAGCATGGATGATCCAGGGATGGATGAACCACGGATGGATGGATGGATGAGCCAGGGATGTATGAAGCATGAATAAGCCAGGGATGTATGGAGCATGGATGAGCCAGGGATGTATGGAGCATGGATGAGCCAGGGATGTATGGAGCATGTATAAGCCAGGGATGGATGGGTGAGCCAGGGATGGATGAGGCAGGGATGGATGGATTAGCCAGGGATGTATGGAGCATGGATGAGCCAGGGATGTATGGAGCATGGATGAGCCAGAGATGTATTGAGCATGGATGAGCCAGGGATGTATGGAGCATGGATGAGCCAGGGATGCATGAATGAGCCAGGGATGGATGGATGAGCCAGGGATGTATGGAGCATGGATGAGCCAGGGATGTATGGAGCATGGATGAGCCAGGGATGTATGAAGCATGGATGAGCCAGGGATGTATGGAGTATTGATGAGCCAGGGATGTATGGAGCATGGATGAGGCAGGAATGGATGGAGCATGGATGAGGCAGGGATGTATGGATGAGCCAGGGTTGTATGGAGCATGGATTAGCCAGGCATGTATGGAACATGGATGAGCCAGGGATGGATGAGCCATGGATGGATGGATGAGCCAGGGATGGACACAGATCAGCGTTGTGGGCACTTCAGATCCAGCCCACAGCGCTGCTGCACCCGCTCCCTCCTCTCCTCACACACTGTACCAATCAGTGCGAGGAGAGGGGGGAGCGGAACCGGACATGCTCCAGTTTGTTTACAAGTGATCACTCCATCATTGGATGGAGTGATCACATGGTAAAGGGCCGGTGTCATTGTCCCTTTGCCTCGATCCGTGACACGCCGGGTCTGGGAGACCCGACTGTCACGGACATTCCCAGGGGCGTGCGGGAGTGGAATTCTGGGGGGGACGCCAGATGATGGCCTCCCAGAGTTATCCGACCGCGCTGTAGCCGTCATTCGGCTATGGCCTGGTCGGCAACTGGTTAAAGAGTTATTGTAATCATTTGATGAAGATTTTTCTTTTGTTTGTTCACGTTGCCACATTTGAGTTGAAAAAAAAAAATCTAAAGTTTTCGATTCGACCGATTCAAAATGTATAAATTAGAAGAAAATTAAAAAAAATATATAAAACGAATTCCGAATATGGATTGAACGAATCAACCAAATTTAACTAAACGAAATAACTAGATTAACAAATCGAAACTAATTTTTTCGTCATGCACATGTCTAACTGTAAGCATCACTGATGGTGGTTGAGAGGTACACTTTCATAAAAATAGCTGGACACAGAGAAGGCAGCCATTCTGAACTCTGATATGATTCATAAGATTATAGCCAATTAATTAGCCACTAGCAACATGGAAAGTCCCTATGCAGATGAGCTGCCTGCAACTTCACAAATGTTGGTACAGCCTGGAAAATGGGAGCATCTACAGTCTGCACGTTACCCACTGTACTCTTTACTTGGTGGGGTGTTTATTTTTTTGCATACAAACTTTTTTTTATTGAAATAAAAATAATTTCTCACAAATATTTAAAGCAACAATGGTAGAACATACATATGAAAAGTATTAAGGGTACACTGAAAATGTGTTCTTGTAAACCAATGGTGATCTTAAATATCGTATGACTAAAAACCAATTAACGTGGAATAAAAATAACAACAGAAGGAAAAATACATTATATATATATACACACACACAGTTGTGCTCATAAGTTTACATACCCTGGCAGAATTTATGATTTCTTGGCCATTTTTCAGAGACTATGAATGATCACACAAAAATATTTCTTTCACTCATGATTAGTGTTTGGTTGAAGCCATTTATTATCAAACAACTGCGTTTACTATTTTAAAATCATAATGACAACAGAAACTGCCCAAATGACCCTGATCAAATGTCCAGTTCTTAATAACGTGTATTGCCCCCTTTAACATCAATGACAGCTTGAAGTCTTTTGTGGTATTTGTGGATGAGGCTCTTTATCGTCTCAGATGGTAAAGCTGCCCATTCCTCTTGGTAAAAAGCCTCCAGTTCCTGGAAATTCTTGGGCTGTCTTGCATGAACTGCACGTTTGAGATCTCCCCAGAGTGGCTCAATGATATTGAGGTCAGGGGACTGAGATGGCCACTCCAGAACCTTCACTTTATTCTGCTGTAGCCAATGACAGGTCGACTTGGCCTTGTGTTTTGGATCATTGTCATGTTGGAATGTCCAGGTAAGTCCCATGCGCAGCTTCATGTCTGATAAATGCAAATGTTCCTCCAGTATCTTTTATTAACATACTGCATTCATCTTGCCATCAATTTTGACCAAATTTCCTGCGCCTTTGTAGCTCACACATCCCCAAAACATCAGCGATCCACCTCCATGTTTCATGGGCCGTGTTGACTCCTCTGCAAATGTAACGTTTATGGTTGTCGCCAAAAAGCTCAATTTTGGTCTCTTCACTCCAAATGACTTTGCGCCAGAAGATTTGAGGCTTGTCTCTGCGCCATTTGGCATATTGTAAGTGGGATACTTTGCGGCATTTGCGTAGTAATGGCTTTCTTCTGGCGACTCGACCATGCAGCCCATCTTTCTTCAAGTGCCTCCTTATTGTACATCTTGAAACAGCCACACCACGTGTTTTCAGCGAGTCCTGAACTTATTTGTGGGTTTTTCTTTGCATCCCGCACAATTTTCCTGGCAGTTGTGGCTGAAATTTTAGTTGGTCTACCTTATCGTGGTTTGGTTTCAATAGAACCCCTCATTTTCCACTTCTTGATTAGAGTTTGAACACTGCTGACTGGCATTCTCAATTCCTTGGATATCTTTTTATATCCCTTTCCTGTTTTATACAGTTCAACTACCTTTTCCCAGAGATCCTTTGACAATTCATTTGCTTTCCCCATGACTCAGAATCCAGAAACGTCAGTGCAGCACTGGATGGAAGATGCAAGGGTCTGTCAGGAGTCCAGAAACTCATTGACCTTTTATACACACACACACTAAGTACAAGCAAACAGATCACAGGCGAGGATGGTTACCTTTAATAGCCATTCAAACCCCTTTGTGTCAACTTGTGTGCATCTTATCAGGCCAAAATCACAGGGGTATGTAAACCTTTTAGCAGGGTCATTTGGGTAGTTTCTGTTGTCATTATGATTTAAAAAGAATAAACACAGTCGATTCATAATAAATGGCTTCAGCCAAACCCTAACCATGAGTGAAAGAAATGTTTTTGTGTTATCATTCATATTCTCTGAAAAATGGCCAAGAAATCATAAATTCTGCCAGGGTATACAAACTTATAAGCACAACTGTATATATATATATATATATATATATATACTGTCAGGGGGTTAGCTCGGCAGCGGGTGTGTGTGAACCCCTGGAAGGGTTCACTACACAAAATAGGCACAGTGAAACAGCAGTTGCAGGTGAAAACAAAAAGGCAGTTTATTTACACTATTTACAATCATAGAAAAACAGCAAAACAAAAACAAACAACAAAATAAATCCTTGGCCACTGACTACACGTATAGGTTTCCCTGTCAGTCAGCTAGGTGCAGCCTACTGCTGTACCTGGCTCCTATTTCTCTGCAGGACATTCAGCCACACAGGCCTTACTGTACAGGAATTGTGATAAGCTCCCCAGTCTATGACACAGAAACTGGTTCCAGGGTGGAGCACTCCTCTATGCCTGCTGGCAGTTTTTGTAGAGGTTTAAATGAGTCAGCTCCACTCAGCTAGGCTCATACTTCTACCCCTGCAAAACTCCCAGCACTTCCCCCTAGTGGAAAAAGTCTGTATACAGCCTGAGCCTCGGACACACATACCTGCCATCCTGGATGCAACCAGGTGATTTACCCCGCCTGCTGTCACTATATATATATATATATATATAGACAGTATCTCACAAAAGTGGGTACACCCCTCACATTTTTGTAACTATTTTATTATAACTTTTCATGTAACAACACTGAAGAAATTATACTTTGCTACAATGTAAAGTAGTGGGTGTGCAGCTTGTATAACAGTGTAAATTTTCTGTCCCCTCAAAATAACTCAACACACAGCCATTAATGTCAAAACAACTAGCAACAAAAGTGAGTACACCCCTAAGTGAAAATGTCTAAATTGGGCCCAAAGTGTCAATATTTTGTGTGGCCACCATTATTCCCCTGCAAAGTAAAAGCATAATGGGCTACTATGCATTGCATAGTAGCCCATTATGTGTCACTTACTTGCAAACGAAGCCTGCAATGTCTCCTGTGCAGGCAGCATCCATCTTCAGCCCCTCTTCCTTCCGGGGCCACGACTCCGGCTCTGTGACTGCCCGGAGTCACGTGACGTCACTCCCACGCATGCGCACGGGAGCAGCCAGTCACGGCATGAACGAAGTGAAGAAACAGCACAGCAGGCCGCTTCTTCAGTGTGCATGTGACGAATGACGTCAGCAATGCAAGTACACTGTATATCTCCTGAACCGTGCAGGTTTAGGAGATATGCAGGGAACCTACAGGTAAGCCTTATTATAGGCTTACCTGTAGGTTAAAGTGGTTGTCACGGGTTGTGAATCTGGAGCAGTTGTGCAAGGCAACCAAATTAGCTTCTAGCTTTCAAAGCTAAACTGAACAAGCTGAGGCTAGAAGCTAATTGGTTACCATGCACAGCTGCTCCATTTTCTGTCTGTTCCGGTTTAGTAATTTTAGTCATTTTAATTTTAGTAATTTAGTAATTTTCCCAATAGAGACTACCAGGTTGGCCATTAGATATAAGGTTAGATATACATTTTACTAAGTACAGATACATATTTTACATAGTATAGCAGCAGGAAGGGAGGGGCGGGGAGGAGATCGCTCACACACAGGAGCTGACAGGCAGGGAGGGAGGGGGAGAGTAGAGACTGCGGGCTGATGGAAGCACGTAAACTGTCAGGACTCAGCAGCCATGATAAATGTGGTCAGTTTACGGGGGGGGGGGCACCAGGCAGAATCAGCCAGGTATGTTATATGATAGAATGGGACAAATTGCACAATCACTGTGCTGTTATTCATGCTTCAAAGGAACAGGATCACATTTTTTTTTTAGGGTTACAACCACTTTAAGAAGTCATGATCCACATGGCCGATTCTCATTCGATCACCTGAGGCCATTCTTGAATCTGTTGCATCAGTTGTAAAGATCAGACCAGTTCTGGCCATCCTAAAACAGGAAGTCTAGATGGACAACTTAAGTTGGCCATACATGGGGCAAATATTGGACAG
>BLSH010213051.1:674986-688264 GCA_018402905.1 Glandirana rugosa | reverse complement strand
ACTCTGACTTTATTACCAGCTACTACTAATAGTGGCGGAAGGGGAGGGGCGGGGAGGAGATCGCTCACACACAGGAGCTGACAGGCAGGGAGGGAGGGGGAGAGTAGAGACTGCGGGCTGATGGAAGCACGTAAACTGTCAGGACTCAGCAGCCATGATAAATGTGGTCAGTTTACGGGGGGGGGGGCACCAGGCAGAATCAGCCAGGTATGTTATATGATAGAATGGGACAAATTGCACAATCACTGTGCTGTTATTCATGCTTCAAAGGAACAGGATCACATTTTTTTTTTAGGGTTACAACCACTTTAAGAAGTCATGATCCACATGGCCGATTCTCATTCGATCACCTGAGGCCATTCTTGAATCTGTTGCATCAGTTGTAAAGATCAGACCAGTTCTGGCCATCCTAAAACAGGAAGTCTAGATGGACAACTTAAGTTGGCCATACATGGGGCAAATATTGGACAGTTCATGGTGAAATAATTTGCTCCATTGCCCTGTTGGCACCTCAAGCCAAAGACACAGGGGTCAAATGTCAGACGGCATCAGCCAGTTCAATAGAAACTGGCTGACCTTCGGCCTGTGTGTACAGCAGCGAATGCCTGGGATGAACGGAAAAAAAACCAGTAGTGTTTACATGGCTTTTCTGCCAACATCCTTTGAAAGCAATCAAAGGAGTTAGGCAGAAAATTATTAACCAAACAATGGCTGCTTCCAATTTAATGTTGGCCCTGTTCGGGTGGAGCCAGCTGCAAGAATACAATATCTGCAGCGGGAGATTTGTCCATCTGCACTGTTGAACATGGATGGAGGGACCTGTAAGATTTTTTTCCACCAACCCGCAGGCAAACAAAAATGAAAAAAAAAAATCTATGTGTATATGGCTAACTTAAAGGGGTTGTAAAGCCTCAAGGTTTTTCACCTTAATGCATTCTCCTGTAATGCAGCAGCCCCGCAGAGCCCCCCTTTTACTTACCTGAACCCAATAATTCCAGCGATGAGCCCAGCAGCTCCAGACCCTGGCTCGGGTCCTCATTGGATCCCTGTCACTGGGATCAGTTAGATCTCTGGTGCCCCTGACAGCCCAGCCCCCTCACAGTTAGAACACACCCAGGGAACACAGTTAACCCCTAGAGCGCCCCCACCCAGGTTAACCCCTTTATGACCAATGACATTTATACAGTAATCAGTGGACATTTACATTTCTGATCGCTGTATAAATGTCATTGGTCCCAAAAAAGTGTCAAAAATGTCCGACATGTCCTCCCCAATATCGCAGTCCTGATAAAAATCGCAGATCGCCGCCATTACCAGTAAAAAAAAAAAATGGTAAAGATGCCAGAAATTAATTTTCGTGGTTTGCAAACGTGGCAACCTTTGCACAAACCATTCAATAAACGCTGATTGCTATTTTTTTTACCAAAAATATGAGGAAGAATATAAATCAGCCAAAATCGATGAATGCATTTGTTGTTTTATATATATATATATTTTTTTGGATTTGGATTTTAGCAAAACGTAAGAAATATTGTTTTTTTTTTTTGCAAAATTGTTGCTATTTTTTTGTTTATAGCGGTGATCAGAAATGGCGCAGAGGGAATCAAATACCCCCAAATACTCCCACAAATCTCTATTTGTGGGGAAAAAAAGGACGCAAATTTTGTTTGGGTACAATGTCGCATGACTGCACAATTGTCAGTTAAAGCAACGCAGTGCCGAATCGCAAAAAGTGCTCTGGTCCTAACATGAGATATCCTTCCGGGGGTGAAGTGGTTAAAGGGTGGCATTGAATTTTCTGGCAAGTGCCAACACATATATTATAACCAGAAAAGATCACATTAACTGAAGTTCAACTTACCTAGACACAAAAAATAGCTATGAAATGATGGTATGCTAAACATTTTTTTAAGTCAAAAAAGTTAATTTGCACAAAACAACCTCATGATGACTGAATCCTGTACATGGGAAGATGTGGGAACAGTCCAGACTGATAGATTACCAGATAAGCTTCCTGGATGATGTTCACGCAAACATACATTTCGTCTTGAACCATAGAGGGGATTTTAAAGAGGACGTAAGCGCAAACCTTTAGTATCACTTTAGGGCTTGTTTACACTTGCTTTGGCTTCAACGCACATTAAAGCCCCTACTGCTTCAACAAGCTTTTATGTGTTTTTGAGGCTTTGTTGGTGCTTCAATGAGGCTTTGGTGGTGCTTCAATGAGGCTTTGGTGGTGCTTCGATGAGGCTTTGGTGGTACTTCGAGGAGGCTCTTTTGACACTTTGTTGAAGCTTGGCCAATGCCCTGTGTGTTTGTTGATATCTCACACCTGCAATTTATCCAAAACAAAGCAAAGCTAAAGCTGAATTAAAGCCTCTGAAAAGCAGCAGGTGCTTCAAGCGAGCTTCGAACAAGCTTTGTCATAGACATCTATGGAGGCGTTGAAGAGGCTTTGAAGCCTGGCTAAAGCTACATGGGGTATAATTTTTGATGCAAAGCTGAAGCAAAGCAGAGCCAACGCAAGGTTTAAACAGAACTGTAAGCTAACCATTTTATTTAGTGACAGGAGCTTTGACTGGCGTTAAGGGAGCTTTAAAAAAGCCTGTCCGAAGCCCTGTTTTGAAGCAAGTGTAAACGTGCCCTAAGTGTTTTTTGGTTATTCATAAAGTTTTGCTATTTATCTGCATAGAGGAGATATGCTACAGCACTAAATGTATCACAAGTATATCAGCACGACCTAAACAGAAAAAAATAAAGCCTACTCACCTAACTGAACGCTCCTTTATATCGATGGTGTTTGAATCAGCTTTTCGTTTACAAGATGACACTTTCATTTCCTTTCCATCCACCACGAACCTCCGAGTAATCCGTACAGTTCTGCTAGCATGTTCGCTAAGATTTTCATTTTGATCTAAATGCATTTCTACCCCCTGAGCAGAAAAAGAAAATCAGATTACTTTCCTATAAACAATCTCTTTATTTGATTGTAATTTCATAAGATATGCTTGGGCTGCTATGACCAGGTGTTCTCCCCAAAGACAACTAGAAGAACTAAATTAAAAGAGCGTGGAAAATAAAAAAACAGATTATAGCAGATTATAGAAGTATTAAAAGATTACTGCACATTTAAAATACACTGGAGTTGATTTAAAGGAAAAGTATAGCCATAGCTCATTTGGCTGTACTTCTCCTGTGGATCACAGATGTGCAGTTCGTTCTGCACTCCTGTGACCCATTTTTAGCTGTCAACTGATGTCACAGAGCCAATCCAGGCTCAGGCAAGATCGCGACCATATGGTTGGGATCTGCCCACATGCCTGGATCAGCACTTGGCTCAGCCTCTATGTAAGCCACAAAGCCACTGAGAGCTTGAGCTGGCTTCCACAGCCCAGCAGGAGGGGGGGGGGGGGGGAGCAGAGAGCTGGTGACTGACAGTCATCGGCTCTCTGCTCAGGGAGCACTGAGAACTGGGCGATCGGTGGTGTTTGATCGCTCGGTTCTCAGTCTTAGAGGCGCTGGGGGAAAGATGCAGGATCAGACCGATGCTGCACCCACCTAGGTCAATATGATTCTTGAAAAAAAGAAAAGTCCATACTTCTCTTTTAACCACTTTAAGACCGCCCACCGCACATATACTGCGTCATTGCTGCTCTATTGCACGAAACGTCATACCCATATGTCGTTTCATGCAATAGATACTGTGGGGTCTGGTAGACTCGGTGTCCGCTGGCCACCCGCGATCACTACACAGAGAGGCAGAACGGAGATCTGCCTATGTAAACAAGGCGGATCTCTGTTCTGACAGGAGACAACACTGAGATCTGCTGTTTCTAGTGATCAGGAACAGCGATCTCTGTGTTGTCCCAGTGAGTCCATCCCCCATACAGTTTGAACACACCCAGGCAACACAGTTAACCCTTTGATCGCCCCCTAGTGTTAACCCCATTCCCTGCCAGTGTCATATATACAGTATCTCACAAAAGTGAGTACCCCTCACCTTTTTGTAAATATTTTATTATATCTTTTCATGTGACAACTCTGAAGAAATGACACTTTGCTACAACGTAAAATAGTGAGTGTACAGCTTGTATAACAGTGTAAATTTGCTGCCCCCTCAAAATAACTCAACACACAGCCATTAATATCTAAACCGCTGGCAACAAAAGTAAGTACACCCTAAGTATAAATGACCAAATTTGGCCAAATTAGCCGTTTTCCCTTCCCGGTGTCATATGACTCGTTTTACAAGGTCTCCGGTGTGAATGGGGAGCAGGTGTGTTGAATTTGGTGTTATCGCTCTCACTCTCTCATACTGGTCAGTGGAAGTACAACATGGCACCTCATGGCAAGGAACTCTCTGAGGTTCTGAAAAAAATTAATTGTTGCTCTACATAAAGATGGCCTAGGCTATAAGAAGATTGCCAAGACCCTGAAACTGAGCTGCAGCCCGGTGGCCAAGACCAAACAGCGGTTTAACAGGACAGGTTCCACTCAGAACAGACAGGCCATGGTCAACCAAACAAATTGAGTTCACGTGCTTAGCATCATATGCAGAGGTTGCCTATGGGAAATAGACATATGAGTGCTGCCAGCATTGCTGCAGAGGTTGAAGGGGTGGGGGTTCAGCCTGTCAGTGCTCAGACCATACACCGCACACTGCATTAAATTGGTCTGCATAGTTGTCCTCCCAGAAGGAAGCCTTTTCTAAAGATGATGCACAAGAAAGCCCGCAAACAGTTTGCTGATGACAAGCAGACTAAGGACATGGATTACTGGAACCATGTCCTGTGGTCTGATGAGACCAAGATAAACTTATTTGGTTCAGATGGTGTTAAGCGTGTGTGGCAGCAACCAGGTGAGGAGTACAAAGACAATTGTGTCTTGCCTATAGTCAAGCATGGTGGTGGGAGTGTCATGGTCTGGCCTGCATGAGTGCTGCCGGCCCTGGAGAGCTCCAGTTCATTGAGGGAACCTTGAATGCCAACATGTACTGTGACATACTGAAGCAGAGCACGATCCCCTCCCTTCGTAGAGTGGGCCGCAGGGCAGTATTCCAACATAACGACCCCAAACACACCTCAAAGACAACCACTGCCTTGCTATAGAAGCCGAGGGTAAAGGTGATGGACTGGCCAAGCATGTCTCCAGACCTAAACCCAATCGAGCATCTGTGGGGAATCCTCAAATGGAAGGTGGAGGAGTGCAAGGTCTCTAACACCCACCAGCTCTGTGATGTTATCATGGAGGAGTGGAAGAGAACTCCAGTGGCAACCTGTAAATCTCTGGTGAACTCCATGCCCAAGAGGGTTAAGGCAGTGCTGGAAAATAATGGTGGCCACACAAAATATTGACACTTTGGGCCCAATTTGGACATTTTCACTTAGGGGTGTACTTACTTTTGTTGCCAGCGGTTTAGACAATAATGGCTGTGTGTGCACCATCCTGAGCACTAGTCATAGCAGTCAGCTAAGGGTTCCCAACTTTAGCGGGGGGCCCCAAACCCAGCGGTGCGCACCTGTCACCTGCCGTCAGGTGACCTGACAGATTGTAAAGTCTCTTTTTTTTAAAAAAAAAATGAAAAACATGTTATACTTACCTGCTCTGTGCAGTTGGTTTTGCACAGAGCAGCCTGAATCCTCCTCTTCTCGGGTCCCTCTTTGCTGCTCCTGCCCCTCCCTTCTATCGAGTGCTCCCACAGTCAGCAGCTTCCTATAGGGGCACCCGTGCTGAGTCAGAGCTCCGTGTATCTATTCAGGCACAGAGCCCCAATCCGGCCCCACCCCCTCTCTCCGCTGATTGGCACCGCTGCTGTGTCTCAGCCAATCACGGGGAGTGGGCGGCTTAGACATTCATGGACATCGCTGGAGAGAGATGGGGCTCAGGTAAGTAATTAGGGGGGTGCTGGGGGGATGCTACACACAAAAGGTTTTTTATCTTAATGCATAGAATGCATTAAGATAAAAAAAAAAATTCTGCCTTTACAACCCCTTTAACACAGATTTACATTTTTTACAAGCATTCACTCACATTTACATTTCAAAGGGAGTATGTACGTTGGAAAGTGTACATTTGCTCCATTAGAAAATTAGAAAATAAGCCTTTGATTTGATCTCAGTAATGCTTAGAAGATTGAACAAAAGTTCTTAAAAAAAAAATTGCTAACAGAATTCTAATAGTGTATGGCCAGCTTTACATAAGACTACTGAGGTCCCCTACCTCCTGTGCATCCTCCAGACTTGACCCCAGCGTTCCATCTCCAAGATATGCAGGTCCTTCATTTCCCTCAATAGCCCCATCGTTGAGCTCACTGGGTAGGACAGTCCATGAACATCGGGCAAAGTTTATTTTTTTCTTTGGTATGGTTTTATTATTACATCTATTAACAACACCTTGCTCACCAGTGCTGACTGTTTTCTCAACTACAGACTCCACAATAACATTTTCCTCAAATCTTACTCTGTGTCCTCTGGTTGAGGAACACTTTCTGTTGTCCAGACCAATAACACCCACCATGATTTTAAATTCTGGCTTTGTTTCCTGACATGTGTCCTGTGGCAAAATAGTTTTTTCACTTTCTGAAAGGGGTAATGTCCATCTCCGCAGTACTTTCCCAGGGGAATTCTGCAAGCTTGCCTTGTCTCTGCTGGTCTGTCTAATATGGACAGGTGATACTGAATCTGCATATGTTTGGGCACTTGTGTCTGTATAATTGTAGTTTACTACTTCATTACTGTCCCTTGTATTTGCAATATTGGTCACAATGGCCTCTGCAGAATCTCCATGTTCCTTAGCTGGTATATATGTGGATATCTGTGGCTGGCAGAGCATAATGTCTATACATTCCCTTTCAGAAGTATTAGGAACTATTTCTTGGCTGCATTCCTGGGTTTCTCCAGGGACAGAAATATTGTGTGGATTGTGGAAACGTACGTCATTTACTTTGGTATTTGTTGTACCTCGACCTCTTTCACTTTCCCATTTTACTGATGCTCTCTTTTCCCTTGAAATTGAATAGTCCAATTGCTGTACATCAGATTGTTTTGCAGAAGCAGATGAAGAACATTCAATCACCACCTCATCTTTGTCATTCCTTAAATCCTCATGAGGTTTCTGCTTGTCAGTGTGCTCAGTAATTTCTCCTTCTGCGCCATCTACTTTACTTGCAGAACCTGAGTCGTTGGATTTAAGTTTTATCCAAGAACATTTTTTTAAACGGCCTGGCATTGACAATGTTCTACCTATCTTCCTAGAAGAGATACAGAGGTCTTCACTACTTCTCCACCCTGACATGGGACAAACAGGTGAAACGGGATCACATTTTTGTATGGCTTTTTCCTTGGTTTCGAGGGAATCTGAATGGTCTATAATAACACTGGTGTCTTGAACATTTTCTTGGAGTAAATTCTGTGTATCGTGTAGATATTTTTCAGAACTCCCTTTAGAACCCTCTTCTACATTTATAGCATTTCTGCTGATTTCCTCTACAGCTTGGGTGTTTTCCACCTTTGCACTAAGTGTTGAAGAAGAGGCATATTCTGTCATTTCAGAGCATGGTGGAGCAATTGCAACATTCTGAAAAGGGTGGTTGTTCATCCATTTAGCCAGCTCTCTCTTGCATATGTGACTGTGCTCACTATCAACTTTCCACTTTACAGATGCCCTGACTTCTTTGGAAAGTGAGGGGGCAGAGAGTCTGCGCATCTGTTTCAAGAAACTTGTCCCTCTCTGTACTGGAATTGGTGGCTTCTGGTTAAGGTCTTTCACGGGGTCTTCTTGAATTTGACTAGACATGTGCAAGCCATTTGTTGTGCATTTATCCTCTGCTTTAATGGAAGACTTCTCTAGTGGAGATTTAGGATCTCTCAAATTGTCATCTTCACTGTTGCTTCCAAGTGGAAGATCAGTCTGCAGGAAATATTGCAAGGTGTTAATGAGTGCTAGACAACAGAAACAGTATACAGTATATACTTATTTCTTGGACATTCTGTTAGCATTAGTTTTATGCACAGACAATACTTTCCAAGTTGTGTTACTCCTATGATATTTTGAAAAAGAAATCATACATTCAAGGGGAGGATACATTTTCATTTTTCTTACCTCAGAACTACCATCCTTCTGACTCCCAACTTCTTCCTCCTCCATGATGTCTGCAAGAAGCTCAGCCACTAATTCTCTCAGAGGACTGTTGTCAGTGACACTAGACACGAATGGGTGCTTGGAAAAAAAAAAAACATGCATTTTTTGGTTTACTGCTGTTTTTTGTGAATTTGTAACCAGAATCAGTAGGTATTCTTCATTATAACTAACCTCAAGAAGCTCAGTAGCTGAGGATCTATCCTGAGGGTTCCTCTGTAAACATTTGTGGAGAAAACTCATAAAATCTGGTGACCTAATTAGAGTTAAAACATAATCTCAGTAAACAAATCATGATAAATGATCATATCAGGTTAAAGACACTAAACCTCCAACCTATTGGTCTCAGGGCCATTTAGATGTTAGCTGATCTGAAGTGTAAAGCAATCTGTTGGCTTTTCCACATTTATCAAAAGCAAATCTGTACTGTGAGAAATTTGTAGGGTGACATTCTTCTAAGAATACTAGTTCCCTGGCTTTAATGATTTCTGGGTCACTGAGGTGAAACAGGCGTGCAGACTCTTTATGGGGTTCCCTGAAGGGCTGGGAGCCTCAGGACTCTTAACCGTCAGCTGTGGACATATTGTCTTTAAGGATATTTGCTGTCTCTTGTGGATTGTTTGCCTTAATAGACACTAAAGGACTATAGACTCTCTGCTGATTTTCAGGCATGATTACTTTATGGGCACTAGAACACCTCTGTATGGGAATGTGTGTGAGAAGCTGCTTTACAAGACCTGTTCCTATATGTTTGCCTTTCTTCAGTAAAGTTACCTCTAACACTAACTGTTAATTGCCTGAAATTGTCTGAAATCTCTCAAAGGGGTGCATGCACAGTGTATCAAAGAACAGGGCTTGCAACACCACAAGGGGACTGAGCTAGAGGAAGATGCAATACATGGGTCTAACACACAGAGTACTGTCCAGTGGAAGTTAAAGTGGTTGTAAAGGCACAAGGTTTTTACCTTCATGCATGCTAAAAAATCCTTCTGTGTGCAGCAGCCCCTCCCCCCCAATACTTACCTGAGCCCCTCTCACACTCCTGATTGGCTTTTGACAGAAGCAGAAGCCATTGCCCCCCCTGCTGGTGTCAATCACAGCCAGTGAGACAATCAGGAGACAGAGTGGGTGGGGTTGAGTCGCAGCTCTGTATCTGAATGGACACAAAGCAGAGGCTCAGCTCAGGTGCCCCCATAGCAAGCTGCTTGCCGTGGGGGTACTTAGCAGGAGGAAGGGGCCAGGAGTGCTGATATGGGACCTGAGAAGAGGAAGATCCAGGCTGCTCTGTGCACTGCCTGCACAGAGCAGGAAAGTATAACATATTTTTAATTTTTAAAAAAAAAATAAAAAATGAGACTTTCATATCACTTTAATGTGTTGTTGCTAAGGACTACAATGTTTGTGTCACGTGCAATGCAGCAACTTCAGCTAGGAGAAGGGTGATTGGCAGGGGTGACAGTTCCTCTGGTAGTGGAAGGGGATAAGTGTTTGGCACCTCCACTAGTAGTCAGTTCCCCACTCCTTGGGACCGGACCCACGGCACAGAATACCTACGGACCCAGCCTGGAATCATGGAGGAGAGTATGTAGAGGGGCCCATGGAGAAGAGAGCAAGCACAAAGGTTGGAGAGAGAGATAGTGTTTCCTGTATCCCATAGCAACCATGGGATGTGTCACTGGGAGAGAGCTGACCTGAACTGCTGTATTGGTGGAGCCCAATACAGGCTCAGTGGTATGGGCCTCAAAATGCTGCACACCTGGGAAGTATTGTCCTCCTTCACAAGAGGGTCAAAAGTGCTTAATGTCATCAGAGTAAATTCACACAGAAAGAAAGGAGTTAACAGAGTCATTTCAGCTTGTTTCTAAGTCAAGGAGACCTGCCTTAAAGCAGAGTTCCGTCTGGGCAAAAAAAAATAAAAGTCAGCAGCTACAAATACTGTAGCTGCTGACTTTTAATATAAGGACATTTACCTGTCCAGGGAGCCTGCGATGTCGGCAGCTGAAGCGGACCCATCCCTCAGCACTTACTAAGGAAAACAGAAAGTGAAGCCTTGCAGCTTCACAACCTGTTTCCTACTGCGCATGCACGAGTGGCGATGCACATTCGGAATGGTCCCTGCTGTCTTCTGGGACCTGGGTGTCTCCCAGAAGTCAGCGGAGGGGGGAGGAGGAGGGGCCAGACATTGCATAGAGTGCGCCAATCTTTCCCCGGAAGTGGGAGCAGATACCTGGATTTGACAGGTATCCGCTCCCCCCTGCCCCCTTGAAAGGTGCCAAATATGGCAATGGAGGGGGGGGGGCAATCAGATCTGGGGAAGTTCCATTTATGGGTGGGACTCCGCTTCAATGTTGACTGTCACATGACCGCAGCTCCCAGCCTCAAGTTCAAGCATTAGTGAGTGCGGTTCCACTTGTCCCCCACTTGGGCGCCTAAGCACTGCCCACATGGTTATAACTGAATGAATATATGAAAACATTAAACTCTAATAGACTTTATGATAAGCAAACATAATGGTTTTTGTGTATTCTTGTCTAAAAGGAAGTGTGTTCAGATTTCCACAGTAATTGGTCAGGCTAGTAATTTAATTCAATACAAGATAAAATTCAGAATGCATCATCCAGGTGTAAACAGGAGTTGCTTTCTTACCACAAATGACGGTACTTTAGACTTGGTGGCTGGGACTTGAGAATCTTCAGAAGGACACGAGTTGGGTTCATTTCATGGTTTGGGGGCTGTGTCTCAGCTAGCTCAATAAGAGTGACACCAAGAGACCATACATCAGCCTTATAATCATATGGAGCATCTTTGCACGTCTCACAGGTCACAACCTCCGGTGCCATCCTGTAACCATGGAAAGAGATATTGCCATGTAAAGCAGGACTCTGACATGGTGAGGCCTTCTGTTCCTTTAGCACAGCCTCAGAACCCCCCCATTACAAGCAGGGACCACGGGCCCCTACAGTGTAGGAAAAGTTCGTTGAAGTGCTAGCTAGCCATGATGGACTCTTGCTCCCAACCCATCCTCTTCTAGGCCCTGCCAGCCCTCCTGGCTGCAACGGCCCTCTCCACTGCCACCGTGACACCACAGTCCCAACTGGCTCTTGCAACCTTCTCAGGCTGTCTCTCACCACAATCTGCTCCAGTATGCCTCTTCCAGCTTCCCAGGGTGTGTATCACTCACCGTCAGCTGACACTTGTAGCTCCTCTCCTGGAGATCTCTCTGGCAGTACTCTCTCGCACTGTCCTTCACTTGCTCTCTCACTTGTGCCTCTCTTCCAGGATCTCACTCTCCTCCCGGATGCACCCGAGCCCCAGGCCGAAGTCACCCCGCCCAGACTGAGGGCTCCCTCAAGGACCTGACAGCCTCTGTATTACTCCATCTCCATCTCTTCCACCTGAACTCTCCTCCCAGACTGGGTTGACCCCAGGTATTTGAGGAAGCCTGGCAATCCAGAGTTGGGGATTGGTCAGTGTTCCCCAAGACACCCCAGGAAGCCTCACCTCCTTTTCCCCACCCTTTCTTCCAGAATCTTCTGAAACAGAAAGGAAGGGTAACCAAACGGTGTTACTCCCTGCAGTCACCAGTCACTCCCTAGGTCACTCCCATGCCCAGGATCAAAACAATCAGGCCTGACTAAATTTGCCTCACCTAGCAAAAGTCTCTCTCTCTAGCACCTACCTAAGGTAGAGGGTGCTACACTAGAAAGAAATCCAGCAACCTGTACAGATACAAGGAGCTACAGTATGTCAAAATTGTAAAACATGAAATGAACAGAATGGTATACAAAGAGTGAAAGGACTATTATGATCATTGACATATCAAGATAATTGACAAAAGTAGCAGAAAGGTGTCACTGTACATGTCAACAGACTCAAAATCAAATGTCATTAGTGAAGTGGGTGATCTTAACTTGAGATTCTAGAGAAAAGTAGGAAAGAGAAAGAGAGGTGAACAGCTGAGGAGGAAAGAGGCAGCAAGAACGTTTTTTTTATGCAGATATTAATGGTTTTAGCTCTTAATACAATAATACATTGCAATAACAGGGGCAATTATTATCTTGACATGTATGGATCTGATGACTGCAATGTGAAGGTACAATATGACATTTTAGGTCCTAGTAAATATACCAACCCCCTGATAAATTTGGTATTATACAGTCTGCAGGTGGTGACATTTACACATGGACTTACTGATTTAATGTGTATTTCCACTTTTGCAGCCAAAAAGGGATGCAATCTACTTTATATTTGCCACATGTTCTCATTCACATAGCATAACTTAAAAAAAAAATCTTAGAAATTACTGATTACATTTTATTTGCTCTTTTTTGAAAACTCCAAAACTGTTTTCCTCTGCTATTCAATGTTAAAGTGCTACTAAACCCACAACAGTAAAATCAGTCTGTATATGCAGCATAGCATCCTTTTATACTCACTGTGGAACTTAAGGGGTTAATCCTCAGCATTGTTTAAAAAAGGCTGTTTTATCCTGTATGCATAGATTTTTCCCCCTGCACTGTCAATCTAAACATTGGCGGCTGGTGAAGTTTTTGGATGGGGGGGCGCCAGGCCCCGCCCTTCCCTTTGACCCCTTCTACTTTTAATAAGCCCCGCCCCTTATAGAATCCACCCACTCCGTCCCCTGTATTCAACATATTGTGTCAGGGGTATACAGCACAGTATACAGCATATGCACAGTATATGCACAGTATACAGCTCAGCATCACAGGACACAGTATACAGCTCAGCATCACAGGACACAGTATACAGCTCAGCATCACAGGACACAGTATACAGCTCAGCATCACAGGGCACAGTATACAGCTCAGCATCACAGGGCACAGTATACAGTGAAACAGGTGGGGGCAGTTTGCAGCCAGTGACACAGGTGGGGCAATTATGCAGCCAGTGACACAGGTGGGGGCAGTTATGCAGCCAGTGACACAGGTGGGGGCAGTTATGTAGCCAGTGACACAGGTGGGGGCAGTTATGTAGCCAGTGACACAGGTGGGGGCAGTTATGTAGCCAGTGCGGGGGTGGACACAGTGACCGATGTATTGACGGGGTGGACACAGTGAGCGACGTTTGACGGGTGTGGACACAGTGACCGATGTATTGACGGGTGTGGACACAGTGACCGAC
>BLSH010213051.1:633928-649752 GCA_018402905.1 Glandirana rugosa | reverse complement strand
TCGAACTTTGATGCCGTCATACCCGCAGGAGCGAGGGGTGACAGTGGACTTCTCGCTGACTCTGCGTACTGAAAGTTAGACACAAATATGACGCCCGTTAGTCCTGTAGCCTAAGCCTTAACAGGAATGGGTCTAGAGCCCTTTGCACGACAGAGACGGGCTGTGGTTCAGGGTGGGGCAGGAGAGGAAGAGAGAGGTCAACGGATCGCCTTCCTATGTCCAGGGTCGGTAGGACCTATGTCCCCGGACGTCGACAAAACACCTGGAGTGCAAACGGTGGGTCGTAGCGTAAGGAGAGGCGTGGTTCCTGGTGGGTTACCAGTAGGCCAATCGACTACCCAGCCGATAGTCTAGTCCGCGGCACTGGGTCCTCTGCGAAGGGGAAAGACGGTCGTGAGATCCCCCAGTATGTCTCAAGGATGATGACCTGCAGTAGTGAAGGGGTGACAACGGCCAATAGGAACCGAAAGGGACCAAGGCCCGGGTGACGGGAGACTAACTAACCTCGTGGCCCCTCCACTTTAAGGTCAGAGGTATAACGGAGTCGGTGACGGATAGCGTCGGCCGGTTTCAAGATCAGGATCCGAGTCCATACTGAGGAGTGCTGGGGGCTCTGGTGCCGGCTGCGATAGGCAGTGGCTGAGGCAATATGGAGACTGGAATTTCACCTCCCCGGTGCTCCAATCAATCAGAGGGCAGTGGGCCCGGAACCAGGGAAAGCCAAGGATAACCGGCAACAGTGGGGAAGTGATGACGTCCAGTAGTAGGAACTCTGTATGACCCCCTAGAGTGCTGGCAGAAAGGGGAAGCGTCTCCTGGGTCACGGCGCCTGATCTGATAGCCGACCCATCAGCTAACCGGATGACCATTGGGTGGTCCTTGGTGCGGAGAGGAATGCGATGCTGGGTGGCAAACGTGAGGTCCACAAAACAGCTGCAGGCCCCTGTATCCAGGATGGCTGGGACCTGTATCCTTCCGCTAGGCAACTGGAGAGAGAAGGAGAGGACGGGGTGGGACTTGGTGTCGGGCAGAGACAGCACGTTTCCCGAGATCTGGGTAAGGACAATTCCGAATCCGATGTCCTGATTGCCCGCAGTATAAACACAGATTGAAAGTCATGCGTCTCAGTCGCTCTTCAGGTGACAGTGGGGAGCGAGGACGCCCATACTGCCGTAGTTTCAAGTGTCCATGTGGAGAGGAGGAGGAGGTTGTCGTAGGACTGGATGCAGCAGCTCTTTCCACCCTGCGTTCCCGCAGGCGACGGTCTATCTGAATGACCAAATTGACTAACGCGTCCAGGGTGTGAGGAACCCCGACGCGGGCCAACTTGTCCTTGAGCGGCTCCGAGAGCCCCAGGCGAAACTGGTAACAAAGGGCCGGACCATTCCAGGCTGTATCAGCGCTCCAACGCCGGAACTCGGAGACGTACTCTTCAGCAGTACGGTGGCCCTGTTGGAGTGTATGAAGCACGGACTCTGCAGAAGCAGCCAGGTGGGGATCCTCATATAGAAGAGACATCGCTTGGAAAAAGCGCTCCAGTGTTGAGGTCTCCGGGTCGTTCTGCTCCAACAACCGGTGAGCCCATGCCTGGGGCCCATCACGGAGGAGCGAGATCACGAAACCGACCTTGACTGACTCCAGAGAAAAGGTACGGTGTTGCAGGGAGAAGTAGAGTTCACAAGAAGTCCGAAATGCCCGAAAACTCTGGCGGTTCCCCGCAAACCGCTCGGGCGTAGGCACCTTGGGCTCCATAGGAAGATCCACTAAAGTGTGGGACGAGGCCTGATCGGGATCAGCTGATGTGGGCACCAGATCCCGCACTTGGCTTTCCAGATGGACATACTCATCCTGAAGGCTCTTGACTGCTTGAGACAGGCCGGCAAGGTGGGTACACACTTCTTCCATGATAGAGGGCCCCGGCGCAGACTCAGACATGGCTGTCCGCTACTGTCACGTACCTGATGGTTGAGTCTGACTTATGCGGGGGCAACCTCCCTTGCGGCCCTGGTTCAAGAGCCCCTGGTAGTGGAGACAGGGAACTCTGGAGCACAGGGGGGCACGAGGGCTGGACTAGGTCACAGATGACAGGTGATGGTCCACTGAAGCTCGTGCAGGTGGATGGTCGGTGATGCAGGCCGGGTCGGTAACGGGCTGGCGGTGCGGTACAGGTGGTTTGGGCAAGCGGGTAGTCGGGTACAGGCAGGGTCGGCAACGTGCGGGCAATAGAAGGTTCAGAGGATCAGGCAGAGGCGTAGTCAGAGGCAGGCAGAAGGTCGGGGCAGGCAGCAGGCAGACGGGTCAAACAGGAAGCCGGGGTCACAGGTGCAGGAAGTCTCTCAGAGTAAAGCCGGGGTCACAGGAGCCAAACGCTGTAGAGCGGACAGCACCGGTCAGCAGGCTCTGCTGACTTAAATAGAGCCGTCAGGCGTCGTTTCCGGCGCGTGCGTGCACGGGCGTGCGCACAGGCGCGCGCGAACGCGCACAAGCGCGCGCACCACCGCGGAAACACAAAGAGGCATTTTTACTAACAGTGTGAAACTATAGCAGAGCGAACCCATATCCCTGTTCTTCTCTCTGCTATAGTTTCACACACAGTTTTTAGATGATTTTAGAACAGGGATATGGCTTCTCCCGGTTTTAGTTAACGTTTAACACACAGTTTCCAGATGCATGTAGAACAGTAGTATGGTTTCTCCCGGTTTTAGTTAAAGTTTAACACACAGTTTCCAGATGCTTGTAGAACAGTAGTATGGTTTCTCCCAGTTTTAGTTAAAGTTTAACACACAGTTTCCAGATGATTGTAGAACAGTAGTAGAATTGCCAAATTTTGCAAAATTCAGTAAAAACGAAATTCGGAACGAAACGAATTGCACAAGCCTAGAAAGCACCAAATTCAAATCCCACAGTGCCATAGGCGACCGTACCCGAGGAGCCACATGGCGCACACCTTGTACAAATGTACGAATCAACGAATATGACGCCAAAGGTCGCTGAAAAAGAATCTCCAGAGCCGAAATCTGACCCTTGAGAGTACTCAAGGGCAATTTTTTATCCAGGCCCTGCTGCAAAAAGGCCAGGACCCTGGACACAACGTAAGAGCGGGGGTTCCAATCCCCCGCCTCGCATCAAGTAATATAGGCCTTCCAGGTGCGATGATAAATCTTGCGCGAAGTACATTTGCGCGCTTTAAGAATGGTAGGGATCACGGAGTCAGCGACACCCCTATCCCTCAGCACCTGGGACTCAATAGCCAAGCCGTCAAAGCCAGCGAGGGTAAAGCAGGGTGCAAGATGGGTCCCTGAGACAACAGATCTTCGCGCAGCGGAAGGCGCCAGGGAACATCTGCCACCATTTGCACCACATCGGCATACCACGGATGCCGAGGCCAATCCGGAGCCACCAGGATCATCGGAATCCCCTCCGCTTCCACCCTGTGCAGTCGCCACGGTAGAAGCTTGATGGGAGGATAAGCGTACAGAAGACGATACCGACCCCAAGGCGCTACCAGCGCGTCCGTGGCGACCGCCAACGGCTCTCTCGTCCTGCACACAAAAGTGTTCACTTTGTGGTTGAACCGAGACGCCATGAGGTCCACATCTGGCGTGCCCCACTTGTGGCAAATCTGGCTGAACGCTTCTGGATGGAGGGACAATTCCCCCTGATCCAGCGTCTGGCGACTGAGGAAGTCCGCCTGTCAATTCTTTATGCCCGGAATGTAGATGGCGGAGATCGCCGGCATGTGAAGTTCTGCCCATCGCAGAATGAGAGCCGCTTGCACAGCTGCTGCCGAGCTCCTCGTACTGCCCTGATGATTCACATATGCCACTGCTGTGGCATTGTCCGACTGAACCCGAACCGGGAGGTCGTGCAACCTTTTCAGTGGACGAGGCAGAGTCTGATCACCCTCAGCTCCAGCACATTGATCGGAAGGCGAGATTCCTGCGCCGACCAGCGGCCCTGCCCAGACAACTGCCCTAGGACCCCCCCAGCCCGATAGGCTGGTGTCCGTCGTGGCTATCGACAAATTCAGGGGAAGAAAAGACTTCCCCAACATTAAGGCAAGGGCCCGAAGCCACCATGTCAACGACCCTCTGGTCTGAGAATCCAACCTGATTAACTGGTCCAGGGACAGTGGGGACTTGTCGCACTGAGACAGAATCGCTCGCTGAAGGAGCAGAGTGTGACTCTGGGCGTAGGGGACCGACTCGAAGGCTGAAACCATGAGTCCTAACACCCGCATACAAAACCGTAAGGAAGACCACCGGCATGACAGCAGGGTTCGCACCGCTACTTGCAGTGTCAGCAACTTGGCCGGAGGTAGGAACACCCTTGCCTGCTCCGTGTCCAGAATCAGACCCAGATATTCCAGGCGACAGGACGGTGTCAATGTCGACTTCTGCAGATTGATCAGCCAGCCGAAGTCCTGTAACGAGGTCATGGTGATAGCTACATTCTCCTCCAGAGCCGAAGCTGACTCCGCTCTCAGGAGCAGATCGTCGAGGTATGCTACCACCGCAATGCCCCTCTGCCTCAGTAGCACCAGCACCGGGGCCACTAGCTTGGTGAACACCCGAGGAGCCGAGGCCAGACCAAAGGGAAGTGCCACGAATTGGTAGTGAAGATCTCCCACCGCAAAGCGCAAAAAGCGATGGTGCCGGAGACAAATGGGGACGTGGAGATACGCGTCCCTGATATCTAGGGATGCCATGAACTCCCCTTGGTGCAGGACGGCCACGACCGAACGGACGGATTCCAATTTTCACGCTCTCACAAAGTGGTTTAGCGCCTTTAGGTCCAGAACTGGCCTGACCCCCCCCCCCTTTTTTGGGGACCACGAATAGGTTTGAGTAGAAACTGTGAAACCTCTCCAACTTAGGTACTGGCACGATCACACCCTGGTCGGAGAGTGCCTGAACAGCCCTTAAGAGGACCTCCCGATGCCCCTGAGGGAGTCTCAAGTTTGATGGGAAGAACCTGTCTGGGGGCAGAGTGCTGAACTCTATCCTGTACCCGGAGGACACCACTTCCTGCACCCAACGGTCGGAAATGCGGGCAGTCCACCTGTCTGCGAACCCCAGAAGATGTCCCCCTACCCGATGGTCGGGTGGGGGCAACCCATCATGCAGAGGATGGCTTGTCCTCTGTTTTTTCGTTCTTGCGCTGCCAGGGACGCTTGCCAGGCCTCGACCCTTTGCCCGCTGTGCCAGGGGCACGAAAAAACCTCTTCTGACCCGAAGAGACAGGTCCCTGCTTGCGGCAGAACTCCCGCCGCCTGGGCTCTGGAAGGAAAGTACTCTTCCCCCCAGTGAAATCCTTGATGATTTCATCCAACTGTGGCCCAAAGAGACGGCCACCCTGAAAGGGAACATCCGCAAGACCTTTTTTAGATACGTGGTCACCCGACCACGAACGTAACCAGAGAACTCGTCTGATAATGACTGCAAAAACATACATCTTTGACAACATGGGATGCAGGTCCAGAGCTGCATCACACAGGTACCAAATACCCTGAAACAAATGGTCTGCCTTTTGTGACGCTTTCAGCATCCTGCCACAGTCCAAATCATTCTGCAGCTCTGCCATACATTCCGATAGATATTGCGCCGCCATGGTAGACGCCAGGGCCTGCCACATGGCTGATCCTGCCAACAGGAAAAGTGCCTTGGACACTGCCTCCGTCCGCCTATCGGCTGGGTCCTTAAACGAGGGGGACCCTTCCAACGGAATGGTCGTTGCCTTGTTCAGGCGAGCCACCGGAGGGTCCACTGTGGGCGACGCCCACTTCTTTACGAAACTATCCTCAAAGGGGTAGCGTATAGCGAAGCGTTTAGGTAAGGCGAAGGAATTCTGCGGACGCTGCCATTCCTGATAGAACAGGTGGTCAAAAAATGTATCATAAGGATAAGCCTTAGACGACCTAGGCGGCCTAGCAGACCCGCAAACACATACGGACGCTTGCGACTCCCCTGCCTGGTCCAGTCGCAAAGACGCACGGATATTTGAAGTCAGTGCAGTCACCAGCGCATTTTTGCGTGCAGCTGAGGCCCCCTGGTCCTCTTCATTGTCCGAGGGTATCAGCTCACCCTCTGAGAGTTCCACGGGGGTCCCTGTGACCCCCAAAGCCATTTCCAGTTTGGATTCGTCCCCTGAGGATCAAGGGGGAGGCGGGCGTTTTCTAGGGGCCCCCAGAGTGTTGCTCGGCCCCACCCGGGGAAGAAATTCCCCAAACACTGCCCTCAACTGTTCCAGGGACACCAGTGCCCCCAGCGCAGGCTGCACTGCCGCTGACTCCTCCTCAGAAGGGCCTGCAGGATCATCTGCCATCGCACCACCGAAAATTACAGTCAAATTTTGCAAAAAAAATGAACTGACACCCCCACAATGCAGCGCCGCCCCACAGAAGGCCAGGAAGACCCCAGGAGGACTGCACCCACCACTACCACACCCCAGGGAAGGCCCAGCTATACTTGCTGTTTTGATGCCCACAGAGCTGCTCCCAGCAGGAGTGCATAAAAAGGACCGCCAGAAAGAAGCGCCATCTGTAGTCAGCCATGCTGTCCCACATGAAAAGGAAAGCAAAATGGCAGCAGCACGTTTTACACTGCTCCAAGGACATCCAATATGGCCGCCGAGATCATCCACAAGAGGCCAAAGCCTGTGTGCAGGCTGCGACTACAGTAAAATGGCCGCCACTGGCACTAGAGGGAAACCCTCAGCAAAATGGTGGCGATCCGCCGCAAAATGGCGGCGGATCGCCGCATGGCGGTATAAAACGCACAGATGCGGTTTTTAAAATGGGGTGCAGAGCGGGGGGGGAGGGGGGTGAGGGAGGACACTAGCCCAGTAACCACCCTCCACCGGTCGGCCAGAAAATCACAAAAAGTACGCCCAGCACCCCCCTCCGCACCCCTAGGGGGGGAAGAGGGGGTCACTCACCACTCCGACGGGCGTAGCGGGTAGCCACCCGGTTGCAGACCTTCCTCCCCTTCCGGAAAGGGATGCTGCAGGCCAAAGCCCCTGGACAGGCACAGAGTCCGGTCACCGGGCGTAAGTGGCGGTCACCCACTGGCCACCCGCACGGAATGGGCATGATGCGGCGGGTCCCACCACAGCATAGGACTAGCTCGCATCGGTCGGCCGTGCTGGGGAAATTGCAGGATGCTAGTTATCCTCTATGCCCCAGCCGGCTTCTTGATAGCAGTCTTCATCAGATAGCTTGAAAAAAAGAAAAAAGCGGTAGCAAAAAATATAAACCGGAGGTCCATAAGGGAGCCATGTCAACTCCTTGCACTAGGCATATTAAAACTGATATGTTGAGCAGAGCAGGGGGGTTGTATGGGAGAGAGAGGATGGCCCCCTGGGAGGGGCCAGCTTGCTTTCTTTCTTTTTGCCTAGTTAACTCCTAGTAGGATGTGCATATAACCCCACATGTCAAAGAGGGCTGCGTCTGTCAGTGAACGTAAGAAAAATTATACTTTTTCAATGTAACTCAGTTTTGTACTATGGAATGTAATATTTAAAGAAGAGTGACTGAAGCTAAATAGAATGTTTTGAATTGTAATTGGTAAGTATGAGATGATGAGATTATGCTGCCTTTTGGACTTCAGAGAAACTAGTACAAGTAACGGGAGTACACTGTTTTAACAGAATGAACAAATGTCTCCTATAAATGCGAGGAGAGGATACAAAGCACAAAGGAATGGGTGACTTGGAACACGCATGCAGGCTTCTCTGTGAACATATGTTACATAAAGCCGTGCCTTGCATGTCTTCTGTATTTGCAATGTTGCTTCCTCAATAATGAGAAGCTATTCAAGTTTCTGGTTCTCCAATATGTTCCTGTGATCTCTATTTTAGCTTTCTACTTTGTTACTCAATGTACTACCTCTCTGTCCACCCTATCATCTGCCTTCTCATCTTCAATGTGAATTTATACGAACTATGTGGCCATGGCTCTGGTTTCCCACATCCAATTACAGTTCCCCCCAGCTTTGTGTGTCTTTAATCCTATTCAGCATGGCTTCTGCTGTGTGTCTTGGGCTCCTGAGTGCTGTATTTTTAGCCTGCTTTGCCACACTGTAGGTCAAGCTCTAGAGAAATTTCCATTCTGCCCACATCTTACATCCAACAGAGACTCAGGAACTAGTTTGGACCTGCTGTCATCTATTTGCAATAGTTTAAGATGTGGCTTCGCTTTTAAACATAAGATGGCATGCACAAATATAGCATAGTGGTCATTGCACAAAACAATTCAATTTAATAATATTGACATCTATAGGGAAAATTGAGGAAAAAACTGTGACTTCTTGGTCTTGTCATCATGTAGCCTGATCCTAAGCTTTGTAGTTAAATAATGATACGAGACAGCCATGCAATGCTAGGTAATATGAACTTAAAATAACTGTAAAACTGTAAATGTAACAGTAAGGCTGTTAAAGAGGAAGTAAAACCTGAGTTTACTTCCTCTATGTTACCTTGCAATGTAAAAGCATAATGGGCTAGTATGCATTGCATTTTAGCCCATTATGTGCCACTTACCTGCATTGGAAGCCAGCGATGTCCCCGCTTCAGGACGCATCCATCTTCTGCCCCTCTTCCTTCCGGGGCCGCAATCTCCAACTCTGTGACTGGCTGGAGTCTCGTGACGTCACTCTCCCGCCAGTCACGGCATGATCTCAGTGAAGGAACGGCACGGAGGCCGTTTCTTCACTGCGCATGTGCCCGGTGATGTAGGCACATCGCAGTACACTGCATATCTCCTACACCATGCAGGTTTGGGAGATATGCACGGCGCCTACAGGTAAGCCTTATTATAGGCTTACCTGTAGGTTAAAGTGGTTGTCACGGGTTGACAACCACTTTAAAGGCTTGTTATGGAAAGTGCAGCCTCTTCAATGGAGTATCCTTAATGTGTACAGTGCACAGGGGTCCCAGAGGGGATGGGGGGTGCACCGTGCACTCATTTACTGCACATATTCTTAGTTCTGTCCTTTGTGCTGCATAATGTGCAGTGGCATAATTTGATTCGAAAACATTTGGTTACCTAACTTCCATCTGATCTTCCAGAAAGCTGTATGTTTTAGTTAGAGTTTAAAGTGGTTGTAAACCTCACAAATGATAAATGAACAGAGTATTTGCTTCTATAGTGTGTACTTGCCTTAATGCAAAGCACCGAGTATGATTTTTGTCTGCTTTTTCATTCCCCTGCTATCTGCATGAGTCGCTTCTGACACGTCATGCCTACATCACAGAATCTTGGGAGACAATCCCCCCCAGTACACAGAAGGTGACTGACAGCCTCAGCTATGCATAATTCCCTGTGAGACTGTGTAGAGGGGGGTGTGTCCATTCCTTTTACTCAGGTCTCTGATTACACTCAGCTCTCCTCTCAGTGCTGTGCAGTGTGTGACACCTCTGTCTACTGCAGCAGAGAAATAGCGTTTGATCTGTGTGTTCAAGGCCAGCTGCACATGGATGTAATAATTTACTAATTGTTTATACTCAGGATCTTGTTGACAGAAAGATCCTGAGTTAAAGGTTCTATAAAGACTTTGTGTAAACGTGAGCAAAAGGAGTGTACAATGCGTGTATGCATATATTCGTATAAAATTCTTCTTCTTGGCAGTGTTACAATATACATGTGTATACAGGTGTAAACATTGTATACAGGTGCATAAACACACGTATGCAATCAGGCGTAAACTTTTCTATTTATGTTTTTTGGCTCTGTACTTATCAGATCAGTATTACTGATCTTTATGCAGCTGTGTTTATTGCTCCATAGGCAACAATGCATGTATATGCAGATCAGTAAAAAAGTGGTGTTTTTTAATTGTGTGTGCAAAAGGCCTCAGAAGGCTCTAAAGGAGAGAGGACTGCACATAAACAGGTACGGTTTATGTAGGAGGATTTCTTTAATCTCAGTGTATCACCTGAGGCCAGTCACTTCAGTGGCTATATGTGAGGATTAGCAATCACTTTAAGTGAAGTGGTATTGGGAGTTTGGCTCACTGTCTGCATTAAAATGAATGGAGTGTCTAAGACCCCCTTCACACAGGGTGAACTCCGTTTTGATCAGCAGGGGATCAGAGCATAGTGGGCGGATGGCACGTCTGTGTCTGCTCCGTTTATGCAGACAGAGACAGAGCCTGTCCTTCTCTAAAGACTGGCTGGGTATAAACAGACTCCACTGTCCATTTACACCCAACTGCCCTCCGATCTGATCTGCCTTGAAGGGGGAGGACAAATCCCCTTCCATTTGTTTTTAGCGGACCAGATCAGATTGGAGGTAGGTCCATTTACACCCGCCGGTCCATAGGGGTGGATAGACTGTCTGATCAGGTCCACCTGAAAAACTGACAGGTGGACCTGATCAGAATGGTTGTGTAAAAGGGGCCTTAAGTGCTTTAGCAGTTGCATAGGAGAGGGTGTTTGTGGCATGATCATAGTGTTATAGATCTACCCACCCCATGCAGCCACAATAGTGTCACAGTCCCTACCCACCACCCCTGCAGCCAGCCTGGGAAGGTGCTCTTCAGCACTGGGGAGGATGGGGTTCTAGCCTCTGGTATAGTGTTCATGAAATATTAAGGTTTTAAGGTGTATTTTATCGCACTGACACTATTGATATGGGGCTTATTTTGTTCTACTGAAACTTATTTTATCCTACTGTCAGCCAAATTCTGTATATAGCGCTGTACAGACCCTATTCGACACTCATTCTGTACATTGGCTGTACATTACCTATTCTGCGCTATACTATGTTATGCAATTTGCCTAAAACTCTAACATACAAAACATCTCCAGCACTTAGAATACTGCCATAAAGTCCCAATGCTATGCAGACCATCAACAGTCATATGCAGAACTCCTTCTGGTATGCTTCGCCAGCTCAGCCCTCCTCAGATGGGGGAATCTGACAGATAACTGTAAAAATCAAACAAACAGAAAGGTGCAAACTCCTAGTGCATTACCAAAGATTTATTATAATAAAAAACAAAAAAGTTAAATGCATACTCACAAAGATGTGAAATATACATGCGTTGTGTTACAGCAAATCACGATCCAGTAGGGATAACATGTGGCTTGACCTGATGCACCAAAGCATTGGCAAACTGATACGTTTCGGGGGATGCACCCCCTTCTTCAGAGCTATGAATTTGGTAGCTCTGAATAAGGGAGTGCATCCCCTGAAACGTGTCAGCTTGCCAACGCTTTGGTGCATCAGGTCAGGCCACAAGTTACAAGTTATCCCTACTGGATCATAATGTGATGTAATACAATGCATGTATATTTCTCTTCTTTGTGAGTATGCATTTGGCTGTTTTGTATTAAAATAAACCTTTAATAAAGCACTAGGCGTTTGTGCCCTCCTGTGTGTTTATTGTCTAAAACTCTATTCAACTACATCCCTTTAAGCCATGCCTAATATTCAGTGCAGGACAAACAAACCATGCCCATTTTATGAAGTGGCAAAAGGGATGGGGCCAACCTGATGATCTTGCCTACTGCATTCATAAGACACCCTTGAGCCACTTTTACAGCACAATAGCTCTTCAATGAAAAAATAAAGGTTATCAGACTCGGAGAGGAGCTTTGTAGCTGGAACCCTTACTTTGATATTGCTACAGTTATTAAAGGTAATACATTTTTTGATACATGATCCCTTTCACAGCCGACATTGAACCAAAATTGCTAACTCTAACCATATCACAATGAAGTATATCTGTAGCCAAACCTTTTTCTTTTTAGTTTAGACAGAATGGGGACGAGCTAGAACCCCTGCTAGGCTTTATTACTATCCAGGGCTCTGTTAGAAAGATTTAAAATCAATTTCTCTTCTGGTAGCGAGAGAAATTCTGGAACAAGAAAACTGACAGCAATAAAAAAGCTGAAATGAGTTCTAGCATTCCCCTAGTTAATTTACAAAAAAAATGTTTATCTTTTTCTGTTTTGCAAGAGGGAGGGCTTCATTGACGTCTTATCTGGTGCAAAGGTTGTCCCAAGGACAGTGAGTAATGATAAATGTCTATAATGGAACCACAGACAACAGTGAAACCTGACAGGGGCTCTATTCCTTCCCCACACCAATCCAAAGCTAAAAAAAAAGGCTTTGGCTATAAATACACATCAACATTACTAGCGCAGTAATAAAACTATGGAGTTTCCATATGTACTGCAGCAGTTACATCTTCTTCTATGGTATCTATAACATTGACTGATCAATCTATTTAATCACATTGGTGTTTCTGTGCACATTTTGGTGTAAAGCAACCTGCTTGTGGTACATGAAGATAAAACATAGTCATATATCAGTTATGATGTATTTGAGCATCTAATCATTAATGATGTAATTGAACATCCAATAATATACAACATACTCACCCAATCGGATGTCTCCATGTTGTGTGAGGAGGATGTTTCCAGCTTTAAGGTCCCTATGGATGATTTTATGGGAATGCAAATATTGGAGTCCCTGCAGGGTCTGTAGACAGACTACACGAATCTGGTTCTCTGACAGCCCATGGCCCAGCTCTGCATATTTAGGGGATTCGAACAGAGATGGTCACAAATATGGGTATAGTCTCTACCCACAATACTACAATCAAATGCAGTAGATACTGCTTGCATACTGACCCATCATGACGGCATCAAGTGCTCCTCCGGCACAGAACTCCACCATGATCTGGGAAAAATAGAAACCACAACTGTCAGTCTTACATGTTTCTACCCGCTGTCATTTTTCATTACTGGTATGTGCAAAATACTACCAGTCCTTTGCACTTCTTTATCTGCTTGTAGGCAGGTGCAATATATCCTCCAACCTGAAGGTGGCACTGTAACATTTTTTAGTCTGGCAGGAGACCATTGAGGACTAATTGTCCCTTACTATAGGCTCCAGGCAGCCATCTTAGGGAGGAGGGCATATATTTTTCGACATCAAAATCCTGTGAGATTTGGGTGGCCATCTTCACATTATTATATGTAGAAATTAGAGATTCTGTGTCATTCAGGGAGCCTGCAGCGAGGGAGTAAAACAGGGACACACCCTCTGCTGGTTAGGGAGAGAGTAGGAGTAGCATTAGGGAGCGGTACCTGAATAAATTGGTTTCCCATTACAGGTTGTCTCCTCTAGTAGTTTCCTGGAACAGTCTTCCACTTGCAGCCAGATGTCTGCATGGACATTTAGAGATAGCAGTGTGACCAATCAATATCATAGTCCCCTCCAAGGGAAGTGCTCCTCTGGCATCCTGTGGTCTGTAAGTGCTTGACACATTACTATTGGAAAGTGCTTTGTGAATAAATATTGCCCTCTTCTGCCTGAAGGAGTATATGATCTGCAACATATGCAGTGCTATTGCTGTAATATTACTATTGGAAAGTGCTGTGTGGATAAACAGTGCCCTCTTCTGCCTGGATGACCTTCAACAACGATAGCGCCATTGCTGTAAATTGCCTTATTTCTGTGAACGTTCAATTGTTATGGTATAAACACAATTTAGGTTTCTACGTGTGTTTACTCAATACTCAGGTATACTGGTTAGGCAGCTTCTACATGCTACTGCCAATTATGTCCACAGGTTATCGTTTATGGTTTTAACATGTACCTTTCTTTACACTACCCCCATATTTTACAGAAGCACTGGCTGTGGTCATGTATATATCTGCTTAGGTATCTGAACCTTACCATGACTATAGCTCCTGATCTCTATGCTGCTATCATTCTGCTCTCTATGCCCATTATACTGATTGTTGATTATGATTTATTTTGTTCTGTACCCTCGACTTTCAGCCCTGTGATGGATTATTCTTTTTCCAGAATGCCTGTCAACGCTTTGTGCTTTTGAAGCCTGTGTGTACGTTCCTCATCTATACCCTTTGCTTCCAGTTGTATATATACTTTCTCCCTCTGCTGTTAATCCTGTGGGTGCTTTTCCCTATTGTTCTTGTTCTGTCCTTGGACCTCTCTTATTCTCAATCTATACCTTCTCCCTGGGTCAGTTGATAGCCTCCCATGGTTTCCAATACCACCTCTACGCTGATGGAACCCAAATCTATTGCTCTACCCCTCAGATCACACCACTTCCTCAAACTCAATCTATCCAAAACCGAATTTATAATTTTTCCTCCCCCATATGCCCCTTCCCCTGATCTCCCTGTCAAAATCAATGCCACAACTCTAAACCCATCCCAGGGTCCTAGGTGTAGTTCTGGACTCTGAACTCTCCTTTAAGCCCCACATCCAATCACTGTCCAAATCTTGCCACCTCAACCTCCGCAACATCTCCAAAATACACCCCTGTATAACCAACAACACAACAAAGCTCTTAATCCACTCCTTGGTTATCTCTCATCTCGACTACTGCAACTCCCTTCTCATTGACTTACCTCTGCATAGGCTATCCCCCCTTCAATCCATCATGAATACTGCTGCCAGACTTATCCACCTTACCAATCGCTCTGTGTCTGCTACTCCTCTCTGTCAATCCCTCCCCTGGCTTCCACTCAGCCAACGAATAAATTCAAAATACTAACAACTACTTACAAAGCCATCCACAACTCAGCCCCCAGTTACATCACTACCCTATTCTCTAAATACCAACCTATTCATTCTTTTCAAGATCTCCTGCTCTCTAGCTCCCTCATCACCTTCTCACATGCCTCCAGGACTTTTCCAGAGCCTCTCCAATCCTATGGAACCCTTTACCCCAAACTGTCTGATTATCTTCTACTCTATTAGCTTTTAGACAATCCCTGCAAAAACTTCTCTTCAGAGAAGCCTATCCTACCCACACCTAACTGTATTTGTCATTTTCTCCATCAGCTCACCCCCCACAGTTATTACCTTTTGTCCCTCTTGACCTTCCCTTCTAGATTGTAAGCTCTAACAAGCAGGATTTGAATTGTAATTGTAACTGTCTGCCCCCATGTTGTAAAGCGCTGTGCAAACTGTTGGCACTATATAAATACTGTATATTAATAATAATAATAAATTCATTTTCTCCCTCTAACTCTATTACAAAGTCTCAAAAAGTACAAATTGAAATACTTTTTTCTTTATTTTGGTTCAGTCTTGTCAGGTCACCTGGGGTCAGGTGACAGATGCAAACCGTTGGGGTACGAATTGCACAGCTGAAGTGCGAAGTGCACCTCTAAGTTTGTGAACCCTTAGCTGACTGCTGCGACTAAAGATCAGGATAGTGCAGGGAAGCGGGACCCTGACACATATTGCACAGGGAGCTAGAGCGTAGGTTTCCTCAGGGCGTAGAGTCTAAGAGCCAGTAGGTGTTCACCAGAGCCTCTGGTGGTGAAGATGGACTTGGCTGCAACTGGATACAAGTCGCGTCCCCCAGGGTCCCTCAGCTCACGCTCCTGGCAGGCTACAGGTAATGGAGAGAAAGTAGCAGTGCAAGATAGCAAGAGAAGGTCAGCGGGAGACAGGGCCGGTGCAAGGATTTTTGCCAACACAGGCGAATGTGCATTTTGGTGCCCCCCCCACCCTCCTCCAGCACCAATTTTTACGCTTATACCCCCCCCCCACAAGTCCTCCTCCACCCTCCCCAAATCCCCAGTCCCAGCACAATTCCCCCTTCTTCCCTATCCTAGCACTTATCCCCACACCCCTCAAATCCTCCTTCCCCCAATACCCCTCAAAAAACAAATCCTCTTCCACCCTTCAAATCCTTCCTGCCAGCACAACCTCCCATTCCAGTGCATATCCTCCCAAATTTCTTCCTCCAGCAAATCTCCCCCCCCCCCTCAATCCCTCTTCTAGCACAGGCGACTGGAAGAGAACGATAGAACGTGACGATGAAAGAGAGGTA
>BLSH010213051.1:607440-622657 GCA_018402905.1 Glandirana rugosa | reverse complement strand
TCACTATTGTGGTTGAAATTGTGTGGACGAAGGGTAAGTGTGGACTCTGGAACATTGTGATTCTTCAGTGTACCGTGGCCCCTCCCTTTTACCGATTAACCCGGGTTAAACCTGTAAAAGTGAAGCGACATGTGAGTGATGAAATGTCACATCGTTTCACATTAAAGAAGTCACAACAGTGTACTTTTCGATATTATTTTATAAATGTTTTTACACTCCCCACATAGTGAAAACACTCTATGACATATATTGATAGATAGATATATGATTTGACGGATTTACGGTGTGCTTCACCAGCGGCCGTATTTAGTGTGTGACAGTGGAGATAGAGAGCTAGGATAGTTAGTGGCATTTAGGCAGTTTAGTATATAGATAGATAGTTATATACAGTATCTCACAAAAGTGATACACCCCTCACATTTTTGTAAATATTTTATTATAGCTTTTCATGTGACAACACTGAAGAAATTACACTTTGCTACACTGTAAAGTAGTGAGTGTACAGCGAAGTGAAAATGTCCAAATTGGGCCCAATTAGCCATTTTCCCTCCCCGGTGCCATGTGACTTCTTAGTGTTACAAGGTCTCAGGTGTGAATGGGAAGCAGGTGTGTTAAAGTTGGTGTTATCACTCTCACTCTCTCATACTGGTCACTGGAAGATCAACATGGCACCTCATGGCAAAGAACTCTCTGAGGATCTGAAAAAAAGAATTGTTGCTCTACATAAAGATGGCTTAGGCTATAAGAATATTGCCAACACCCTGAAACTGAGCTGCAGCACGGTGGCCAAGGCCATACAGTGGTTTAACAGGACAGATTCCACTCAGAACAGGCCTCTCCATGGTCGACCAAAGAAGTTGAGTGCACATGCTCAGCTTCATATCCAGAGGTTGTCTTTGGGAAATAGACGTATGAGTGCTGCCAGCATTGCTGCAGAGGTTGAAGGGGTGAGGGGTTCAGCCTGTCAGTGTTCAGACCATACGCCGCACACTGCATCACATTGGCCTGCATGGCTGTCATCCCAGAAGGAAGTCTCTTCTAAAGATGATGCACAAGAAAGCCTGCAAACAGTTTGCTGAAGGCAAGCAGACTAAGGACATGGATTTAGTCAATTCTTCAGTGTTGTCACATGAAAAGATATAATAAAATATTTACAAAAATGTGAGGGATGTACTCACTTTTGAGAGATACTGTACAATGTAGACAGTGCGACCCAGTACAGGCAGTGTATTTATATATATATATATATATATATATATATGTATATATATATATATATATGTATATATATATATATGTATGTATATATATGTATATATATATATATATATATATATAGTAGTATATATACAGTATCTCACAAAAGTGAGTATACCCCTCACATTTTGTAAATCTTTTATTATATCCTTTCATGTGGCAACACTGAATAAATGACACTTTGCTACAATGTAAAGTAGTGAGTGTACAGCTTGTAGAACAGTGTAAATTTGCTGTCCCCTCAAAATAACTCAACACCCAGCCATTAATATCTAAATCGCTGGCAACAAAAGTGAGTACACCCTTAAGTGAAAATGTCCAAATTGGGCCCAAAGTGTCAATATTTTGTGTGGCCATCATTATTTTCAAGCACTGCCTTTACCCTCTTGGTCATGTAGTTCACCAGAGCTTCACTGGTTGCCACTGGAGTCCTCTACCACTCATCCATGATGACATCACGGAGCTGGTGGATGTTGGAGACCTTGTGCTCCTCCACCTTCCATTTGAGGATGCCCCACAGATGCTCAATAGGGTTTAGGTCTGGAGACATGCTTGGCCAGTCCATCACTTTACCCTCCTGCTTCTTTAGCAAGGCAGTGGTTGTCTTGGAGGTGTGTTTGGGGTCGTTATCATGTTATCAGTCTCCGAAGGGAGGGGATCATACTTTGCTTCAGTATGTCACAGTACATGTTGGCATTCATGGTTCCCTCAATGAACTATAGCTCCCCAGTGCTGGCAGCAGTCATGCAGCCCCAGACCATGGCACTCCCACCACCATGCTTGACTGTAGGCAAGACACACTTGTCTTTGTACTCCTCACCTGGTTGCTGCCACACATGCTTGATACCATCTGAACCAAATAAAAATTGTTTTCTATTTTGTCCTGTTTTTATCTGTTGCACTCCTAACAATAAAGCTGGCTACATGTCAGACTTTTAAAAACCTGCTGTCTGGACTACCTTCATCCCAGAGGTTGTCTTTGGGAAATAGAGGTATGAGTGCTGCCAGCATTGCTGCAGAGGTTGTAGGGGTGGGGGTCAGCCTGTCAGCGTTCAGACCATATGCTGCACACTGTATCAAATTGGTCTGCATGGCTGTCATCCCAAAAGGAAGCCTCTTCTAAAGATGATGCACAAGAAAGCCCGCAAACAGTTTGCTGAAGACAAGCAGACTAAGGACATGGATTACTGGAACCATGTCCTGTGGTCTGATGAGACCAAGATAAACTTATTTGGTTCAGATGGTGTCAAGTGTGTGTGGCAGCAACCAGGTGAGGAGTACAAAGACAAGTGTGACTTGCCTACAGTCAAACATTGTGGTGGGAGTGTCAGGGTCTGGGGCTGCATGAGTGCTGTCGGCACTGGGGAGCTACAGTTCATTGAAGGAACCATGAATGCCAGCATGTACTGTGACATACTGAAGCAGAGCATGATCCCCTCTCTTTGGAAAATGGGCCACAGGGCAGTATTCCAACATGATAACGACCCCAAACACACCTCCAAGACGACCACTGCCTTGCTAAAGAAACTGAGGGTAAAGGTGATGGACTGGTCAAGCTTATCTCCAGACCTAAACCCTATTGAGCATCTGTGGGGCATCCTCAAATGGAAGGTGGAGGAGTGCAAGGTCTCTAACATCCACCAGCTCCGTGATGTCATCATGGAGGAGTGGAAGAGGACTCCAGTGGCAACCTGTGAAGCTCTGGTGAACTCCATGCCCAGGAGGGTTAAGGCAGTGCTGGAAAATAATGGTGGTCACACAAAATATTGACACTTTGGACCCAATTTGGACAGTTTCACTTAGGGGTGTACTAAGGTGTCTTCAGTTTGCTGAAGATAAGCAGGCTAAGGACGTTGATTACTGAAACCATGTCCTGTGGTCTGATGAGACCAAGATAAACTTATTTGGTTCAGATGGTGTCAAGCATGTGTGGTGGCAACCAGATGAGTACAAAGACAAGTGTGTCTTGCCTGCAGTCAAGCATGGTGGTGGGAGTGCCATGGTCTGGGGCTGCATGAGTGCTGCCAAACTCTGGGGAGCTCCAGTTCATTGAGGGAACCATAAATGCCAACATGTACTGTGACATACGGAAGCAGAGTATGATCCCCTCCCTTTGAAGACTGGGCCGCAGGGCAATATTCCAACATGATAACGACCCCAAACACACCTCCAAGACAACCACTGCCTTGCTAAAGAAGTGGGAGGATAAAGGTGATCGACTGGCCAAGCATGTCTGTAGACCTAAACCCTATTGAACATCTGTGGAGCCTCCTCAAATGGAAGGTGGAGGAGCGCAAGGTCTCTAATATCCACCAGCTCCGTGATGTCGTCATGGAGCAGTGGAAGAGGACTCCAGTGGCAACCTGTGAAGCTCTGGTGAACTACATGCCCAAGAGTGTTAAGGAAGTGCTGGAAAATAATGATGGCCACACAAAATATTGACACTTTGGACATTTTCACTTAGGGGTGTACTCACTTTTGTTGCCAGCGGTTTAGACATTAATGGCTGTGTGTTGAGTTATTTTGAGGGGACAGCAAATTTACACTGTTATACAAGCTGTACACTCACTACTTTACATTGTAGCATAGTGTCATTTCTTCAGTGTTGTCGCATGAAAAGATAGAATAAGATACTTACAAAAAACTGTGGTGAGATACTGTATATATATATATATATATATATATATACTGCATGCAGTATAGCTTATATATACAGCGCATTATATTTATATATATATATATATATATATATATATATATATATATACACACTGCATGCAGTATAGCCTATATATACAGCGCATTCAGTGTAGCCTACATACAGGCAGTGTAAGAATATATATTGAGGGAGATTAGCTTGTGGTGATCACTTTTTAGGGGAAAAAATTCAGCATGGATGTCAGTCTCTTTAAAGTCTGGCGGCTTGCCAGGTTTATTTTTTCAGGTTTGCAAGTTCAAAACATAAACAGAAAACAAAACCTTGCTCTCTGGCGCTACACTAAACAAAGAGATTCCTCTCTATACAGTGCGGGGCTGTCCCCGACACCCACAAAACACAAGCACATTGCAAACCTTCTTTTTAGAGTCCAATTTAGCACACAGAGCTCTTTCAGTTTTTCTCCCTCTGAGATCCAGGATCGAGCTCAAGTGAGATCTCTTACTGATCATTAAATGCAGGTGGAGAGGGGTTTAAGTAGACCAGAAAACCTGGGTCTCCCGCTAGTCGCCTCAAAATGATTGCATGTGAGGCGACAAGTAACGCCCGTCCATCATCGCGCCTCGCATAACTTCACATATCCCCCACCTCTGCTCAAGCCCCTGGGGCAGAGCAACTGTCCCGACCATGCAGTGGGCCCGGGAAAGACCATTGACATTATTTTAGAGCCTTCCAGCTCGGTGTTCCACTGAGAACTTAAATGGCTGTAGGGCCAGGAACCACCTAGTTACCCGGCTTTTTTTCTCCTGGTTGTTACACATCCACTTCAGGGGGGCATGGTGGGTGACTAGCCTGAATGACCTTCCCAGCAGGTAGTATTTTAGGGCCCCTAAGGCCCACTTGATGGCCAGGTACTCCTTCTCCACAATGGCATAATTCTTTTCATGTCTATTAAGATTCCTGCTTAAGTAGACGACTGGGTGTTCCTCGTCGTCTCTGATCTGGGGCAAAACAGCACCTAGTCCCACCTCAGAGGCGTTGGTTTGAATGACAAACTCCTTTGTGAAGTCCGGGGTCACAAGCACCGCTGTACACAAAGGGCTTGCTTCAATTTCTGGAAGGCCTTTTCAGCTTCAGGATTCCAATTAACCATTCCTGACGCTCTACCCTTTTTCAGATTGGTCAGAGGGACGGCAATGGTGGCAAAGTCGGGGAATACCCTGTAATCCCCAGGAAGGCCCGAACCTGTTTCTTGTTCACCGGTTGGGGCCACTTTTGAATGGCCTCAATCTTATTGGTTTTGGGCTTAATCAGACCTCGATCAATCACATACCCATGATATTTGGTCTCCTCAAGACCTATGGCACATTTCTTCGGGTTGGCTTTTAAACCTGCTACCCATAGTGAATCTACTACTGCCTGCACCCGGGGCAGATGTGATTCCCAATCTGGGCTGTGGATGATATCATCCAGATAGGCCTCTGAATAGGGCCGATGTGACCTCAAAGTCTTGTCCATCATCCTCTGAAAGGATGCAGGGGCCCCATGCAGACTACAGTCAGGTCCATAAATATTGGGACATTAACACAATTCTAATGTTTTTGGCTCTATACACCACCACAATGGATTTGAAATGAAAGGAACAAAATGTGCTTTAACTGCAGACTTTCAGCTTTAATTTGAGGGTATTTACATCCAAATCAGGTGAACGGTGTAGGAATTACAACAGGTTGTATATGTGCCTCTCACTTTTAAAGGGACCAAAAGTAATGGGACAATTGGCTGTTCAGCTGTTCCATGGCCAGGTGTGTATTATTCCTTCATTATCCCATTTACAAGGAACAGATAAAAGGTCCAGGGTTAATTTCAAGTGTGCTATTTGCATTTGGAATCTGTTGCTGTCAACTCTCAATATGAGATCCAAAGAGCTGTCACTATCAGTGAATCAAGTCATCATTAGGCTGAAAAAACAAAACAAACCCATCAGAGAGATAGCAAAAATATTAGGTGTGGCCAAATCAACTGTTTGGGACATCCTTAAAAAGAAAGAACACACCGGTGAGCTCAGCAACACCAAAAGACCTGGAAGACCATGGAAAACAACTGTGGTGGATGACCGAAGAATTCTTTCCCTGGTGAAGAAAACACCCTTCACAACAGTTGGCCAGACCAAGAACACTCTCCAGGAGGTAGGTGTATGTGTGTCAAAGTCAACAATCAAGAGAAAACACCACCAGAGTGAATACAGAGGGTTCACCACAAGATGTAAACCATTGGTGAGCCTTAAAAACAGGAAGGCCAGATTAGAGTTTGCCAAACATCTAAAAAAGCCTTCACAGTTCTAGAACAGCATCCTATGGACAGATGAGACCAAGATCAACTTGTACCAGAGTGATGGGAAGAGAAGAGTATGGAGAAGGAAAGGAACTGCTCATGATCCAAAGCATACCACCTCATCAGTGAAGCATGGTGATGCTAGTGTCATGGTGTAGGCATGTATGGCTGCCAATGGAACTGGTTCTCTTGTATTTATTGATGATGTGACTGGTGACAAAAGCAGCAGGATGAATTCTGAAGTGTTTCGGCAATATTATCTGCTCATATTCAGCCAAATGCTTCAGAACTCATTGGACGGTGCTTCACAGTGCAGATGGACAATGACCTGAAGCATACTGCGAAAGCAAACAAAAAGTTTTTTAAGGGAAAGAAGGGGAATGTTATGCAATGGCCAAGTCAATCACCTGACCCGAATCCGATTGCGCGTGCATTTCACTTGCTGAAGACAAAACTGAAGGGAAAATGCCCCAAGAACAAGCAGGAACGGAAGACAGTTGCAGTAGAGGCCTGGCAGAGCATCACCAGGGATGAAACCCAGCGCCTGGTGATGTCTATGCCTTCCAGACTTCAGGCTGTAATTGAGTGCAAAGGATTTGCAACCAAGTATTAAAACGTGAAAATTTGATTTATGATTGTTAATCTGTCCCATTACGTTTGGTCCCTTAAAAAGTGGGAGGCACATAGACAAACTGTTGTAATTTCTACACCATTCACCTGATTTGGATGTAAATACCCTCAAATCAAAGCTGAAAGTTTGCAGTTAAAGCACATCTTGTTTGTTTCATTTCAAATCCATTGTGGTGGTGTATAGAGCCAAAAACATTAGAATTGTGTCGATGTCCCAATATTTATGGACCTGACTATAAATGGCATTACTTTGTATTGGAGGACCCCTCGGGGGTAGAGAAGGCCATTTTTTCCTTTGCTAACTCCATTACGGGGATCTGCCTGTATCCCTTAGTTAGGTCTAGGGTTGTTATATATCGAGCCCCTCCCAGCCTATCCACAAGTTCGTCAACCTGCGGCATCGGGTATGCGTCAAACTTAGACACTTCATTCGGCTTCCTAAAATCCTTACAGAACCGGATAGTGCCATCAGGCTTTGGGGCCAGTACTATAGGACTTGACCAGGCGCTGTGGGACTCCTCTATCACGTCTAACTCCAACATGGTTTTTATTTCTCTCGCCACTGCCTCTCGTCTAGCCTCAGGTACTCGGTAGGGTTTTACATTTACATGGACCCCGGGTTCCGTGATTATGTCATGTTGTAGCACAGTGGTCAGTCTGGGTAGGGAAGAGAAAAAGTCTCTACCTTTACTGACAGATTCCTTAACATCGTTTTGTTGCATCAGTGACAAGGACTCGGTTATGCGGACATCCGGGATTAGGGGTAACCTGTCCTTTTGGGGCATGGGCACTACCAATAAAGTCTCCATGTCCTTCCACGGTTTTAGAAGATTAACATGGTAAATCTGCTCCGGTTTCCTTTTCCCAGGCTGGTAAACCTTGTAGTTTACTTCGTCTATTCTTTCCCTAATCTCAAAGGGACCCTGCCAATTTGCCAGGAATTTACTTTCGACTGTGGGGACTAGCACCAGCAGTCTGTCCCCAGGGTTGAAAGTTCGGGTTTCAGCACCCCGATTGTAAACCCTTCTCTGGGCCTCCTGGGCTTGCTCCATATGCTCTCGTACAAGGGGCAGGACAGCTGTGATTCGATCCTGCATCAAGGAGACGTGCTCTATGACGCTTCTATATGGGATGGCCTCTCCCTCCCACGTCTCCTTTGGACATCTAGTAGCCCCCTGGGATGTCTACCATACAAGAGTTCAAAGGGGGAATACCCCGTAGATGCCTGCGGAACATCTCATATGGCAAACATGAGGTACGGCAGCAAAAAATCCCAATTTTGCCCATCTTTATCCCCCACTATTTTAGCATACTCTTGAGGGTCTTGTTAAACCTTTCCACCAGACCGTCAGTTTGGGGGTGGTGAACATAGGTACGTAGATGGGAGATTTTGTACAATTTACACAATTCCCTGGTCACTCTGGACATGAACGGGGTACCCTGATTTGTCAAGATTTCTTTAGGGATCCCCACCCAACTAAACACCTGGACCAGTTCCTTGGTGATAGTCTTAGCGGAGGTATTCCGCAAGGGTATGGCCTCAGGATAGCGGGTCGCATAGTCCAGTATCACCAGGATGTGCTGGTGTCCCCGGGCAGATTTTACTACTGGTCCCGCGAGATCCATGCCAAGTCGCTCGAATGGCACTTCAATTATGGGAAGTGGGACAAGGAGACTACGAAAATGGGAGTGACTGGGCTGTCATTTAACACTTAGTGCATGACTCACAGTATTCTTTGATGTCTGCATACAACCCAGGTCAAAAGAATCTCTGGGTCATCCTCTCCCTGGTTTTCTTCATGCCCAGATGTCCCCCCATTACATGACCATGGGCCAAATCTAGCACTATCCGGCGGAAGGGTTTGGGAACCACTAGCTGTTCCGTTCCGTGTTTCACCACCTGATGCAACAAATCATTTTTAAGCGCCATGTAGGGAAAAGACAGCCCCCAATTAGGGTCCACCGATTCCCCATCCATCACCTTCACGTTTTCTATGGCTCTAAGGAGAGTGACATCCCATATTTGTTCTGTAAAGAAGTCCTCTCTCCGGACCTCTATGCCAGGGACTACATTTGGTTCACTCTCACGGTCAGGAACAGAGACATGGTCTGGGACACTGGCCTTCTGCTGGGAGCCAGCTTCTGGCTCCACCGGCTCCCCAGCCATTACAGGAAAAGGAAGAGGGTCTCCTTCCTCAGTCCTGCCACCAATCTCTCCTTCCGGTTGGCTAAAACCCTGAGCGCTGTTAGACTTCCTGCTTTTGGGGTCTCTATATCTGGCACCCCTGTGAGTGGCCACCACTTGGCTTCTTTTGATCTGATACCTAAGGATAACACTGCTGACCAGAGAAAGGATTTCATCTGACTGTGACCGTGGTGGTCGATCACCCGGCACCAGTTGGAGTTTCCCTGTGGTGAATCCACACAAGCTCAATCGATCCACCGATCGTACGATCAAGTGGATCCAACCATTACGGTAAGAGTCCATCTAATTTACTTACTGGCTAAGAGAAGTCCATTCTGGTTGGAATCCCCTTCACCTCTTGCTCATTGGAGTTGAAGGAGTTTGCCTGTGTTCTTTCATCCATTAAGATCACTTATTTGGACTTTGTGGGACTATATTTACATATTTTCACACTCTTCTTTACATTTTATAATATTTCACTATATTTATGCATTGATTGACTATTGGATTCTACATCTATAAGGTTTATTGCCTTTGTATGATTTTTCACTTAGCGTAGCACCTGTTTTTTGTATAAAAAGGGTCTGGTGAGAGCTCTTGTGCCTACTCAGCAGGGGGAGCTCTTTCCTCCAGGCTCTCTGTGCCTTCCCACAACCTCTAAAAATGGGGAAATCTCTCCCCACTAGGGCCTCATGAAGCAGGGAAGGTACCACTCTCACTGAATGGGTCACTCTGCCGAAAGGGGTGTCGATCCCGACCAGCGCCGTCTGGTAGTCACGAGTGTCCCCATAGATGCAAATGACCCCGACAGTGCTAGGGTGTATCCGGGCAGGATTTACATAGCTGCTTTTGACCAACGTTATCTCACAGGTCTATAACTTCAAGGGACAAGGGAATTTAAATCAGGATAGTTGGCAAGTATGAGGCAGCTGCTTTGGGCCCCACAACAATGACAGGGCCCAGGGAAGCTGCCCCTTTTGCCCTGCCTTAAAGACGGCCCTGGGTGTGGTGAGATCACTTATTTGGACTTTGTGGGACTATATTTACATATTTTCACACTCTTCTTTACATTTTATAATATTTCACTATATTTATGCATTGATTGACTATTGGATTCTACATCTATAAGGTTTATTGCCTTTGTATGATTTTTCACTTAGCGTAGCACCTGTTTTTTGTATAAAAAGGGTCTGGTGAGAGCTCTTGTGCCTACTCAGCAGGGGGAGCTCTTTCCTCCAGGCTCTCTGTGCCTTCCCACAACCTCTAAAAATGGGGAAATCTCTCCCCACTAGGGCCTCATGAAGCAGGGAAGGTACCACTCTCACTGAATGGGTCACTCTGCCGAAAGGGGTGTCGATCCCGACCAGCGCCGTCTGGTAGTCACGAGTGTCCCCATAGATGCAAATGACCCCGACAGTGCTAGGGTGTATCCGGGCAGGATTTACATAGCTGCTTTTGACCAACGTTATCTCACAGGTCTATAACTTCAAGGGACAAGGGAATTTAAATCAGGATAGTTGGCAAGTATGAGGCAGCTGCTTTGGGCCCCACAACAATGACAGGGCCCAGGGAAGCTGCCCCTTTTGCCCTGCCTTAAAGACGGCCCTGGGTGTGGTGAGATCACTTATTTGGACTTTGTGGGACTATATTTACATATTTTCACACTCTTCTTTACATTTTATAATATTTCACTATATTTATGCATTGATTGACTATTGGATTCTACATCTATAAGGTTTATTGCCTTTGTATGATTTTTCACTAAGCGTAGCACCTGTTTTTTGTATAAAAAGGGTCTGGTGAGAGCTCTTGTGCCTACTCAGCAGGGGGAGCTCTTTCCTCCAGGCTCTCTGTGCCTTATATATATACACATGAATGCCACCTTTGTTTACATATCAGCGCAGCTGGCCGCCACTATTTACATATGAATGCTGCCACTATTTACATATCAATGCCGGTTATTTACATGTAAACATAGTGTCTGCAGGTGCGTCATCTATACACATCAATAGGGCAGAGTTGGGCAGCTTTAGTAGCAGCACTTAGATATCGGGACACAGCACAGGTCTATAACTTCAAGGGACAAGGGAATTTAAACCAGGATAGTTGGCAAGTATGAGGCAGCTGCTTTGGGCCCCACAACAATGACATGGTCCAGGGAAGCTGCCCCTTTTGCCCTGCCTTAAAGACGGCCCTGGGTGTGGTGAGAGTCTGAAACTATGCCATCATCCCAAAATAGCAATGACAAGAGCAAGGAATCCTCCAAAAAGGGATTTTAAAGGCATATAACGGACAAAATAAATTTGAATAAAAAAGTATTTATTGGTATAAGTTAGACATAAAACATGAAACTTGACCCTATGTAGACAAGGCCTAATGTACAAATAAAATTGTGAGGGTGCAAGGAGACACACAATACATAACATATTAACATGGGCTCAAAATATGTAAGTGGACCTCTTAGAGATGGAAAGGCTGTAGAGCATCCAATGCAATTCGAGATTTTAGAAAAACGAAAATAACAGCTCTTCTTCAGGGATGTTCCCAGCTTAGTGGAGGAGGAAATTGTATTTGGGCTGAGCAGAGAGGAATAGCCCCGCGGCCTACACAGACATAAGACAAGATGGTGGAGGAATGTGAAGTACAAAAGAAGTTGAGTGCACATGCTTAGCATCATATCCAGACGTTGTCTTTGGGAAATAGACAAATGAGTGCTGCCTGCATTGCTGCAGAGGTTTCAGGGGTGGGGGGTCAGCCTGTTAGTGCTCAGACCATATGCCGCACACTGCATCAAATTGGTCTGCATGGCTGTCATCCCAGAAGGAAGTCTCTTCTAAAGATGATGCACAAGAAAGCCTGCAAACAGTTTGCTGAAGACAAGCAGACCAAGGTCATTGATTACTGAAACCATGTCCTGTAGTCTGATTAGACCAAGATAAACTTATTTGGTTCAGATGGTGTCAAGCATGTGTGGCGGCAACCAGGTGAGGAGTACAAAGACAAGTGTGTCTTGCCTACAGTCAAGCATGGTGGTGGGAGTGCCATGGTCTGGGGCTGCATGACTGCTGCCAGCACTGAGGAGCTACGGTTCATTGAGGGAACCATGAATGCCAACATGTACTGTGACATACCGAAGCAAAGTATGATCCCCTCCCTTCGGAGACTGATAACATGATAACGACCCCAAACACACCTCCAAGACAACCACTGCCTTGCTAAAGAAGCTGAGGGTAAAGTGATGGACTGGCCAAGCATGCCTCCAGACCTAAACCCTATTGAGCATCTGTGGGGCATCCTCAAATGGAAATTGGAGGAACGCAAGGTCTCTAACATCCACCAGCTCCGTGATGTCATCACGGAGGAGTGGAAGAGGACTCCAGTGGCAACCTGTGAGGCTCTGGTGAACTACATGCCCAAGAGGGCTAAGGCGGTGCTGGAAAATAATGGTGGCCACACAAAATATTGACACTTTGGGCCCAATTTGGGCATTTTCACTTAGGGGTGTACTCACTTTTGTTGCCAGCAGTTTAGATATTAATGTCTGTGTGTTGAGTTATTTTGAGGGGACAGCAAATTTGCACTGTTAAATAGCTGTACACTCACTACTTTACATTGTAGCAAAGTGTCATTTCTTCAGTGTTGTTGCATGAAAAGTTAGAATAAGATATTTATAAAAATGTGAGAGGTGAACTCACATTTGTGAGATACTGTATATCTAAAGTGAAAACTTAATGAGTAGATCCTGAAAATCACACAAAGGGACCGCTGAATGCTGAATCAAGGTCCCGTCACTTCTCATATATGGGTCCAAAAGAAAAGCAATCCGTATATATGTAGTGGACAAGGGGGCCAACCAAGGGCACATCCAAATATCCAGCAATGGGGAGTTACTCGAGTCAGGTCCCAGTCAGTAGGGGACAGGGCGGAGAGCCACTACACCGAGGCCAATAATACATATATGGTGCATCAAAATGGGCAACACCAAGGCTGAAACTCAGCGTTCCTACTGACTGGGACCCGGCTTAACTGTGATAGTGGTGACCTTTTGTGCTTCCTTTTATACCATTTGAATCTGGCTGGCTCCATGCTGATGTAATGCTGTTCCTATGATCCGATGGACAACGGATGCGAGTAGGGCTTATTCACAAGCGTGTTAGACCCTCTGTAACAAAGGGTCATCTGGTTCTGGTAAGCACACATCCCTTAAGGTGATTTCACATGGTGATGGATTCCTGCACTTGCACTTTTTCCTGAATGAGAAGATCGTTCTAGGACTATTGTCTATTATATTTTTCTGAACATATTTGGACTATAATTCTTAGCGCAACTTTTTGTTATCTCATAGTAAACAAGCATAGCATCAATGCAGGACAGTAAATCCACAACATAAAACAAAATATCTGCTTGTCTGAATCACTAAATAAGCTTAAGTTTATTCCTGACTAACAGGGTGCTCCCTAATAGGCTTCTCAAAACAAAGAGGCAGCTCTGGTACCTTTTTAGTGGTCTGTCAGAAGTCAACCTTTCTACCCAGCAGAAGGCTCTGACAGCAGAGTTTGAGTTCTTTCAGACAGGCGGTAAGCTTACCATCATATTTTTACACTGTCTCTTTAAAAAAAAATTATGATCATTTTTCTTGCTGTCACAAGGAATATAAACATCCCTTTTGACAGTAATAGGCAGTGACAGGTACTCTTTATGGAGGGATCTGATGTCTAAAAGACCCCAAATCCCTCCTTTGCACTTAAGAATTCAAAGGCTTTAAGGCTCCAGTATACCGGAAGTGATGTCATGACATCAGTTCCGGGTTACTAGAGCCGAGACCCGATCACAGGCGATTCCAGCTTAATTTGGGTCTTCGGCCAGGCAACGGGTGTGTCGGCTGGTCGCCCGGGCTTCCCGGTGGGCATGCCTGGGCACCCTGGTTGAAAAAGGCTGCTTTACAATCACTTTAAGTAATTAGAATTAACTATATATACTTGGGTTTTATGTGCACTATTCCATCAGGACTCCTGTTGAGCTTTTTGTTGATATTATCTATTTGTGCATTAGATGTATGTACTATTATTAACTTTTTGGTATATAAAACTTGCTTTATTCCCATACTGGTGTGTATCCAAATACATATCGTTAATGTTATTTGCTGGTTTCATGAGTTTCTCTGCTCAGGGCTGGTGCTACCACTAAGCAAACTAGGCAGCCGCCTAGGGCACAGCCATGGCCTCTGGTTTGCTTACTCTCCGCTAGGAGCTTGTCAGTGCGCCTCCTCCACTACCCTGCTGCCTAGCACCAAATCTGTCTGTGGCAGCAATCAGCAGCACCCTTGGGGAGGTTCAGGCGGACGGGCATCCATCGCCACACGGCGGCGATCAGCGAGGTGCCGGCTGAGGGCAGATAAGCCTGAGAGCCCGGGACTTGGGAGAAGAGCTCCGCCGCAGCACCGCCTCCTCCTTGACCTCGTCCCCCTGACCCCGCCCCCAAAGAGGCAAGAAGCAGCGGACGCACCCCATGCTTCCAGAACTACTCCAATTTCCTCTCCGCTCAAACATGAGGCCCGGAGCCGGAGGACAGGCTGATTGGGGGTACAGAGCTGTGACAGAGGATGGGCAGGAGGCTCAGGCTGCTGTGGGAGCTGCTGTAACTGGGAGGATCAAAGCCGATCAAGGAGACAGACTGGCATCATAGTTTGGAAGGTACAGTCTCTCATCATGCACAAACCAGGCTTACAGATCTACAGAGACTAGGGCAATGGGACAGAGGAGGGACTGCAGATAGGGACAGGGCTAAGGGTCTCTCTCATCTCCCCCCTCACTCTCCTCTCCATCTCTCTCAGCCCCCTTCTCTCAGCCCCCCTCTCTCAGCCCCCCTCTCTCAGCTCTCCCTCTCAGCTCTCCCTCTCAGCTCTCCCTCTCAGCCCCCCTCTCAGCCCCCCCTCAGCCTCCCCTTCTCTCTCAGCCCCCCTCTATCTCAGCCCCTTCTTTCTGTCAGACCCTCCGCTCTCAGCCTCCCTAATCTCTCCGCTCTCCCTCTCTCTCAGTCCCCCTCTCTCACCCCCCCTCTCTCAGCCCCCCCCTCTCAACCACCCCCCTCTCTCTCAGCCCCCCCACTCTCAGCCTCCTCTCTTCTCTCTCAGCCCCCCTCTCTCTCAGCCCCCT
>BLSH010213051.1:595752-607430 GCA_018402905.1 Glandirana rugosa | reverse complement strand
CCCCCTCTCTCTCAGCCCCCTTCTCTCTCTCAGCCCCCCCGGACTCCTGAACAAGGCCAAAATCGGCTTCAATCGGGTCTCTGATGTAGTAACACGGAAGCAACGTCACAACGTCACTTGTAGTTTTAAAAAATCCTTATTATTCAAAAATGTTGGCGTTTTGAATACTTTTAAGTGCAAAGAGGGATTTGGGGTGTTTTAGACCCCAGATCCCTCCATAAAGAGTACCTGTCACTGCTACAAAGAAGAAAAAAACATTTTTAAAGCGCCCCATCCCCACGTGCTCGTGCACCAAAGAAAACTCTTTCGTAAGCCGCTCCCGCAAATGTAAACAGTGTTCAAATCAAACACGTGAGGTATCGCCGTGATTGTCAGCATGAGTGCAATTATTGTAGCAAAAGACATCCTCTGTAACTCTAAACTGGGAATCGTTAAAAAATGGAGATTTTTAAGTATCGCAGTTTTTCGCCATTCCACAAGTGTGCGCAATTTTAAAGCGTAACATGTTAGGTATCTATTTACTTGGCGTAACATCATCTTTCACAATATACAAAAAATTGGGCTAACTTTACTGTTTAGTTTTTTTCAAATTCAGTGAAGTGTATTTTTTCCCAAAAAATTGCGTTTGAAAGACCGCTGCACAAATACCGCATGACATAAAATATTGCAACAATTGCCATTTTGTTCTCCGGAGTCTTTGCTAAAAATATATATATATAATTTTTATGTTTCCAATAGCACCATAAAATCAAATGAGCAGAAACCTCCAGAATAAATGGTCCCAGCAGCGCTTAAAATGACATATGAATAAACACAGTCTTTATCTTAAATGTGTAGTGCTCCCAATGAAATCACCAACAGTCCATTGAGTACTTATAGGCGGAGGATTTGGATCACGCTATACTCTTTAACCTTCACCACACCGCGTGCATAACTGGGAGGTGAAAGCCCCCCAATGTGGAAAGACTCACCGGAGGTAAATAACTTGAGTGAAAATTCTGCAATCAAATCCGATTCAGTATCAAGAAATCTTTCAGTGTATGGGAACCGACCGATGATAATCATGCAGGATTACCTTGAAAAACAGCGCTCACATAGTGCATGATCCAAAAATTTTATTAAGTAAAACTTTACAAACAAAACCCCCCCTTGCAGATGTGCACTTACACTGTACAAGTTATACAACAGCGATGTAAACGTAACCACTGTGTGTTAAATCGCCGGCTCACCGCTTCTCCTCGCATTGGAGCTGCAGCCGCGAGATACACACGTCCTTGTGGAGATTGACAACCGTGTGGTCACGCCCTTTTTTTGCGTTTCGTCATTCCTTCGTCAGAGGGCGTGACCACACAGCACGGCTTCAATATTTATATACGAGCGGTATGCGGCAAATTAACCCCCTCCGCTCATAAGAACTAAAGATCACAGATAATTGTGTAATCTTTTGACGGGTAAGCCATGCACATACCATTAGCGACGAGTTCCTAATACAGAACCTAAATCCAAAGAGGATTAAACCTGACCCGCAATTATTTAACTTCATACATCCGTCCGGGGCTCCCATACACTATATAACACACTCGGACGATGACAAAGCCGATCAGATCAGGCCTTCAACTTCTCTCTTAATCCCTTTTATCTATTGGTATATCATATAGAATACTGTAAATTATGGAACTCATCACCAGGGGTGCACGACCCACCTCATGCATCACTGTTACAACTAACAATCTATTTAAAATTCACAAACAAAAAACCAACGTAATACCTTTGCATAATCCAAAAATTACAAAAGATACAATCGGTTTACAAAGACATTATAGCTAGATAGCTAGATGAAAGCGGTGAGCCGGCGATTTAACACACAGTGGTTACGTTTACATCGCTGTTGTATAACTTGTACAGTGTAAGTGCACATCTGCAAGGGGGGGTTTTGTTTGTAAAGTTTTACTTAATAAAATTTTTGGATCATGCACTATGTGAGCGCTGTTTTTCAAGGTAATCCTGCATGATTATCATCGGTCGGTTCCCATACACTGAAAGATTTCTTGATACTGAATCGGATTTGATTGCAGAATTTTCACTCAAGGCGCTGAAGTTATTTACCTCCGGTGAATCTTTCCACATTGGGGGGCTTTCACCTCCCAGTTATGCACGTGGTGTGGTGAAGGTTAAAGAGTATAGCGTGATCCAAATCCTCCGCCTATAAGTACTCAATGGACTGTTGGTGATTTCATTGGGAGCACTACACATTTAAGATAAAGACTGTGTTTATTCATATGTCATTTTAAGCGCTGCTGGGACCATTTATTCTGGAGGTTTTTGCTCATTTGATTTTATGGTGCTATTGGAAATATTCTGTTTTTATTAGGCAGCTGCTATTATTAATCACTTCTTTTATTTACTCATTCATTTTATTGATGGAAGCACACTAAGCGCTGATTTGAGTTTATAGACTTTTGTTGGCATCAGGGCGGGAATAAGTATATATCTCTGTTTGACGTTATATAATTTTTATGGGTTCTAAGTAATTTTCTAGCAAAAAATACTAATTTTAACATGCAAGCAACAAGTGTCAGAAATAGGCTTGGTCCAGAAGTGGTTAAATATGTGCTGCGGCTGGAATGCCTCATTTTCTGTCAGAAAAGGCACGGAAGTGATGCTGTGTGGGCAGGACTTATGCAGGAGGAGGGTGACCTCACAGTGCACCAGTGCTGAATCTCTCCGCTCCTCCTACCCGGCCCATAGAAAAGCATTCTGGAGCGACATTGCAGCTACTTTTACTAAGTTGCCAGGCAATAGTAGCTGCAGCTTTGCTCAAGGAAGCTTTCCTATGGGGCAGATTCGAGAAGCGGAGAGTTTCCGAACTGGTGCAGTGTGAGATGCCGGCACTATTGCGATTTACCAACCAAACCAACAGTTGTATGTTATCAAGTCCATCAAGTTCAACCTATGTGTGTGTTTTTAATATCAGTATTAAAATGTATACCCCGCAATGTTCTGGTCCCTTAGGTGTGCATCTAATAGTTTTTTGAAATTTTCTAGACTCCCAGCAGAGACTACTGCTTGTGGAAGAGAATTCCACATCCTCACTGCTCTCACCGTAAAGAACCCTTTACGCTTTTTAAGTCTAAACCGCGTTTCTTCCATTTTTAGTGAATGGCCGCGTGTCTTTGAGTGCTCCCTTGCCCGGAATAGTTTTGTACCTACTGTGGGGTCACCGGTACAGTATTTGTACATTGAAATCATATGCCCTCTCAAGCGTCTCTTCTCCAGAGAGAATACGTTCAGTGCTTGTAATCTTTCCTCATAACTTAGGTCCTCCAATCCCTTAATAAGCTTTTTGGCCCTTCTCTGTACCCTTTCCAATACCAGGACATCCTTCCTGAGGACTGGTGCCCAGAACTGGACGGCATACTCCAGGTGCGGCCTCACCAGAGATTTGTATAGGTGGAGAATTATTGTTTTATCCCTGGAGTTGATCCCTTTCTTGATGCATGCCAACACTTTGTTAGCTTTGTTTGCAGCAGCTTGGCATTGCATGCCACTGCTGAGCCTGTTCTACACCAGGACCCCTAGGTCTTTTTCCATTCTAGATTCCCCCAGAGGCTCTCCCCCTAGTGAGTAGTTTGCTTTTTTGTTCTTGGCACCCAAATGCATTATCTTACATTTTTCTACATTAAATCTCATCTGCCACTTGTCTGCCCACCCCATTAATTTATTCATATCTTCTTGCAAGGTTTCCACATCCCGTGGAGAGTTTATTGCTCTGCTTAGCTTGGTATCATCCGCAAATATTGAGATTGAGCTCTTCACCCCGTCCTCCAAGTCGTTTATGAATAAATTGAATAGGATTGGTCCCAGGACAGAATCTTGGGGAACTCCACTTTCTACACCAGACCATTCTGAGTACTCCCCATTTATCACCACCCTCTGGACTCGCCCTTGTAGCCAATTTTCAATCCAGGTGCTCACCCCTTGATCCATGTTGAGGGACCTTAGTTTGTACAGTAAACGTTTATGGGGAACTGTATCAAATGCTTTCGCAAAATCCAGATACACCACGTCTACAGGCCTTCCCTTATCTAGATGGCAGCTCACCTCCTCATAGAAGGTTAATAGATTGGTTTGACAAGAACGATCCTTCATGAACCCATGCTGATTACCACTAATGATACCGTTCTTGTTACAATAATCTTGTATGTAATCCCTTATTATTCCCTTCAAGAGCTTGCCAATTATTGATGTTAAGCTAACTGGTCTGTAATTCCCAGGGATATATCTTGGTCCTTTTTTATATATTGGTACTACATTGGCCTTCTTTCAATCAGCTGGTATCATACCAGTCAGAAAACTGCTCTTAAAGATTAGGTACAAGGGTCTGGAAATAACTTGGCTAAGTTCCTTAAGGACCCTCGGGTGTAAGCCATCTGGTCCCGGTGACTTATTAGTGTTCAGTTTTTCAAGCCTATTTCTGATTTTATCCTCAGTCAGCCATGAGGGTACTTCCTGTGATGTGCCGTGAGGATCAGCATTGTAGTTCTGAATGATTGAGCCCCCGGTTTCCTTCGTGAATACTGAGGAGAAAAATGAGTTTAAAACCTTTGCCATTTCTCCATCCTTTGCAACCAGATTACCTTCATCATTCTTTATGGGGCCAACATGATCTGACCTCCCTCTCTTACTGTTTATATACTTAACGAATTTCTTGTGATTCCTTTTACTCTCCTCTGCTATGTGTCTTTCATGTTCTATCTTAGCTGCTCTGATTGCCCCTTTGCATTCCTTATTGTGTTTTATAGATATGAAAATCTGATATGGTCCCCTCAGTCTTGTATTTTTTGAAGGCCTTCTCCTTTGCTTTTATGTGTGCCTTTATGTCGGCGTTAAGCCATCCTGGTCTTTGGTTAGCCCTTTTAAATGTATTCCCCGTTGGGATACACTGGCTAATACCTTTGTTTAGTGTGTTCTTGAAGCACTCCCATTTTTCCTCCACATTCATTGTTCCTAGAATTTTATCCCAGCTAATATCTTCCAGCATGGAGCGTAGTTTATGGAAGTTGGCTCTCTTAAAATTCAGCGTCTTTGAAACTAATTGTCCTGTGATCGCTATTTCCTAGATTGCCCCTTACTTCCACGTCTGTGATCAGATCTGTGTTGTTAGTGATCAGAAGGTCTAATAATGCTTTTTCTCTTGTTGGTGCATTTACTATTTGACCCATGAAATTGTCCTGCAGGACATTTAGGAAATGGCGAGACTTAGCTGAATGTGCAGTACCTTCCTCCCAGTCAATATCTGGGTAATTAAAATCCCCCATTATAATAATACTTCCCATCCTAGCCGCTATTCCAAATTGCGATAGGAGGTCTGCCTCCCCCTCCTCCCTCTGATTTGGGGGCCTATAGCATATTCACAGTATTACTTTCCCCCTGCTATCCTCCCTTTGTAGCTCTAGCCATAAGGCTTCAACTTCCTCCCCGGATCCACTACTAATGTCATCCCTCACATTTATTCTTATGTCATTTTTTATATACAGGCATACCCCTCCCCCTTTTTTGCCCACCCTGTCCCTGCGATATAGGGAATACCCCTGAATGGTAGCCAGCCAATCATGAGAGCTGTTGAACCAAGTCTCTGAAATTCCCACAAAGTCTAATTCCTCCTCGTACAGTAGTAACTCCAGTTCTCCCATCTTGTCTGCCAGACTCCTGGCATTAGTGAACAAGCCACGTAGTTTTGTCTAGACACCTACTATTCCCCTGTTGGGTAATCCTCTTTTGCATATAGGATATGTTACACTACTCGCCTCGGATTTAAATTTTTTATTCGGCCTATCACTCCTCCCTCCAATACTACCCCCTGAACTCAGTTCCACTCTGGAAATTTCTAAGTCTGGACCCTCCCCCCCGTTGCCTAGCTTAAAAGCCCCTCTAACTTTTCGGCCATCCTCATTCCCAGCCGGTCTGCACCTTCCCCATTTAGGTGCAGCCCATCCTTTATATAGAGCTCGTAACCGATTGAGAAATCGGCCCAGTTCTCCAGGAACCTGAAACCCTCCTTTCTACACCAGCTCCTCAGCCACTTGTTAACTTCCCTAATCTCCCGCTGCCTCTCTGGTGTGGCTCGAGGTACTGGTAGTATTTCTGAGAATACTACCTTGGAGGTCCTAAGCCTCAATTTTGCTCCTAGGTCCCTGAAATCTTTTTTTGGGACACTCCACCTACCTCTAACTTTGTCATTGGTGCCAACATGCACCATGACAGCCGGGTCTTCCCCAACCCCTCCCAGCAATCTGTCCACCCGATCCGTGATGTCCCGAACCCGAGCGCCCGGTAAACAGTTTACAGTTCGGTGCTTCAGGTCTTTGTGACAGATTGGCCTCTCTGTGTTTCTAAGAATGGAGTCCCCTACCACCACAGTCTGTCTTACCTTTCCACTGGCTTCATCCCCACCCTAGCTGGAGGAGTTACTCCCCTGGCAGCTAGGGGTGCCACTCTGCTCCAGCGATGCCGATTCCTGGCTGGTTTCCGCAATATCACACAACGGGGTGTATCTATTGGGATGCTCCAGCCCAGGATCAGCCTCCCTAACTCTTTCCCTTCTACCCTTTATAACTGTCACCCAACTACTCTGTTCTGGTGCCTGCACCTCTATCCTCTATGTCTCCACCTGCCTCTGTGCTTGCCCCTGCCAGCACCTGCCGAGTACTATCCCAACTCTCCTTAAGTATGGAGAGCCGTCTCAATGTTGACAGTTGCTTCCTTAGATTCAGGACCTGGGCTTCCAGGGAAACAACGTGCTTACATTTTGTACAGCAGTATTCACCCTCAATCTCATGATCAAGGAACGCATACATGTGACAAGATGTATACCAAGTAGCTTCTCCACACCCGCCGGGCATCGTACCTATTGATTTAGTGGGGACTGGGAATTATGCCCTAGCCAATTAACTAACCGCTGGCTGCCTGCCACTAATACTCACAGTACACAGGGTCTCACAACACTCAGTACTCACACCACACTCCGGTACTCACAGAACACCCAGGTACTCACACTATATTACTCAGGTATTCACCCAATACTCAGGTACCCACACCCTATGCTCGGGTACTGACACTATTACTCAGGTACTCGCAGAATACTCAAGTTCTCACAGAATAACCAGGTCCTCATCACTCAGGTACTCCTAAACTACTCAGGCCCTTGCCACTCAGGTACTCCTAGAATCCTCAGGTAATCACAGTATACTCAGGCAATCACAAACACTCAGGTACTCCCAGAATAATCAGGTACTCACAACACTTAGGTACTCCCAGAATACTCAGGTACTCACAACACCCAGGTACCCATGAATACTCAGGTACTCACAACACCCAGGTACCCATGAATACTCAGGACTCACAACACCCAGGTACCTCCGAATACTCAGGTACTCACAAACACTCAGGTACCCCCAGAATACTCAGGTACTCCCAGTTACTCAGGTACTCCCAGAATACTCAGGTAATCACAATACCCAGGTACCCACGAATACCTAGGTACTCACAACACCCAGGTACCCACGAACACTCAGGTACCTACTCACAACACTAGAATAGTCAGGTGAACACGATACTCAGGTACTCTCAGGTACTCCCAGATACTCAAGCAATCACAATACCCAGGTAATCACAATACTCAGGTACTCCCAGATACTCAGGTACTCACAGCCACTCAGGTACTCACAGACACTCCCAGGTACTCACACTGTCAGTCTGTCTTTATTGTATGTGCCTCTGTCACTCTGCAACTCTGCACAGCCTCCCCTTGAAGTCTGACACTTTACAGGGATCAGTCAGCTGCCTTCAGTCCCGCCGCTGTCCCTCCTGTCAGTCAGTCTCCCTCCCCCTCCAGTCCGCAGATACCCTCACCTGCTGCCTCTGTCAGCTTGCTGCCTCCCAGTCCTTCTGACACCGCTCGGTCTTGGTCACAGGGGGAGGGGGTCCTCCGCTCCCGCTCTGCCGCCGCTCAGTCACATGTGACATTATACTTGATTGGCAGTGGTATCCTTAGGCCTCATGCACACAGGATGTGTTTACAGCTGCTGTTAGGGGCGTTTAACGCTTTTTTAAACTGCCTCTAAAAGCCCCTCCATGTTAGCCTATGTGTCCATGCACACAAACTGTCAGAGGCGTTTGGAGGCATAAGCGTTTAGGGGCAGTAGAAAAAAATGACAACCTGTGCTTCCAGGAGCTGTAAAACTTAACTGTAAAAATGAAAAACGCGGCTAAAAACGGCAGCCGCGTTTAGCTGCGTTTCACGTTTATAGGCGGTTTTACACTATAAAGAGTGTTTTTAACGTAAAAATGTAAAAAAAAAATGTGATCGAGGCTAAACGCTAATGGCAAACCACTACAAATCATGTGGTTTTTAGCGCTGCTGTAGCGCTGGCGTTTTTAAAACATCCTGTGTGCATGAGGCCTTAGAGCTGCAGTATGCAGTTTGGGCCACACCCTCTAGGCACACCACTGCCCCCATCCTCACAGGATCAGTGCAGGAAGCCGTTTCTGTTTTTACAAGTGACAGTTGCCAGTGGGGAGCACAGGGCTAAAGACAGACATGGCAGTACACAGTGCCACCGCATTTTGGCTGTAAAAAAGCCCTGCTGACAGGCCTGACACTGCAGTCACTCCTGTTAAGAGGCAGAGAGAGGGGAGCTCCCAGCCCCCCCCCCCCCCCGTCAGGGGCACGTGTCCCATATGCCCCTCCTTGTCCCATCCCTGTCTATAGGTTTAGCCCAGTGTCCTGTTTGGTGGGGTGGGCCACTTCTCATAACCCTCCTAAAAGTGGGATACAGATTTATTTCATCTGGATATTTACAGTGCCTTGAAAAAGTATTCATACCCCTTGAAATTTTCCACATTTTGTCATGTTACAACCAAAAAAGTAAATGTATTTTATTGGGAGTTTATGTGATGGACTAATATAAAGTGGCACATAATTGTTGTGAAGTGAAAGGAAAAAAGATAAATGGTTTTCAAAATTTTTTACAAATAAATATCTGAAAAGTGTAGCGTGCATTTGTATTCAGCCCCCTTTACTCTGATACCCCTAACTAAAATCTAGTGGAACCAATTGCCTTCAGAAGTCACCTAATTAGTAAAGTCCACCTGTGTGTAATTTAATCTCAGCATAAATACAGATGTTTTGTGAAGCCCTCTGAGGTTTGTTAGAAAACTGCAAACAGCATCATGAAGGCCAAGGAACACACCAGACAGGTCAGGGATAAAGTTGTGGAGAAGTTTAAAGCAGGGTTAGGTTATAAAAAAAATCCCCAAGCTTTGAACATCTCACAGATCCAATCCATTATCTGAAAAAGCATCGTCATCTGAAATCCATCATCCGAAAATGGAAAGAGTATGGCACACCTGCACACCTACCAAGACATGGCCGTCCACCTAAAGGGACAGGCTGGGCAAGGAGAGCATTAATCAGAGAAGCAGCCAAGAGGCCCATGGTAACTCTGGAGGAGCTGCAGTGATCCACAGCTCAGGTGGGAGAATCTGTCCACAGGACAACTATTAGTCGCGCACTCCACAAATCAGGCCTTTATGGAAGAGTGGCAAGAAGAAAGCCATTGTTGAAAGAAAGCCAAAAGAATTCTTATTTGGAGTTTGGGAGAAGCCATGTGGGGGACACAGCACACACGTGAAAGAAGGAGCTCTGTTCAGATGAGACAAAAATGTAACTTTTTGGCCTTAAAGCAAAACACTATGTGTGGTGGAAAACTAACACTGCCCATCACCCTGAACACACCATCCCCACTGTGAAACATGGTGGTGGCAGCATCATGTTGTGGGGATGCTTTTCTTCAGCAGGGTCAGGGAAGCTGGTCAGAGTTGATGGGAAGATGGATGGAGCCAAATACAGGCAATCTTAGAAGAAAACCTGTTAGAGTCTGGAAAAGTCTTGAGACCGGGGCAAAGGTTCACCTTCCAGCAGGACAATGACCCTAAACATACAGCCATAGCTAAAATGGAATGGTTTAAAATTCAGGGATCTCCAAACTACGGCCCTCCAGCTGCTGTGGAGCTACACTTCCTGTGAGGCATTGTACAACTCTGACATTCACAGACTTGACTAGGCATGATGGGAATTGTAATTCATGAACAAGTGGAGGGCCATAGTTTGGAGACCCCTGCATTTTAGATCAAAGCATATTCCTGTGTTAGAATGGCCCAGTCAAAGTCCAGACCTAAATCCAATTGAGAATCTGTGGAAAGACTTGAAAATTGCTGTTCACAGACATTCTCCATCCAATCTGACATGGGCAAGAATGTAATTCTGTAGATGTGCAAAGCTGGTAGAGACATCCCTAAAAAGACTTGCAGCTGTAATTGCAGGGAAAGGTGATTCTACAAAGTATTGACTCAGGGGGGCTGAATAGAAATGCACGCCACACTTTTCACATTTATTTGTAAAAAATTTTGAAAACCATTTAACATTGTCCTTCCACTTCACAATTATGTGGCACTGTGTGTTGGTCTATCACATAAAATCCCAATAAAATACATTTACGCTTTTAGTTGTAACATGACAAAATGAGGAAAATTTCAAGGGGTATGAATACTTTTTCAAGGCACTGTAGATGTTTGCATGGAGTTCTGTTTTAAATTAAACTGCTTAAACTGAGTCTGTCAAGGTAAAAAATAACCCTAAAGAAATGTTTTCTGCAAAAGAGATTACAGGAGGTCCCCTAGTTACACACATCTGACTTACAAATGGAGGGAGACAACAGGAAGTGACAGGAAATCTCCCCCTAAGAAGGGAAATTCACTCCACCGAAGCTTTATCACCAATCCTTGTTTCCACAACAACCCAAAATTTTCAAAATCCAATTATCATTGGGACAGGAAGTGAGGTGAAATCTTCTGAACAGAAACATAGACAGCAAAACAAACATTACAGGGGTGTTAACCAGGGGAGGGCTGGCCCAGGGGGTAGGGTGGCAATTGCCCCCCAGGCCACCCTAACTTACATTTAAGATGGCTGCTGCCCGCTCACACTTTTTTTTTTTCTTGTGGAGGAAGGAAATGGGGCCCAGGGGTGCAGCCACCAACTAACTGCAGGCAAAGGGGGGTGCCCAGGGCCGGCCCTACCATGGATCCCGCTAGGCCCATTGGGTGGGCATGGATGGTGAGCTGTTTCGGTGGTTCAATGGGCCACTTGACTGGACTTGCCTCCCAGGCCTACGGCTGCCAGCCCTCCCCTGGTGTTAACCCTTCCCTATGCTATCCAAAAAGCCTAAAAATATTTTTTTGCTGAAGCTATGCTTAAAAAATGTCCCTGTTCCGACTTACAAACAAATTCAAATTAAGAACAAACCTACAGACCCTATCTTGTTTGTAACCCGAGGACCGCCTGTATATACTTATTCCCAGCAGCCTCTGTGTCCTACCTTCCCTCTGCTCCAGTGCTACAACCTCTGCCAGTCTCTTTTCAACATGAAAAGGATGGAAGACAGATTCATAACATATTGAAAGCAGCAATTGGGTGCAGTAACCCATGACCACTGCATCTGGTTAGCATTTCTGGCTAAGAAGAAAAGCTGTTTCAGAAATGGACATCTTTCATAAATCTCCTTTTCTCTGACCGTCTCCAACATCGTGACCTCGTCTCCCTTCCATCCTGTGTCTCC
>BLSH010213051.1:558109-583173 GCA_018402905.1 Glandirana rugosa | reverse complement strand
ACACAAACGAAATTATAGATTGAATTTAGTGTAACGAGTAACGTATAACATGAACAAACATCGGATTTATGACTTTAAACGTGAATTTTGACATTAAAACATTGAAAAACCTTTACGGTCATTTTTGAACTGACACGGTCATTTAAAATCCACAGGGCAGTCATTTAAAATTAGACCATCCAACCGTCGTGACCACCGAAACAGGTCGTCGGCTACGCGGGTTATCTGTAATTACCCTGACGGCGTGCCCACACGAGAATTAATGCGGGCACAGTTACTCCGGATTGATAATCTAATGGTTTGTTAAATAAAACGGCCTAACGGCCAATTTCCTCCATACGGTGTGCAGTGTCTTATTTTATTAGGATAAGTACAAGCATCAGGTCTACCCTGGGTCATGAGATGATGGGCAATAAATAGTTAGGCCTCATTGACACGGGCGTAATTAAGAGCACACCCGTGCGGCAGTCCCATTAATGTCTATTGGGCGCATCGGCTGCTGGACAAAGCCACCAGTGCTGCCAACCTACCAGATTAAAATTTACTGACGGGACACCTAAAATTTACTGGCACAGTCAAGTTTTTACTGGCATTTCCAAAAAGTTACAAAATTACAGTTTTAAGTGCAAATTTCAGTATTTAGGCTACAAACAAGTACAATATGCAATGAGCAATGTGATTTAAGTTAGATATTAAAGCAAACACATATTTTCGATATAGTAAGGCAGCTTGCCTTGCTCCCATTCTGCAGACTCACACACAAAGCTCTGGCCGCTCCACTCAACTTCCTTGCACCATGACATCACATGACACGCTCAGGCACCACCTCTGCCAAACCCATCCACCGCTGGCACTGCCCAAGCACACTGCGGCAGGCACTCGGATGGTCCTGGCCAAGTGTCACAGCTATATTTTTTACTGGCAACCTTTTTCTGTTTCTGGCAGGAGAAAAGTGCCCATTTTTTACTGGCTGCCATAAAAATATTGGCAGTTGGCAACACTGAAAGCCACTACTCTCAATGTGAGATTTGTGCAAGTTTGGGTGCATGTCCCCGTACTCACACTGTTTGCATTCAGGGACACACACCCATGCGGATGTCAAATTAGAAGCAGTGTCCGTGCAGCCACTGCTTTCAATAGACATAAATGGGAATGGCACCACACACATGTAGCCAATGACCCCCTTGGGGTGGCTGGTTGATGTGGTTCACCTGCTCACAACTGCCCTCAATCACACTTCTTCTGGCATCCGGAGTCAGAAAACAGGCTTGCTCTTTGTTTTTGTTGTTTTTATTTGGGGATTGAACTTGGATATGGATTGGGGTAGTTATGGGATGCCCAAAGATCAAACAGTTCTATACACGGGACCACTATATACGCTCTCCAGTATATACATGTAGACAATGGCCCCCTTAGGGGTGGCTGGTTGATGTGGTCCACCTGTCACTCTGCCCTCAATCACACATTTCCTTTCATCTGGAGTCATGGAACAGGCCGGTGCTTTGGTTTTTTTTTTTTGTTTATTAGGGGAATAAACTTGGATGGGGTAGGGGTGACTGTGGAATGCCCAATAGATCAAGAAATGGGACCGTCTATATACACCTTCATATATACACTGCTTTTTCCTCCAGCACTGACACTTGCTGAACGTTACTCTCCTCACACTTCCTCCTGTACAAAACTTGCTTCTCTCCAGTGAGACCCCAAAGGAAATTTATCAGGTCTCCGATATCTTCTTCCCGCCTAGCTAGCACATGGTTAGGCCTGCATTTTTGCTGGCAAGACCTCTGGACCACGCATTACAGGCAAGGGTCACGGGCCCTTAAAGTGTAGCTGAGTATGTTGGTGCTAGCTAGGATTCGAAGGACTACTGCTCCCAGCCCATCCTCTTCCAGGCCACCTCAGCCCTCCTGGCTGCTCCGGCCTGCTCCACTGCCCAGTGACACCACTTCCCTGACTGGCTCCTTTGAACTCCACAGACTGTCCACTGTATCTTCCCAGCCTGCTCCAGTCCACCATCTCCAGCACCCAGGGTATACCACTCACCAACACTGGTGGGTCCTTTAAAGAGTCTTTCCTGTAGCCTCTCTGTTGCTCTCCTGTTCCCTTGTGCTCCTCCAGGATCTCTCTCTCTCTCCTCCTGGCTGCACCCGAGCTCCCAGGCCTCAAGGTCACCCCACTCAAACTGGGGACTCCCCGTGTGAGGCCTCCGCAACCTCTGCTACAACTCCACTCTTCCATCCAACATTCTCCTCCTCCAGCTGGGCAAATCACAGTATTTAAGGAGGCCTGCCCCCTGCCAATCCAGGTTGGGGATTGGTCAGGGCTCCTTAACATACCTCAGAAAATTCCACCTCCTCTCCCAACCTTCTGGAAACAAAGGCGAGGGGTAACCAAGGGGTGTTCCTCTCTGCAGGCTCCAGCTCTTCCTGGGCCACTCCCCTGCCCAAATCAAAACATTCAGGCCTGCACAACAGTCAGGCCTGAATAAATTTGCCTCTCTTAGCAAAAATCTATCACCTAAGCACCTATTCACTTTGGGGGCACTACACTCTAGCACACTTCTTGCTTCTCTGATAACTCCTAGTTCCTCTCTCCTGCACACTTCTTGCTTCTCACTGGCGAGGCCTGGAAGGAAATTTACCAGGCCTCCAAACAGACTTGTACGGCCTAGCTAGCACATGTGAGACCTGATGTAAATTTATCAGGCCTCCGGACCACCCTTTGTGGGTATGGGTTTGAGGTTCCCCTTGTGTAGCAAAGTTAGGTGCTAGCTAGCCACAATGGATTACAACTCCCAGCCCATCCGCACACTGTCCATGACACCAGCCCCCAGTCTCCTCCTGCACCTTTTCCAAACTGTCTTCTTCCCAATCTGCATTGTGCATCGCACTCCCCTGGGCTGTGTCACTCACTGTTACTTGTAGTTCCTCCTGGAGATCTCTCTGATAGTGTTCTCACTCCTGCTGTCCTCTTCCGCTTGCCCTTGTGCCTCTCCTCCAGGATCTCTCTATCCTCCTGGTTGCACCTCATCCAGGCTGAGGTCAACCCCCCCAGACTAGGGGCTCCCTAGTCTCCCTGATCGCCTCCACACTACTCCATCTCCGTCACTTCCACCCAAACTCTCTTCCCCCCACTGGGCAGACCACAGTATTTAAAAAAAAAAACAAATAACAAATATGTTATAATTACCTCCTCTGTGTAGTTGGATTTGCACAGAGCAGCCCAGATCCTCCTCTTCTCTCTTCTGCTCTCCTGGCCCCTCCCTCCTTCGAGTGCCCCCTCAGCCAGCAGCTCTCTATGGGGGCACCCAAGCCAAGTCAGAGCTCTGTGTATCCATTCAGACATGGAGCCCCGACCTGGCCCTGCCCCCTCTCTCCCCTGATTGCCTGACAGACTTTGATTGAAGCCGCGGGAGCCAATCGCGCCGTTGCTGTGTCTCAGCCAGGAGGAGTGTACTGGACGGCTGAGGGGATTGCGGACATTGTTGCAGAGAGAAGGGGCTCAGGTAAGTGATTAGGGGGTGCTGGGGAGGCTGCTACATACAGAAGATTTTTTATCTGAATGCATTCTAAAACCTTCTGCCTTTACAACCCATTTAAGGAGGCCTGCCCCCTGCCAATCCAAGTTGGGGATTGGTCAGGGCTCCTTAACTTATACCAGAAAGCCTCACCTCCTCTTCCCATCCCCTTTTCCACAACGTTCTGAAAAAGAGGGGAAGAGTAACCAAGGGGTGTTACTTCCTGCAATCTCCAGTCCTCCCTGGGCCACTCCCCTGCCCAGAATAAAAACAATCAGGCCTGACTAGTCAGGCCTGACTAAATTTACCTACTCTTAACAAAAACTTATCTCTAAGCACCTACCTACACAAGGATGTATAGAACACCTGTGGATCCTGTGCAGACAAACACAGCTCTTGCAAGGGTGCACGGTTAAGTATGCCTGTGTGAACGAGGCCTTAAAGGCAGTTCAACTTTCAGGTCAGATCAGTTAGGTATATTTTAGGTGCATCAAAACAACAGCTGTTCAAAGTCTCATAACTGGCATTTTTCTACACCTGATCAACGCCAGTCACTGTTATGGCTATTTCAGACAGGTGGCTGGGGGTGGTGAAAACAGATGACTGAGCTGTGGTTGTACCACCTCCAAGCCTCCCACCCAGATTGTAACACTACAGCCGGAAAGGGTTGTACACATGCCATGGCATTTTTAACTCAGGGAGCAGAGTATGACCATCGGCACTGCTAAGCAAGGAGCTAAATAGGTCATTTAGGGTAAATGCACATGCCACACAACAGTGACCAGGGGCGGCCACCAGCATGAATCAATTATTCCTGGTGGTTCTTAACATTGCTTGTATATACTGTGTGCTAATAGCTGTAGCTGTCATTGGCAGCTGTCAGATTTGTACTCTGTACAAATTAATGGACAGTGCCACTTTTGTTTGCATGCAAATAGAGCCTCAGATCATCCCTGGACAAAGCCAGTGTGCGTCCAGGGTCAGCATTTCTGCGGAGCACTGTCCGCAGCTAGTTAGTGAATTTGTATGTGGCCATAACACAAATTTTTGCTGCATCCAGTGGCACCTCTGAGCGCAGAGCTAACTTTCCACACCCATGCGATTGTGTGAATACATTGCAATGCCAAGGCTGCTCCGATGATTAGACACAATGTTACATTTATGTGTGATTGGTTGCAAAAAAATGCTACTACATGCTATTTGTGTAATTTTTTCCATAGGGAGCCATTTGTTCCATTTGTTTAGCGATCATTTGCTACACCGAGCATATAAAACATATATATATGTAACATTTGTTTGTAATATTCGTTTGACATTTAAAATATAAAAAGAACCAAAAAGGCACTGCGCACCATGTATAATGCATTCAAACATATTTGTAAAATGCACACATTTCCAATGCAGAGGCGCGGACGTACCCTAAGCCCTTGTTCGCATTGGAGTGATTTGTCATGCGATTTTACAGGTAAAATTGCATGACAAGTCGCAGCCTATTGCCGACAATGGCACCTTTCAAATTGGTGCAATGCCGCCTTTGCGGCGCAACACCAATTTGCAAAAGTAGTTCCTGCACTACTTTTGCCAATTTTGGGTGCAACATCAATAGACATCTGTGACTGCACAGATGTCTTTCAAGTTTCACCCCAAGTTGCACTGACAAGAGTTTATATTTGTCTCTCAACAGGCTGTTCGGTCTTTAATGGGAGAGTAAAGCCTCGTACACATGTGCAGATTGTTGGCCAACCAAACGTCCAACTTTTGTCCAAATTAAGCAACGGTGGTTTGGTCTAGCGTACTGACATGAGTCAAGTAATCGGCCAACAAAGCCGAACGTAGTGACATGTTACTAGCCTATATAGAGGAAGTTCAGGTGAATGGAATTTGTGAATTACGAACACAGGTTACACGACCGAACACTTCCTGGATTCCGAGCATGCGTGTTTGCACTTCCAACTTTTTGTTGGCCAACTTCTGTACACACGAGCCAACAATCGGCCAACTCCTTGTTGGCCAACACAAGTTTTCTAGTCTCGTCATCCAACTTCTGTTGGACAACAATTAGAAATCGGCTGTATAATCATGTGTACACACGATCGGATTATCAGCCAACAGGCTGTTGGGCGACCGGTGTTGGCCAACAATCGGACTGTGTGTACAGGCCTTAAGGCTGGCTACACACGGTTCAAATCTCGGACAGTTCAGCAGCAAGGCTTGAGCGTTTTGTTGCATAATTCCAGCGAAAATGCTCCAGATGAATAATTTCATTATTCCAGTGGCTTAATTCACACTCAAGCATTGTGTCACTTGTTACCTGTCATGTGGAGATTGAAAAAGTACATGAGTTCCTTTGGGGCAGAGTCGCATGTATTTGGACCCAAAGACTTTTATGGGAGTGCCTGAAAAACACTTGAAAATGCATGTTTACACATGTGCTTTAGGCACTCCCATTTAAAAGCTTTTACGGAACCAAAAACACATGCCTTTGCTCCTGTACTACAAGCACACATACAAACACGCAAAAGAGGCATCTTCATTGAGGGAATCTCATGGTTGCAGGAAAGAAATTTTCTTGTTTCCCCCTTCAACACAGACAATGTTGATTTGGGAATCCCTCCTGCCGAAGCCATCCCTACAGGAGATAACAGCGATTATTGCTAGCAGCTATAGCAGCCGCTAGCGATAATTGTAGGTAAAACCCAGCAGCAGTAGCACCTCCTGAATGCCTGCTAGCGGCTACTACTTTGCCCTCTGAAACACGATCCACTGTGGTTTGCTTTTCAGAGGGTGGTTAGCATTAGCAGTAACGTAAAAGAGACCCTAGTGTGAATGAGTCTAGGGAGCAGGATTTGACAGATGTGACTGTGACAAGACTTACTAGAGGGAATTCAATAAAGCTGCTGTGCAACTTTTCTGCCACTAATCCCTCTTGGTAATCTATTGCACCAAATTCATGAAGCATTTTCAACACTGGTTCTGACAGCGTCTCGTGCACCAAATTCATATAGTTCTAAAATGTGCCATTTTTATACTGTTTCGCTTTGAATGCACCAATTGTAAAAGTGGAGCTAATTAAGACCAACTCTCTTTTGGTATACAGAGAAAAACTGGCTCAGAGATACTTTCACTAAATCTGCCTGCGCCATTCTTTATGAATTCCAGTGAATCTCTTCTAAAGGAAAACATTATGCAAGGTGTTAGTTGCCGTTCCGATCCTGAGGTGACACAGCAATGTCAACCTTGTTCCCCCATTGGATAAAAAATACCTTCCTATGAAAAATGTAGAGAGGAAGACCCTTCAATGTACAGAAAACAATAGAAGCGTATAGAAGAGAGAACACTTGATGTCTAATATTGGCTGCAAACAATGAATGATTATATTGTGTCACAAAGATGAAGACCTGCGATGCTTGCCCTATAGAAACATATGTTTGTCTCAGTAAAAAAGAAAAAAGCGTTTTTTTTTCTGTTTTTTTTTTACTAATTCAGTGATATTGACCTGTTCAAAGGTAAAAACTATGATAAGGTAAAAGCAAAGGACAGTAGATAGAGAATGTTTAGCGGCAAACTTGTGTGAGCAATGTGAAGGAGATTGGGGTTCAGAGTCAACAATAATTTATTTGCCTCTAGAAGGACTGCATGATTTTCTTAAATGGCGCCCTATGAGAGAAATCAGAATTGATGTGCTGATTGCATGCTGAAATCGGAATAAATGGTAGCAATGGTAGAGATATCTCCTGGTAATACTCTATCCTTGGGTGAATAGTATTAGAGCATTGTTAGGATTGTCTCCGTGTAATTTTTAATCCTTGGGTGAATAGTATTGAAGCAGTGGTAGGGCTGTCTCTTGATAATGCTCTATCCATGGGTGAATAGTGTTGGAGCAGTGGTAGGGCTATCTCCTGGATGGGCCCTAACCCTGGTAAATGCAGTGACCACATGAGGCAGGACATGGTCACACATGAGGCAGGACACACCATGTGGCTTATATGCTGACATCTGTTCTATTGGCTGTTCAGGGCATCACTTTCCATGCTGTTATGCAACACTGTTGACTCTTGGGAGTCACTCAGGGACACTCAATTTTCACCTTTCCTCCATCATACCGGTCCTGCGTCTGGTCTCTTGGTGGGTGTCACTTACCCCGCCCCCTCAGCTCCTGGACTTAGTGCTTCCCGCGGCTGCCCCTTGGTGTTCAATCTCTGGAGCCAGGTGACTCAACTATACCCTGCATCCACTCCTGAGGAAGCAAGCGGAGCTCGCGAAACACGTCGAGATATAGATGCACTGTACACTTATTTCATCTGACTAGTATTTATGCATGTCTCTGGTTACCAGTACATTTTATTATGTCACTCTTGCAGTCCTATGCTGACAGGGATTACTATTGTCTGGCCAAAATACCAATAATTTTTTAATCATGTATGCATGTAATATACCATGTACTACTTTACTATGTACAATATGAATCGCTACGGCTATTATGCCGTGCAACCATGTTTATGAATTTAGATATTTACATGTAAATGACATGCATGATTAATCAAATAAAACATTTTTAACTACGTACTTTGTAACCACACACCTCATTTAAAGTCCCACCCTTTGCTTGTATATTTTCCTATTAGTTCAGCTTTATATTAAGTGATCCAGAAATAAGAAAGCATGTTCACAACAAGCAAATATCTTCCAATACTTCTTTGGGGCAACAAACATGGAGAACACTGCCGCTTTTCTTTGCCCCAGTCTTTACAAATGTTCAACAAGCAGTTTAGGTTTTTTTTTTGCAGGGCAAAGATAATTTCTTCACTAATGTTTGACCCAACTGTAGATAATGTTATTTCAAAATTCCATAGTAGAATTAATTATAGCCAATAGTAACTAACAACTCATTAAGCTTTCATAATCAGAGATTTGGTGACATTTTTGGCACTGAAACAGAGTGATGCCCTATCCCAACACCTCCTTCACATTATCCCTCCCTGGAACCCTAAAACTAACCCTCCCTGAAGCCATTAATCCTACCATTGACCCTCCCTGTTATCTTAACACTAACCTCAATAACACTCCTTGTAACCCTAACATATGTATTTCAACCCTCATAATAACTCTTCCTGTAACTATAAAGTGGAAGAAAAGCTTAAAATTTAACTATTCTTAAAATGTTCACTCCCTCCTCATACCTATCCTGTCTAGGTTGTGTAGAGCCTGCCCCAATTCTCTGGAAGCCAGATAGTGACTCACAGAGGCAGGGAAGGTTACACAATCCTCACGTGGTAGGGTGTTGGGCATAGTGGGTGATTAGCAAGAAAAGAAGTTGAGTGCCAGTCACTTTTATGCTTTAAACAGGAGAAAGTTTATTTCTCAACAGGAGAAATATGGAAAAGAGGGGACAGGGCACAGGACACCTTTAGTAACAATCAACAGGTAGGCAGACTCCTTAGACAAAAATAGGTGAAGCAAGGCAGACAGTGGTACAGGAAAAAGCCTTTAAGCTGAACCAGCACATCTGTACTTTGTAGGACAGGCTGTCTCCTCTAATAACTGAACATTACTCACAGCTTCCTGCACATGGATTCACTTGGATGAGTTCTCTCCTGAAGTCCTCCCAGCCACTTTATAGCCTCCTGCTCATGAAGGGTCACCCCTGTTGCTTCCTCAGAACTCCATCCCTTTCAGAATCGCTTCCATATCTTTGGCAGGTTTTCATCAGCATAACTTGAACACCCGGATAGGCCTGGGACAGCCCTAGCAACCCGCGACTACCTGGATAGGCCTCAAGCTTCAGGCCTAGCAGCCAGGAACTACTTAATGCACATCCACCTAAGCCACAGCCCAGGTTGGGAATTCTCAGATCACCTGACTTCTTCCAGTTAAATACCTTTTTCCCAGCATGAAATGCTACCAATCTGATTGGCTGAGAAAAGTATGTTTATCCATAACTTGAGTATACTGTAGCTCATCACTCTAATGTCAGAGGCTACAGCACCACCTACTGACAGAAGGGAGAAACTACACAGAAATAGAATAAAGCAATTTAACCTCTAAACCCTACAAATCAGCCAGACTGACTACCACCCAGCATAACTAAATTTACCTGCAACCCTATTCTAGGGCGAGGGTGCTACACTCTCCCCCCCGCCAAAGAGACTACGTCCTCGGAGTCTGTAAAAAAAAACATATACTCTCAAGCCTGAGAGTGGATGTCCTGGCAAAAAGTGGATAGGGACGGGTGATAGGAAAGAATAAACTTTGAGGTACAAATATGTGTATTGACTATTCAATGCTAATAGAAATGAACATCGCTGTACAGAAATTAGAGGATATTGCCTCTCCTTAGCCAAGGAAGGTTCGAGGGGTGCAGGAACACCTAAAAAATAAAAAAACATGCAATATGGAAAACATGACATCCTAGCAACACACTATACTACAATCTACCCTTATAATATCTATACTAAGGCAAACTTTTATGCATGCATCTGGAATGTTGTCTGTCCTCAGCCAAAGAAGACAAGGATTGTCACTATACATTACCTTAACGAAAACATATATCCATATATACACATATTTAGAACATTGCCCTCAGCCGAGGAAGACAAGAGTGTAAAAGGTAAATTCACGTTAGTATATTTTCACATACTCTACAGTCCTAATAATCTAACTGTACATTAGCAATATCAACAGTATGAAGGAGGCCCTACTTCCGAGAGAGTAACACCTTCTTCTAGGAAGTATATTCACATCCTATGTATATACTTAAGCTCTAGACTCCTAAACATTTTCCTATAAAGATAAGGAATTTACTGCTAGCATAGTTTGGCTCTCCGCTGTCATCTAGTGATAGTAAAATAAAGTGTGAGAAACAAAAGTTCACTTGAACGTTTTGCATTCTAAGTAGTATAGGTTTCAGATGTAAACTGGCTCCAGGATCCAAAAGCACAGCCTACCTGACTACCTAACTAGGCTATTCACATTGTTTCTGAAACCCCAGAGTTCAAAGGGCAAAATGTTTTCAAGTGCACTAACCCAAAGTCATCTCTTTGAAGAATCATACTGCCTCTGTATCTCCAAAGTTCAGTAGGTACAAACTTTAGTGTGAACAATCTTGCTTGCTCTGTCACACCAAAGTCCAACAGGCACTTTCCTTGGTTTTAAAGTAACACTATAGAGTAGCAACAAATTTGTTGTCCCCAGTCACTGATTTCAGGGACTAAAGACTGAAACTGTAGTGTTGCAACTTCCACACAGGCAACACGCTAACTTGATCTTGACTCAGCCTTTTTGGAGGACACTGAGGTTACTTCCTTCACACATGGAGGACAAGGGCATGCTGCATGTTCAAAGCATTCCTTCCATGTGAAGTATTACTTCCTGTGGAACAAACACAGATAAACAGAGTAACAGAGCTGTGTTCCATGCTGACTTGAGAACAAAACTGCTTGTAACATCTCCGATAGTAATGTGGATCTGGCAGTTGGATTGGTTTCCCTGATGATCCAATAGTGGTGATATAGTGCGTAGGTCAGCTTGCTTAGGCCATCTGATAATAACACAGTCCGAATGAATGTTCCAATCATAGTCCCAGTTTTGCAGAATTGTAGTGTATCTCTGCAATTTTGGGAGACAATTTCTTCACACCACAACTGTAATTTTTAATTAGTCTCTGATGGCAGTATCAATCCCCTGTGCCCATTTGCGTTCAATCTCGTCCATCAGAGTTTCTGGCACATATGAATACAGGTAACCATATTCCTCAGCTACCATTTTCATTACAATGTGTTGTAACTTTTTTAGCAGTAACAGTTTTAGCAGCAGTTTAGGGTCTCCACAGTCAGGCAGTACTGGAGTATCTGGAGCAAACTTAACTGAATAGCCTGCAATGGTATCAGGCTTCTGAGAGACACTTGTGAATGAGGCAAGGTGAGCCCACTGCTCCTCTTCTGGAGAATTTACCAGGCATAGAACAGGATATGTGGATGCGGGTGGCTCGGACATGTCACTGAAGGCACAAGTGGATAGAGGACGAAAGCTGGTCCAAGGGACTAGCTGATTCTTGGACAGTGTGTACCCATCTGTAAGGTTTAACCATAACCCTGGCACACTGAGTGACTCTTTTATACCCTAATAGAATTAATTAATGTCCATGTATATAGTCCATAGACAGGAGTCCATACACTGAGGGCTACCTCCACGTAGGACTAGAAGCCAGTTAAGCTGGTGTTAACATTGCGATAAAAACAAGGAGAAGAGGCGCCTCTAAGTGTAGAAGTTTAGACACTTTTATTAAAACATACAGTAGGCAACTCACATTTGTAAAGGGTTAAAAAAGTTATATGCGATTTTATTAAATCCATCCAATAAAAGAAATCAATACACATAGTTATTGATGCGTTTCAGCCTCGTACATAGGCCTTTGTCATAAAGTATTCCTGTGTTTGGTCTGAAAGGGAAAAGCATATTTGGCTCAATGTACTCAGTGCAGCCACAATCTGCTAGTTAGGTCTGCTCAGTGTGTTCTGCTGCTGCTATGCTGCATTTAGCTCCCTTGGCTTTCCCTAAGTTAGTAGAACATTCTGGCTCATAGGTGTGGAGCTATGTAGATATCAGCATAGATATTAATACAGCTGCAGCCTATAACAGAAATGCAGGCTCTGATGGCATGATGGGAGACTTTATTTATTCAGAGAACACACTGAGTTCTGTCCCAGAGTGGAGGAGCCCAGCCTGGGGGAGGCATGCTACCTCCCCAGGCACATGCTACTGAAAGAGATTTCAGGTGGGGACCTGAGGGGAGGAATGCAGAGACCCGGGTGCTTTTGAAGAAGCTGAGGGGAGCTGACCACACATCTTTCTAGTATCACTGGTGGGCATTGCTAGGAATATTGGCAGGTGGCATCCATCTGCCCTTGGGCCTTGTGAGTACAGACATTGCTGGATCTTGGGGACCTTGTGCTCTACCATTCCCTCTGGTGCCTAGTATAGTCTAAGTATATTCAAAGGGGGGACACCAGCTGGTGGTCCTAAAGAGCTCAGTTCAGATACTGTCCAAGAGAAGGGACTTGCTCTACAAGTTTTACTACTACTTAGGCAAGAAGGGAAGATTAAGTCCTCAGTGTACGTAGTTCTCAAATTTGGAGTATCCCAATGCTACCCTCATCCCTATCCAAGTTGTCCAAAAATAAAAACAACATCCCCTATACTGGTCATTGAAGAAGCAAGCATAATTGTTGTGAGCACCTGGCTGTTGAAAACACTGTGTGCCTGGCTGCTGGGCTGAAATTTGGGAAGACCTGGAAAAAATTCCTGCGGCACCTATGGGAGTAGCACTACACGTATATAGAAAAAAAATATTACTTCGTTTTAATCAGCTCTGGTCCGGTCGTGTGATCCTGCAGCTTCAGCTTCCTTGTATCAGTGAGTGGCTGCTGTAGGGGAGAGAAGGGAGCTCAGACAATGTCTGGGCCATGGGAGCCTATGGGTGAAATCACGGCTCCAAGAATTCCCAGCTATTGCAGAGTGCACCCTGAGCCAGAGCTTCAGGATCATGTGACTGGAGTGGATTTAAAATAGGTAAGTACACACATCCTTTTTATGCAGGTTAGGCAGGATAGGTAGGAGGAAGGAGGAGGGGACATTTAGTTAGATTTAGGCTTTTCTTCCAATTTAAGTCAAATCCCTTGCATAACTGGAAGGAATGGATGTGTTCTCTGGGTAGTTAAATGGCAAGGAAAAGTGCTGCTGGGCAGGGGGTCATCAAAGCAAACCCTTTGCTTCGACCTGCACTGAAAAATACCTGTGTCAAAGTCCTACTTCATTTAAACACACAAACTGCCATAGCCTTACATACGCAACTTCAAAACAACTACAAACAGGAAATGGGTTGTAAAAGATTGCAGCAGATCTTGGGAGACATACTGAATAAATAACAATGTACCCGTACAGTGATGGGGTCCTAGATTCAGCAAACACCAAACTGAGCTGAGTCTGCAAGGTGTTTTATCCTCACCTTTCCTCAATTTTTCATCAATCAAAAAATATAAATGATACATTAATGCCGGCTGCTGCCATAATATAACAAAAACACTTGTTTGTGCACTTGTACATAGAATAGACAGGGCTATACTCACTACATACAGGTATTTAATGTCTAACCATATTCTAATGTATTTGGCTTAACAACTGAATTTTTTTTTATCAATATAATAACATTATTGCCATAAAAAATACAACAGTATTGGCTTGAAACAACATAAGGCAACAGGACACAATGTGGAAGACTAAATGTGCCGAGCTGGTAAATTAAAATTATGAAAGAAAATAATAATCTTAAAACGTTATATTATAGTGGTGTAACTATGTTTGATGAGGAAACATGCACAGACTCCAGGACAGCCAGAGGGGTAGGCGGTGTCTGCAGGCTTACTGGATCAAAGTAGCAGCCATTGAGAGTGAAAAGGGGGTGTGTACAGTGAGTTTCAGGGGCCCCACCTCCTTTTTCAAGCACTACTTTGATCCAGTAAGGCCGCAAGTGTTGCTTACCCTCTCTGGCAGTCCTGGAGTCCATGCATGAAAGCTGTTCAGTTTTGTAGCCCTTCGCTTACCCATATGTGTGTGTGCTTTTATGCTTTTAATAAAGGATATATGCTCTTATTGATGTTTGCGCTGTGGCCACCTTTGTTTTCTACATGTCATTGAGGATTCCCAGGCCTGACACCACAATATGAGAGGTCATTTATCCACCCATCCCCACTCACGTCACATCTTCTCCTGTGATACATCCTGTATTGATTTTCACTAGGGCTGCTGATTGATATATTGTACCCTGATCCATCCCACTGGAACCAAGACTCCATAGGAGTAGTAGACTTGGAGCCCCTTCGTTACATCTTAAAGTCACTTCTGGTCGTGGATCCACATTTCCGGATTTAAGGTTTGATGAGCCTGAGACTCTTTTTAGTGTGTTTTATGGGGCCCCATACCAAAACTATTGTAGCACATCCTGTTTCTTTTTATTTAATAAGCTGGATTGTAGTTGACAAACAAGGCTGCAACATTTGGAGAAAAAAAATATAAAATTGAGCAATCGTGGAGCTAGAATCTATATATAGGAGCCATTACAGTTGACCATTGAAACCTTGAGATTACAATCAGATTGCAAAATAGTAAGAGAATCATGGATGAAACATGCGCTCCATCTGGTATTCAAATAAACTGTACAGCTGTTAAACAACCAGCCCACCAAATAGATTAATAATCAGGTGATGAGTTGTAGTCTGTTAATTAATTTCTGGAGGTGGGGGGGGGCTTTAGGTTATCACACACCTTTTATTGTCATCTTAGTCCCATGATAGGTGCCATCCTGGGTTATTGCTGAAACTGTCACATATTAACCGATTTCCTTACCAAAACAAACTATATATGCAGTAAAATTATCCAAAATGATTTCCCAGTTGCGTTCATTGCCTGGATAAACCACTATGCAACTATATAATACAGGGCATCCTCTTCTACTGGTTCCCATTGGAGAAGCATAGTTTACTACTACTCTTGGGTTTGATACAAAATACAAACAAAAAAGAAAACTAAGCAACTGGACAGTTCCACATTTTCCGTGTACTCATTCACAATGCCAAATGTATTACAGTCATTTGAACAAACATTACATGTATTTTTCAAGCAAATTTGAAGATCTTACTGAAATAAAGAGCTATGTAATGACATTGTAACAAGTGAGCAAAATTACCTTGTAAACCTTCCCGAAAGCTCCATCACCTAACTCACTCAAAATTTCCCAAGTCTGTTCTGGATTAATGTCACGTGTGAGCCAGGGACTTTCCACCATGTGCTTCTTATCCCCTCCATATCCAAAGAGCTTTAAGATAAATGCCATAATTAAAATTTCAGCGTATTTGTAAATGTAAACTCTTTGCAGAGCAGCGTGGACAATCTGGCAGAACTACACTTCCTTTCTCTCAGTGAGACACAAGGTGCAGGAAGCTGGGTGATGGGTGACAGAAACCATATATCAAAATATTCCCCTCCTCCTCACCACATCTTCATTAGTGATAAAAGCCTCGCTAAGGGGGCTGCGTAGGATCAGAGTTTGAAAAGTAGGTTTTTTTATATTGTTATAATAACAGCCAACTACTCTTTTATATTTCTGTTGGTGATTTATAGAGATCAAAACCTACACCCCAAATCCTTCTCACTGTATAATTTTTCTTTTATGAGGAGAGATCTTATACATGAACACTAAGGTGACAACTCTAATTGCCGTACTATCAAAATGGTTAAACAAATAGATCTGCCTGGGGTGGGATTCACCAAAAATTTAACAGGTTGAACGAAGGTAGATTTTTACAAATAATTGTGCAACTAACTCTAAAAATTCAGTAAACTTTGTCATGACCCAACTCTTTTCAGCCTATTGCTGAAAAAGGATAAATGAGGCAAGTGGATTCCCTTACTGGTTCACTTCCAAAACTGGCTGATCACCCCTGCCGACCAAGTAGTGATTCAATGTTATATATCTATTAAGATGCTGTAGTACACAACCTTATGGGTACAGCACATCATCACTGATATAATTCTCCTTGTTAGGGTCAAAGATTGGCCCCATGCAGCTAAGGAAGTAAATGAATAAGCAGCCCATTTGACCCATTTACTGGTTCATCTCACTCTGGCAATGATGGATTTACTCATCACTAGGCAGTAGTAGCTAGAGCAGTGGTTCTCAACTCCTGTCCTTGGGACCCACTAACAGGCCAGGTTTGCAGGATAACTTAAATGCATCACAGGTGATATAATTTGCTGCTCAGTGATTGCAGTATTCTAGTCTGCATCTCCCCAAGGCAATACTTAAAATCTGGCCTGTTGGTGGGTCCCGAGGATAGGAGTTGAGAACCACTGAGCTAGAGTGTACCTTCATTTCCTTGGAAGGGGTCACCAATTACTGCAAAGTCTCTGCACAAATTGTTATTATGTACTGCAGCCAACAGAGAGGAATAATTGCTATACTCTAGGTTCAGTTTGACTGTACTTTTCTCTGTTCTCTACACTACCCTAAACTGCTAGGACAATCTTTTAAAAAATGTCAGGCAACCAGGTTTCAGAAGCAGTTTATGGAGAAGTGAACCCTGTCAAATAAAAGTTTTGTGACCTTTGTGTAACACATGCTGGGACTGTATCCAGAACCTTATATAGTTACATAGTAAGTAAGGTTGAATAAAGACAATAGTCCATCCAGTTCAACCTGTGTTGTTGTACGTGTGTCAGTGTCTATAATTATTTCCCATATCCCTGAATATTGTGTTCTTTAAGATACACATCCAAGAGTCTTTTAAAAATATTCATACTCTCCGCTGCCACCATCAATTGTGGGAGAGAGAGTTCCACTGCCTTATTGCCTTGACAGTGAAAAACCGCTGCACAGTTTAAGGTTAAACTGCTTCTCCTCCAATCTCATTGTGTGGCCCTGTGTCCTCTTACACACCCTGAGATTGAATAGTTTTTTTTCCTATGCTGGGATCACCTTTGGTGTTACCCTCTGACAACTTTCACTTCAGCTTAAGTTTCTTATACTTTATTGAGGCTAAAATCACTTTCCTACTAGATCCATAGCATGCAAATTTTTTTTGACTGACTTTTTTTTTTTTAAAAAGTTGATTTCACCCCTGAGCTAGCTGTGGCATCTTTTTTGGTAGAGGCAGGACTTTACTTCCTCATACCAGCCCCCCTAATACTCTCCTGAGCTCCCTCTTGATCCTGTGATGTGCACGAAAGCTGAGCTTCTCTCGGGTCTCTCATTCCTCATCAGCTGAGACAGCAGTGGGAGCCATTGGCTGCAGCTACTGTCAATCACAGCCAGTGAGCCAATGAGAAGAGTGCATGGGGAGGGGCCCAGCCGTGGCTCTGTGTATCTTATGGATGCATAGAGCAGGGCTCGGGAGCAAGCACGCACCAGTGCCTTCAGAGCAAACAGCTCGCTATTGATGGCACTGGCTGAAGAGGAGGTGCGCCGGCAGTGGACCCAAAAAGAGGAGGATTGGGGCCGCTCTGTGCAAAACCACTGCACAGAGCAGGTAAGTATAACATGTTTGTTTTTTGTTTTTTTTAATTAACCTTTTATGTTACTTTAAACATCAGTGGCAGAGATTCCAAAAGCACAGATCCATAGAATGAATTAAAGAGAGTGATGCAGGCACTGCAACTTTCTCTCCAGCAAGGAGATCAGGGAGCAGCACAGCAGTGATATCACAAACTCCCCGACACATAGTCAGGCATAAAGTAGCTTAGATCTCACACTGCAGATATACAGCTAGACTTAGGAGGCTACAGAACAGAATTACCTAGGCAAATGAAGTACACTGCTATTTTGCATAAGGCATAGAAGGCACAATATACATTTTTAAAGCTGTTTCTTAGACACAATTACTGCTTCTTGATGTTCCCTATAGCATAGCACTTTATCAGTTTAAAGGTTTAGGTTAACTTTAATGTGATGGGGATATCTCATTAAATGGGAGATGGGGAAGTTTGGGGCAAGTCCAATCTTAACAGAAAAAGCCAAGATTTGCATAAATCTTCCTTTTTCCTGTATTTCTAGAAATAGTGTTAATTTTGACATATGGCATCTGAATGTAACCTTTGTTTATGCATGTTTTCATTATATACTTAGTTTGAATTTCTCAGATTTGAAAGGTTTACTTCAGTCAGAATGACGTTTTATTTTTGGGATAAAGTGTTGAAGAGTTAGAACATTACCATTACTGTGTATCTGATTGGAAAAAGTTATATGTATAAAAATGTATAAAAAGTTTTACATTCATAATTTATATTTGAACAAATACCATTTCCCAATGTCATTACATCACTGCCAGTTCAGATATGTCAGAATGTTTTTAATAATTGTACCTGATGTCACTTATCCATTGTCATACTGTAAATGTGAAGTCAGTAAGTTCTGAGATCAAACCATTACAACATTCAGCTATGTTTGAATTCACTTAAAGTGTATCTTAAGGCTTTCTATTTGTAAAAAAAGAAAGTGTAACTAAAAGGTATTTTTTTTTTTGTTTTAGATAGAGTGGAGAGGGATTAGAACACCTGTCAGTTTTTATTGCTATCTGTGTCCCCATTTGGGAGTTTAACCCTCTCTATTTGTCCTGTACCATTATAATCGAAAGTGAAAGTAAAAGACAATCCCAAATTTTGGGTTGACACCAGAACAATAATAGAGGGGAAATCTTCCAATGGGGACAGTAGTTCTGGTGGCATGCCAGGATTCCCTTACATTGGAGGAGTGTCCGCTCACTTTCTGTTTTTGAGTTATAACTCTCACTCCATCCTAAATTTAAAAAAAAGTTTTGCTTTAGCTACACTTTAAGCTCACATACTGTTTGAATGGCTTCAACTTCCAGGTAAAATATACAGTATACAGAGATGCACCATTATTTACTGCATGCAGAGTTTACTGGAAATGTACACATGTGCACCACCATAAAGACTCGGCCCCAATGCAAGCCAGCTGAAGATCTATTTTTGTGCTCCCAGTAGCAGTGCAGCATCTACTTGCTTCACCTCCTGTGGCAGTGGGGATGAGGTTGTTCTCAGAAGAACAGAGAACCCAATTTTCTACATGTAGGGCCATCGTCCAGAATATATCTGTTCTGACTGTAGCCACTCAAGACAATGAGACAGAGACAGCCAATATGGACCCTTCTATGGCTACTGAGTGGTGCTAAGAACAAAATGGTCGACTGGAATCGAGGGTGGTAGTCAACATGCCCGGTGACAAGTAGATGAAAGAGCAGATCCAACAAGTAGTGACAGCACTAGTTCCTGACCAATGAGGGTTCATACTGGACATGAAAACTGATCAAGTCACTTCTCATGCCTATGTACTTCTAGAGTGGAGAAGGGGGATCCCTGCTTTTTTTCTGGGAGCTAGTCTGCAGCTGACTTATGATGTTGAAGCCCATCTGGTTTAGCTGAGAGTGACAGATAACAAGTCAGATGACTCAGACACAAGGAACTTCTCTGCCAGCACTATAGTGGCTATTGTGGCTATAATAGGGCCTGAATGAATTGCCACTCTGGGAGACTTTAGAATAATCCAACATACATGGGTATGGGTACGGGAATCCGAGGGCCTTTTCATGGAAACAGCAAGTGCCTGCAGGTGAAGAGAGTTTTGAGGCGTGGCTGGAGCAAGCCATGCAAGCCAAATTAGTGTGTGCTGTAAATTGCCTTCTGTTTCTTCTTGCTGGAGGCTGCCATTTTGCTGAAGCCCAAAGCCCCAGCTGTAAATCATAAAGTGGAACTAAACCTATCAATTTACCATTTTCAAAAAACAGCTTGATTTGATTGTGCCCTCAATCAAACTGTCAAACCATCAAATCACTGGTTTCATAACTGATCACATGTGCAGTACCATGGCAGTTGCAGTTCAAACAGAAGCTGCTTCCTTGGCTGTAAAGGATAGGCGGCTCCATTCCGCTTTAAGGCTGTCAGCAGATCCACCTCTACAAACTCAGCAGTGCCTAAATATGCCTCTAATTGAGAGCAACTGAGCATGTGCAGAGCAGGATGAGACAGTGTATTACTGGATTTTAAACAGTATAGGAACTTTTTTTAATGTTTTCCATAGCTATACCTGCAAACCGGGTCAGCCTGAAGTGATCTAGCAGGACTTAATTTTCTAACTAAAGTTCCACTTTAGGCAGGGCCCTTCCTGGGATTTTGATGCCTTGCACTGTCGACTCCGCCAAGGCTCCCCTTACTCCTTTCCTACCTTTACCTCTTCTTCTTTCTTACTTCCTAGACACCTTGGGTGTCCTTTTTTTTCTCTAGTACACAGAAAAAGTTTCTCGGTATGAGTTGATCATTAGGTGCTGTTACTGTAAGGATGGGGCTAAGAGCCATATATTGTGTACGTCCACGTCTTGCTCCCCTCCTTATAGTGGTTCAGTACCTGCTAGTTAGTGTTTTTCCTTTTTTTTTGTCCCCGGTATGTTCATGACAACTAAATTTCTATATTGGTCTTCCACCACACTACAGGTTATATTACAGGATATATTTGTTGTAAAGGCTACTGCCCACAGTCTATGGATACCTTATATTTCAGTACTGGAACCCTGATTGTTATTTTGTTGATATCCATTGATTCTCTGACATGGTTGTGTTGTTGTCTATTGCTGGATTTCATTGACTATGATAGGTCATGTCATACTTTTATGTTCTACTGCATACGTTAAATAAAGAATTTAAAGAAAGATTCTACCCTCAGAACACCCCACTTTCACACAAATGGATAAAAAGACTGCTGATGTGCTCATGACATTGCTGGATGATCGCCCCCCCCCCCTTTTTTTTCTGTGGCTCTGTGTATTCTGATCTTGGATTTCGACCCGGCTTGCCCTTGGCCTGCCTCATCTTGATTCATGGCTCTGACCCCTGGCTTGAACTACTGACTTCACTACTGCTTGATCCACTGTGTTTGACCTTGGCTTGGATCACCAACTCTGCTATCACCCGTCTACCCAGGTATAACCCCAGCTTGTTTCTGTTCCCACTATTTGCCTCTTCTACTGACTGATCCACCGTGTATGACCCTTGGCCTGGCATCTGGTTCTGCTTCCTGTCTGCCCTGCTGCCAAGTATGTTCGGAACTGCTTAAGGACACCTGCCTTGCAGCGCATCCTGCTTGATCCTGCTACCATCCAGTGATCAGCTCTGTACACTACTACAACAGTTAACTCGTGATTTTTTGGGCAATGCATTCTCTGTACCACCTCCAGGGGTGCTCTGCACTCAGCCTCAAGGAGAGCCCTCTCAGTTCTTCGGCCTTCGACCAGGTACGTGACACCTGCCACTATACTGCCCTAACCTGCCACTATAATGCCCTAACCTGACACTATACATTACTGCACCCTATACTGTACCCTCCTGACCTCCCCTGTACTGTGTCCTCTAACCCCCCTGTACTGTGCCCTCCTGCCCACCCTGTACTGTGTACAGACATACATAAATATAGGGCGCTGGTAGTCTGGGAGAGGCATTTATGACAGGGAGGCAGTGTGTACAGGGGGGGGGGGGGTATTGTAAAAAAGGAGTGGAAGCAGTGAGTACAGGGAAAAAAGAGTCATTGTATACAGGGGGACTGTGTATATGGAGGGCAATGTGTAGAGAGGGCAGGACAATGTGTACAGGGGATGACTTTGATTTGGGATAATTCCCTGGTTGTGTTTATTTGTTGTCCAAAAAAAATGCCCAATATGTAGCATAAATTAGCCACACCTACCTTTTGCCGAAGCATGCGTAGCACGCAGCAGGTCGCCATCTCCCTGGTAGAAGCCCTAGTGCATTACTTTGTTCAGGGGCCCATGATGCTATTAAGATGGCACTGGTGGGGGTCGTGTCCGGATGTGAAGAGCGGCGGACGTGTGACTGAAGAGCTCCTGCCATCCTAAATGTAATCCTTTGCCATCCATCCTTTTCAGACCTCCACTGGGCCGGCCAGCACCACTGGGAACTTTGCAGAGCACTGGGCGCACATCCTGGGGCATATTTTACCGGCCGGCCGGCCGGATCCATAAATTGAAGCCCCGGCTTGAGGCCTAGTCGCGGAGCGCCACCGTTCTTCCGGCGGCCGGTCCATCCACAATTTTGCCACTACAGTGCCGCTGACCTGATCATCCAGCAGACGGGACACCCCTCAAAAGGCACCTCTGATCGTGGATCCTGTGAGTAGAGGGGACAGGGTGGGAACTGAGGCCTAAAAACGGGCCGCTGCCATCTTGGTACACCCTCCCAGGCCTGCTGTGTATCCTCCATCAGGGGATAGGGGACACCTAGAGTTCCATCTGCCCTGACCACTGCCTGTGCTTCCCTAGGAGAACTGACTGGGGAGGAAGTGTGGGTGGTGTGGACTGTGGGATCAGTATATTCAAGGAGTTGGTCCACCTTTATTATGTATACAGCCTATAGCTGGAACACCTACACTAGAGTACACAGAGGTCGAGTCATCCTCAATTCATCCTCTAATCAGCAATCACTTATGCTCCTGTGCGCCTTTCTTGTATATTATCCTGACCAGGGAGTGGGAACTGTGTCCCCCCCGCAACGGCGGAATGATGGTCAAATATGGCCCTCCTGCGTCTTCCTCAGCGACAGAACAACTGGCCCGATTCAGGCGGCAGGAGGATGTGGGAGATGCGGTGGGTCCTGAGCGTACGCCTCAACCTTCAATATACGGGACCCCTTCTTTGTTACCATCTCAGGAGGTGGACGGGTCCAGCCCGGCTGTCTTTAAAACGCAGGGCGAATCGCACATGTTGCCAGACCCCCCCTACAGTCCTACAGATAGCACAGCTTCTGGTCCACCCACGGCAGAACCTACACTGGCTGAGATCATGCTGGCGATTCAGGACTGTAAAACATCTTTATCGCTACAAATAGAGACTATCCGTATTGACAATTCCATACTGAAGCAAGATGTGCAAACTTTAAGGGAAAGAACCGGGGCCGCTGAAGAACGCATCAGTGCTTTGGAAGATACAGTGCAACCAATGTCGGCCGCAGCTCAGGCGCATACCGCTGAAATGGCGGCCCTTCGTGCGAAAATCGACGACCTGGAGAACCGCTCCAGGAGAAATAATCTTCGTTTTGTGGGGTTCCCGGAGAGATCTGAAGGTTCCCGTCCTGAGCGGTTCTTACATTCCTGGCTACGAGAGGTACTAGGGGTTGAAAATATGTCCCACGCTTTCCTTATTGAAAGGGCACACCGTACCCCGCCGCGAGCACCAAATCCTGGGGCTCTTCCACGTTCTCTGATTGTGCGAATCCTCAATTTCCAAGACAAAGTGACCATCCTGCGCCTGGCCAGAGAGAAAGGCCCGCTCAAATATAATGGCAATATCATATCCATCTATCCTGACTTCTCAGCAGATGTCCAACCACAACGGGTCTCCTTCTCTGCAGTAAAAAACCGTCTCCGACAGGAAGGCCTGCAATATGCTATGCTTTTCCCTGCTAAATTGAGGGTTATCTGGGACGGTAAGGCCCATTTTTACAATTCACCTAAAGAAGCCATGGCCTGGCTCGACGACCATGTCGGCCCACAACGCCGACGAGGACGCACTGGTCAATAGCAATGGCCGGTCTGATACTCTCTCAAGGTTTACAGCTATCCTGCTAGGTCTCTGACTGCACATATGGCTGGACCCCTGCTGGGCCCAGGATTTAATCCTCCGATCGGTGCCCCTGGGAAGGATCTTTAAAGGTCACCGACTTTACAATTGGGATTCCAACCTCTGAGGAGGATGAGCTGTTATTGACACGATTCTTATCTACACTTACACCCCCCTGGGACCCAGAGACTGCACAGGTGCAGCCTACCCTTCATCAGACTATACGGTCATTTTATAGTCCCTAGGGGGCCTGTGCCTTTAACTGCTCACCCATCTGACCGATCCAATGTCCACATTGCAATAGACAAAATCACACCCAAAATCGCTTAAATTGCCCAAGACCTCCTTTTTAATAGGGTTATTGATGAGAACAAATACATTGGTGGTCACATGGCCGATTCAGCGCCTCACATCTCCCCTTCAGGAACATCGGTTATGTTTCAATGGAGCTAGATATGCACTGCACTAACCCCATTCCGTTACATGGCACAGCCATGGGAATTGTTTTCTAATTGTTTTTTTCTTTTTAGGTTTTCTGTTGAACTTCCAATTGGTTCGGGATCCAAGCTCGCTAAGTTTGGGATGGTAGAGCGGGGTGGGATGGGTGGGGGAGGGGGGGAATCTGTTGACCGGTCAAGGTCGGGTGGGTTTTCTTTCTGCTCAATTGCTACTTTTTTCCTATTGTTCAATACTGGCAAAACTTTTGATTTTTCTATGCTACACATGGGTATACCTAAACTATGTTCTGTGGCTTGCTCTCTGTGATGTTGATTCCTGTATTATCCTCTATGACATAGGAAATGTTTTATATTTTATAAATGGCTAGGCCATTAAAAATTATATCTTGGAATGTAAGGGGGGCAAACTCTCCTCACAAGCGGTCCTTAATTTTTTTATTCCTTAGACGTTACAAACCACATATTATTTGCCTCCAGGAGACGCATTTAGTTAAAGAATGGGTACGCTCGCTCAAAAGAGCATGGGTGACTTCCTCATACCATGCCACCCATACCACATACTCTAGGGGTGTCTCAATCCTATTAGCAAAATCACTGTCAGCTGAAATTGTATCTGAGACAACAGAGTATGTTGCCCATCCGGAACCCCAGAGACGAGATTCGTGGTTGACTAAACGTAGAGAATATGAACTCAAATTACTGGAGTTAACTCAAAAACGAATGTTACACGTAACACAGAAAATATTTGAACATGGTAATAAAGCCGGGCGACTCTTGGCATACTTGGTTAGACCAGATCATAACCCTGTCTCTATCCCTCGAATTCTTACCCCACAAGGAGGGATTAGTGACGACCCGCAGGATATTGTGGATGCATTCCTGTCCTTCTATAGAGACTTA
>BLSH010213051.1:497772-511376 GCA_018402905.1 Glandirana rugosa | reverse complement strand
GCTTTTGGGCACTCCAGTGATGTTGCAGCTCTGAAATATGGCAAAACTGGTGGCAAGTGGCATCTTGGCAGCTGTACGCTTGACTTTTCTCAGTTCACGGGCAGTTATTTTGCGCCTTGGTTTTTCCACACGCTTCTTGCGACCCTGTTGGCTATTTTGAATGAAACGCTTGATTGTTCGATGATCACGCTTCAGAAGCTTGGCAATTTTAAGAGTGCTGCATCCCTCTGCAAGATATCTCACTATTTTTTACTTTTCGGAGCCTGTCAAGTCCTTCTTTTGACCCATTTTGCCAAAGGAAAGGAAGTTGCCTAATAATTATGCACACCTGATATAGGGTGTTGATGTCATTAAACCACACCCCTTCTCATTACTGAGATGCACATCACCTAATATGCTTAATTGGTAGTAGGCTTTCGAGCCTATACAGCTTGGAGTAAGACAACATGCATAAAGAGGATGATGTGGTCAAAATACTCATTTGCCTAATAATTCTGCACACAGTGTACATATGAATGCCACCTTTGCTTACATATCAGTGCAGCTGGCCACCACTATTTACATATGAATGCTGCCGCTATTTACATATCAATGCCGGTTATTTACATGTAAACATAGGGTCTGCAGGTGAGTCATCTGTACACAACAATAGGGCAGAGTTGGGCAGCTTTAGTAGCAGCACTTAGATATCGGGACACAGCACAGGTCTAAAACTTCAAGGGACAAGGGAATTTAAACCAGGATAGTTGGCAAGTATGAGGCAGCTGCTTTGGGCCCCACAAAAATGACAGGGCCCAGGGCAGCTGTCCCTTTTGCCCTGCCTTAAAGACGACCCTGCCTCCTGTATTAGAATGAAGAATGAAGGAGCGACAGAGAAAGCAGCATTGTCAGTCGGATGGAAGTGCTGAATATAATAAATCAGATTTAGCCCTAGTTCACATTGATGCTACTTTAAAATCGCTGCTACTTCACTTGAAGTAGCATGATTTCAAAGTAGCAATGTCAGCGCTATTTCAGGTGCTACTTGATAGAAATCTGTGTGGTTTCATGCATAGATGTCTATTGAAATCATAGAAACATAGAAACATAGAAAAGTGACGGCAGAAAAAGACTGAGTAGTCCATCGAGTCTGCCCCTTTTTATTTATTTTTTATTTATTTATTTATTTATTTTTTACATTAACCTTGTTGTCTGACTATGGATTTATGTTTATCCCAAGCATGTTTGAAGCCATTTACTGTTGACTGTCTCACAACCTCTGTTGGTAGTTTATTCCAATCATCAACCACCCTTTCAGTAAAATAATACTTTCTAAATCACACCTGAAATTGGCAGAAGTAGTGCAGGAACTACTTTTGCAATTCAGTGAGGCGCTAAAAAATCAGTGTCGCAACGATTGGAACAGTGCTATTGCTGCCAATAATCTGCGATTTGTCATGCGATTTGATCTCCCAAATTGCATGACAAATCGCTCCAATGTGCACCTGGGCTGAGATACACTAACACCCCGGTCACACTGATCGCAACACTGAAAGTAGCAAATGAAAGTACAAATGTCTATGCAAGTCGCACCCGAACTTGCAAAAAGTAGTGCAGGATCCACTTTCAAAATTGGTGCGACTCCAATTTGTCTGCTTCCAATGTGGACAATAAGGTGCGACTTGTCATGCGAATTGAAACTGTGTGACCGGGGGCTAAGCAAATTAAAGAAGCCTGCAGTCTGCTCACATAATTGGTAACAAAAACATCTTTGCCATTCTGAAGCTTCCCTCCAACCACTTTGCATATTATTTTATATATACTGTGATTCTCTACTTGCCAAATATGCTGCAGAAATCTCCTTCCACTGAGTCTGGCTGCAATAATTTTAACTGTGGGCAGCTGAAGCTGTTGTCTGTTCACATCCTGGATTTACACAGACACACAGAGGCACACCTCCAGCTCTGCAGTTTCATTGGCCCTCTTATGACTCATCCCCACTCCCTTCCTGGCAAACTCTCACCAGAGTGAGAGAGAAAGCTGTGCATAATGTCATAAGCCTAGGCTAATGACCAGACAAGAAAGAGGAAGTGGACTGTATAAGGTATTTACTGGCATAAAAAAATGTTTTACTATCCGAAGTTAAAACAACAAGGGCAGAAGATTTAATAGATGGAAAAATGGAAAAATGACTGAAGGTCCACTTTAAAGACAATCTCCAGATCCAGCACTGTTTAAAGTGATTGTAAAGGTTGATTTTTTTTTTTTAAATAACAAATATGTCATACTTACCTCCTCTGTGCAAGGGTTTTGCACAGAGTGGCACCGATCCTCCTCTTCTGGGGTCCCCCCTGCATCGAGTGACCTGTCAGTGAAGCACTTTCCCTGGGGTCACCTGTGTGGGCCTGTTTCTGCGTCCCTTGACACAGACAGCAGGGTTCAGCCCCGCCCCCGGCTCCCACATCATTGATTTGATTGACAGCAGCAGGAGCCAATGGCTGCGCTGCTATCAATCTATCCAATGAGGACCCGAGACACCGGCTGGAACGATCGGGCTCAGGTAAGTAAACGAGGGGCTCAGGGGGCAGCTGCAACACTAAAGGTTTTTTCACATTAATGCATAGAATACATTAATGTGAAAAACTGTGAGGGTTTACAACCCCTTTAAGCACTTATGGCAATAGTTGTGTTCCTTTTGGAGCATAGGTTTTACAAAAATAAATACAAGCTGATCATTGTAAGCACCTCTGTCAGTGGTAAATGGTTTGTCTCAACCCTCAAACTGCTATATCTTCAGGACAATAATTTCTGTTGAAAAACAACAGACATAGTGGCAGAATCACCAGGAGAAAATAAAGGATAGAAAGCCTAAAAAGAAAACGAATGTAGCCATACATCTGAGAATTTGTAAGCTGCAATATAATAAATGTTTGCTTTTGAGTTTAATAATGCTTTAAGTAGAGGGGCATATCTACCTAAATTCAAAACCTTTCTAAAGCATATTATTGATTAAAGCTGATCTAAACCCAATCACTAAATCGAATATAAGCCATACAATATTAATCCAGTTTCTTAGCTGACTTCAATCTTTAAAAACCCGCAGTATTCATTGAAATGCATCTAAAGGCTTCTGTCTTAACAGGACTCAAATCCCGTGATAGAAGAGAAAAAAACCTTTGAGTCAGCCAAATCCTCCTTCATTTGTCTCACACACTCCCCCTGGAGGGTTGCAGCAGCACAGACAGTTATGCCAATCCAGAAAACAGTTCAGAAAGCAGTGTGCAGGACTAGGTGTGGCCAGCTGCTGAATGAAAACCTACAGGCTTATGAACTAGGAGCATAGGTGTGTGTGTGTGTAGCCTCTGCAGCCAAGCAGTAGGAGGAATCTGAGCAGCATGGGGGGATTATGGTGTACCCAGGCACACCTCGCACACCCTGTGGGCACGCCTATGACTAGGAGTGACAATACTGACAGTAAGGGCTCAACAACATTTTTCTCATGCCACTGTAGTTCAAACAGGCACAGCCTACATGAGGGACACTGCTGATTTAGGGGGAGTGCAGCATCCTTGTTCCCCCATTACAGGAGCTGCTTTTAGCTCCGGTAATAAACTCCTGGAAAAAAAAAGTTTCCTCCTGCAAGGCAATATCATAATGTGCTAGTAAACACTGCATACTAGCACATCATGGAACAATTATATTGAAACTAAGCCCTCCAGCAGTATGCTGTCACCGATGCAAAGGCTTCCATCTAGATCCGGTCTTCTTTCCAAGTCCGCAGGCTGTGGCCGCTTTAATGGCCGAGTTGCGATGGCGCCATTCCTGTGCATGCGCGTGGGAGTATGCCATTCCTTTAGAGTGCATGCGCTGGTGACGTCACCGGCTGCTGCTCGTTAGAATATCTCCTAAACAGTGCACGTTTAGGAGATATTCATTATTCTTACAGGTAAGTTTTATTATAAGCTTACGTGTAGGTAAAAATAAAAGATGTGCGTTTATTACCACATTGACAGGTGTTTGTGGGACTTTGCAGGGGGACTAACAGAAAACTGTAAGCACAGATAAATATACAATTAAGAGCATGCTGCAGTATATATATACATACACAGTATATGTACAGCTCTCTCTGCATTTGGCGAGTGGAAAAATCTTGAGGTCAAGTGTGGGGCTGCCTCTGAGGGGAGGGGCTGGTGCCGCCGGCAGGTGGAGTTGAAAGTGAACCATTCTCCTCCCATCAATCGGCCAGGAAACTGGGGAGGAGAGGAAGAGGAGAGCCAGCTGAATCACACAGAGCAGGGATCTCCCACTGTGACACAGCTTGCATTTGAATTACCTGGTGGCCGCTGTCAAACAAGGTCCCACCTCCTGGACCAGCTCCTATGATAGGCAGCACAAGGGTCCAATGCCAGGAAATTTAAGTAGTGTGATATATAGTGTATCATAGGAGCCAGTCAAGGATGCGGGGCCTTGCTTGAAAGCGGCCGCCAGGCAATTCAAATCCAAGCTATGTCACAGCAGGAGGTCTGTGTGATCCAGACAGTTCTCATCCCTGTGATCTCCGTGCACTGATGAGGCTGCATTGATGGGCACTGGTGAGGCTGCATTGATGGACACTGATAAGGCTGCATTGATGGGCGATGATGAGGTTGCACTGATGCGGCTGCATTAATGGGCACTGATGAGGCTGCTTGATGGGCACTGTAAAGTTGCATTGATGGGCACTGTAAGGCTGCATGGATGGGCAGTGATAGGATGCATTGATGGGCACTGATGAGGCTGCACTGATTGGTACTGAAAACACATTTTAGCATGCATTATTGCATTACACAGTAATGTGCAGTACAGTGCCAGTCATTTTGAATGGCACCCCATTACAAACCTCCAAACAGTCCCAGATTCTGCAGAACTGCCCTGGATTTTGATACAAATTCTGCAGTCCCACAGACCTGAGCATTGTCCTGAAACACTCCACTGCCTGGCATCACCAATCTGCACATGCAGGTGCAAGGCAGGCGAAATGATAGCTGAAATCAATTAATCAGCAGTCAGCAGTTTAATATTCAAAAGTTCTGAAACGGCAGACAAGGAAGAAGGTTCTGATGTGACCTTTCCTTATTGGCTGCAGTTCTAAAATTTTAGACAGTTACAAGTTACAATGACGGAGTACATTGCTCCCAATTAATTGATTGATGGAGTTGAGCCTGTGGACTAAACACAGGTACCTCAGCTAGATGGGGGAGAACTGGGTGAGGAGGGGGCACAGAATGCAGGGAGAGACAGCAGGAAGGAAGCAGAGCTTCACACACTTCACACAGAAATTTTGTTTGCAAGTGTTCCTCAGATTGGATGTGTGTCAGTGGTGTATCATCCATGGGTGCAGGGTGTTCACTGAACACGGGCCTTGAGGGGTGGGGGGGCCCACTCTGCTCTGAACCACACTGCACCTATGAGTGATCTCTCCCTGGTTGACAGCCGGTTTGGGCTTGCACACGGGCCCACCAATTTCATGATACGCCCCTGATGTTTGTACATGTGGGAGGGCACTCTCCTCCATCATTCTGGATGGCACACATAGCAGGATACACATTGTACTCTGTCACTCTGGATCTCTGTGTACACATGTTCCAGGATTTTCTATCCACTTGACCTCTGGAAGATTTACCCCATTTTTTTTGCGGTAAAGCACTGCGTTATTTTAACTGACAATTACGCGGTCATGCAACACTGTACCCAAATTAATTTTATGTCATTTTTTCCCACAAGTAGAGCTTTCTTTTGGTGGTATTTGATCACCACTGGGTTTTTTAATTTTTGCGCTATAAACAAAAAAGACTGACAATTTTGAAAAAAAAAAATCTTTCTGCTATAAAACATATCCAATAAATAAAATTAAAAAAAATCAAATCTCTTCATAAATGTAGGCCAATATATATTCTGCTACATATTTTTGGTAAAAAAAATCCCAATCACGGTTTGAGCAAAAGTTATAGGTTTGAAACGATGTGATATATACTGGAATTTTTATTTATTTATTTATTTTACTAGTAATGGCAGCCATCAGTGACTTATAGCGGGATTACGATATTGCAACGGACAATCAGACACTGACACTTTTGACACTTTGTACACTGTCACTGCAATAATGACACTAGCTGGGAAAAGGTTAAACATCTAGGGTGATCAAATGGTTAAATGTGTGCCTAGCCAGTGTTTTTGTGTACTATGTGTGCTGTTTTTACTAAGGCTCCATGCACACTGTATCTCAAAAACTACAGTTTTTGGTCGTTTTGGCGGTTTTTTTTAACAGCCCAAAAACGCCACTTTATTTTATCCTATGTGTTCATGCACACATGGTCGTTTATTGTCTTATCAGCAGTGGCGTTTTTGGGCTGTTATCTAAACGCCCTGAATTGGCGGTCAAAAGTCGTTCTCCCGACCACAAAAAACCCCAGACGGCGGTAAACGCCGGTATAGCGGCGTCTGGCGATTTTTTGCAGTCAATGGAAGCCAATGAAGAAAAAATGCCAAAAAACACCGACGCTGAAAAACGCCGGTAAACGCCGGTTTATCGGCGTCTGGCATTTTTTGCAGTCCTCAATGGAAGCCAATGAAGAAAAAAAAAACGCTAAAAACTCCACTAAACGCTGCTTACAAAACACTGCTTACAAAACACTGCAAATAGAACGTTTTGTTAGCAGCATCTCCTGCCCGACGCTGAAAGAGCCCTATAGCGTCCAGTGTGCATGGAGCCTAAGGCTCCTTTCACACTGAGGCGTTTTACAGACGCTATTTAGCTAAAAAATAGCATCTGTAAAGCGCCTCAAAAATCTCCCCCAATCCACCCCAATGTGAAAGTGCTTTCACACAGGGCGGTGCGCTTGCGGGATGTTACAAAAAGTCCTGCAAGCAGCATCTTTGGGGCGGTGAGGGGAGCGGTAATATACAGCTTCTCTACCGCCCCTGCCATTGAAATGAATGGCAAGCGCTTCCGAAGCGGCTGCACACCGCCTCGGTAGCACTGAGCGCCGGCACTTTTAACCCTGTTTTAACCCCTTGTGGGGGGTTAAAAGCACGGTGCTCCCGCACGCATAGCGGAGCCATATCGCTGGTAAAACTCCGCTAAAACTAGCGGGGTTTACCGCGGCTGCCGCTTCAGTGTGAAAGTAGCCTAAGGGATACCTTGCATTGCAGGGAAAGAAAATCCATCACATCCCTGCTGACAGGATGGAGCTCTGCCTTGTTTACATAGGCAGAGCTCCATCCTGTGTCTCTCCACTTTGATAAGCTGATTATCATTATTATATGGTAGCACATTCCCACGAATCACCATACCTGTACGGCGGCCCTTTAAATAGCTATAGCAGGAGCGTGCGCGCCCGCTGCATGGCGGGGGAGCTGATGCGCGTGAACATCGGCTGCGATGTCCGCCAGCCACCCGCGATCACGGGAAAGAGAGGCAGAACAGGGATCTGTCAATGTAAACAAACAGATCCCCGTTCTGTCAAGGAAGTAGAGAGAGATCTGCTGTTCCAAGTACTCTCTACTCCCAGTCAACACACTTATCCCACAGTTAGAAACACCTCCCTAGGGAACACATTTAACCCTTTGATTGCCCCTAGTGTTAACCCCTTCCCTGCCAGTGACATTTATACAGTAATCAGTGTATTTTTAGAGCACTGATCACTGTATAAATGTCACTGGTCCCTAAAAAGTGTCAAAAGTGTCCGTTCTGTCCACCGCAATGTAGCAGTCCCCCTAAAAATCGCTGATCGCCGCCATTACTAGTAAGAAAAAAAATAAAAATGCCATAATCTATCCCCTATTTTGTAGAAGCTATTACTTTTGCACAAACCAATCAATATACACTTATTGCGATTTTTTTTTACCAAAAATATGTAGAAGAATACATATTGACCTAAACTGATGAAGACATTTGTGTGTTGTTTTTTTTATTTTTTTGGATATTTATTATAGCAAAAAATGTTTGTTTTTTTCCAAAATTGTTGCTCTTTTTTTGTTTGTAGTGCAAAAAAATAAAAACCGCAGAGGTGATCAAGTACCACCAAAAGAAAGCTCTATTTGTGGGAAAAAAAGGGCGTCAATTTTGTTTGGGTACAACGTTGCACGTTGCTGCAATTGCTAGTTAAAGCGACGCAGTGCCGTATCGCAAAAAATTGCCTGGTCAGGAAGGAGGTAAATCATTCCGGGGCTGAAGTGGTTAAGCCACACCAAATACTTACTGCAAATTAAGCCACGCCCATTTTTATTGCAGCATATCTTGTCTTTCCCAGGGTGTCCCTCATTCTTAAAGAGGAAGTTCAGTTCCTTTTTAAAACAATAAAAGTTAGCAGCTACAAATGCTGGGCGAAGGGGCTAACTTCCCCTATTCTTGCCCAGGCGAGAAAAGTGGAAGTGGGAGTAGGTACATGTCAGAAAAAAGGTGCCCACTCCCAGAGAAAACCAGTCTTCCAAAATTAGTGGTGGTGGTGGGTGGGTGAGGTGGCGAATGACTTTAAACCCCAAAGCAAACATTTATTATATAGCAGTTTACCAATTCTTAGATGTAATGGTTACATTAGTTATTTTTTAGACTTTCTTTCCTTTATTTTCAGCTGGTGATCTGGCCAGTAAGTCTGTTGTTTTTCAAAGGAACAAGTTCTCCTGCAAATGTAACACAAGAGTGTTGGGACAAACCATTTTCCACTGACAGGGGTGCTTACAACGATTAGCTTTTATTTGTTTACTTATATAAAACCTTTATCCCAAAAGAAAAAACCCTGTTGCAGTAACTGCAGTGTTAGCTGGAGTTTGGCCTCATTTTGTTAGTGTATTTAAATATATCAGTATGCCTAATACTACCCCCCGATTAACAATTCTGCTGTCAGCTGTGCCCCCAGTGTTCCTTCATCCAGAGTCGGGGGCACGGTAATAGAGGAGGTGTGCTACTGGAAAGATCATCAGGTGAAAACAGAGGGAAAAAAGCTTAAAAAAGAAAACTAATGTGGCCACCACATTTAATGATAGGTAAAGTATTGCAATTTATTACATTTTTATTTTTTTTGGGTTATTTCTGTTTTATGTTTCAAATTTAGGATGTATGACAATGCACAAATACGAGCGGCGGCCCGTCCATTAGGAGTGCATGGGCGCCGCCCCCCTATCCATGCGTCTGGCCCCCTAATCTACATACAGGGTGCCGGACTCATGGATTCCAGTGGGGGTGTGATTTTTTGAAGCATGTGATTAGAGCCAGATGCTCTAATAGGCTTCAAAATAGGGTGGGCTCGGGGCGCAGAGCACTGCGCCCTGATCCCACCTAGTTGTGTGACACTAGGGAGGGAATATTTACTATTGCCCCACTGATCCTCCTCCTGGCCAATTAGGAAATGGGTCTGAGGCCCGTCACCCGATTGGCTGGGACAGGTGATCCTATTGGACGCCTAGGAGGAGGAGGGTGGAGCCGCACGGCGGAGGGAGGGAGGATGCACCACGGTGAGAACAGAGGAGCCGCTGCCCACCTGTGCCCGCTGCCCGTAAGAGTCTGCTGGCTGCTGCCCGTAGAAGCCCACCACCCATAGGAGCTTGCTGCCTGCTACCTAATGAAGCCTGACGCCCGTAGGAGCCTGCTGCCTGCCGCCCGTTGAAGCCCGACGCCCTTAGGAGCCTGCTGCCTGCCACCCATTGATATCTGGCGCCTGTAAGAGCCTGCTGCCCACCGCCTGTTGAAGCCTGCTGGCCCACACCTGTTGAAGCCTGCCGCCCATAGGAGCCTGCTGCCCTCCGCCCGTTGAAGCCTGCCGCCTGTAGAAGCCTGCTGCCTGCCGCCCGTAGAAGCCAGCCTACAACCGATGGGGTAAGTGCCGCGGGGTGGGTGCCGCCTAGTGACCAACCGGGAAGGTGATTGTTTGCCGCCCCCCCAAAAAAAAACCCACCAGCCGCCGCTGACAAATACAATAGCAGACGCACCTATGCTGCAGTCATCTTCACACACATGACGTGCGTTGTGGTGCAATGTTCTTGAAAAACGGTAATCTTTTTGTTCACTGCCATGGCATTCAGAATGAATGGGCTCTCCTAATGCACTTCACCTTAAATCACTAAGTTGTGTTAATGCAGTGCATATAGTGAATGGCCATTTAGAGAATACCTGGTAATCCTGCCATCCTTGATTAGGAATTCTATGTTAAAGAATGACTACTGTCTCCCACTGTGTTCCTGCATTGTCACCCTGTCCCATGTGCCCCAGGGTAGGCAGTGTCGGCACACATTATGCAGACATGGCCTGCTGCTGTCACTATCAGGAAACCATTGCAGAGCAATGATGTGCAGCAGATGCCGCAGTACACAGGCGTTAACTGAGAGGTTGGAGGAAATTATCTGCACTGAGATGCAAAAAACAAAAAATAAATACTTCAATTTTTTTATGCATAAGGGTGCCTCAAAACATTTTCTGAAGTAATCCACTGCAGGGCTAAATAAGGACGCATAGCACGTACTGTATATGCAACAGAATTGTTTGGGCTATAGAGCTGCAAGGAAACAGTAAGAGTATAGCAAGCTTTCCATAAGCTGCAACTGTTAAAGGGTTTCATATTACCTGAACCTTACTGCCTCCTGGTGGTGGATTAAATACTTTCATTCATATCATTTTTTTATATATTAACCACTTCAGATCCGGAAGATCTTACCCCCTTCAAGACCAGGCCATTTTTTTCTATTCGACACTGAGCTACTTTTATTGCCAATTGCACGATCATGTAATGCTGTACCCAAACTAAATTTATGTCATTGTTTTCACACAAAAAGAGCTTTCTTCTGGTGGTATTTGATCACCACTTGGTTTTTTTTTTTTTTGTGATATAAATTAAAAAAGATATTTTCTACTTTTTGTTATAAAAAATATCCAGTGAAATTAAAATTCATCATAAATTAAGGTCAAACGTATTCTGCTACATGTCTTTGCTAAAACAAAATCCCAATTAGTGTATATTGATTGGTTTGTGTGAAAGTTATAGTGTCTACAAACTATGGTATATATACTGAAATTTAAGCAGATTTTACTTTCTGACTGCCCATCACATTTCCTAAGGTGCTAAAATGCCAGGGCAGTACAAGCAACCCCAAAATGACCCCTTTTTGGAAAGTAGACACCCTAGAGTATTTGCTGAGAGGCATGTTGAGTGCATGGAAGATTTTATTTTTTTTAAGTTTTTGAAAAATGACAATTTTTTTTCCACACAAAGTCTGATGAGATATTTCTCACACATGCCATAGGTATATGTGCAATTACACCCCAAAACACATTTTGCTACTTCTCCTGGGGATAACACATATGTGAGACTTTTTGGGAGCCTAGTAGCGTATGGGTGCCAAAAACCAATGACCACCTTCAGGCTTTCAAAGGGCACAATTTCCTCACCATATTTATGACTACCTATGACAGTTTTGGAGGCCCAGAAATGCCAGGATAGTACAAGCACACCCCCCCCCCCCCAAATTACCCCTTTTTTTGGAAAGTAGGCACAATAAGGTATTTTCTGAGAGGCATGTTTGAGTGCATAGAAGATTATATTTTTTTGCCACAAATTCTTGGAAAATGAAAAAAAAACAAAAACAACTTTTTTTTACACAAAGATGTCAGTTTAATGAGATACAGTATTTCTCACACATGTCATGGGTACAGTTGTGCTCATAAGTTTACCCTGGCAGAATGTATGATTTTTTGGCCATTTTTCAGAGAATATGAATAACCCAAAAACATTTCTTTCACTCATGGTTAGTGTTTGGCTGAAGCCATTTATTATCAATCAACTGTGTTTACTCTTTTTAAATCATAATGACAACAGAAGCTACCCAAATTACCCTGATCAAAAGTTTACATACCCTGGTGATTTTGTACTGATAACATGCACACAAGTTGACACAAAGGGATTTGAATGGCTATTGATGGCTATTGGGATTTGAATGGCTATTAAAGGTAACCATCCTCACCTGTGATCTGTTTGCTTGTAATTAGTGTGTGTGTATAAAAGGTCAATGAGTTTCTGGCAGACCCTTGCATCTTTCATCCAGTGCTGCACTGACGTTCCTGGATTCTGAGTCATGGGGAAAGCAAAAGAATTGCCAAAGGATCTGCGGGAAAAGGTAGTTGAACTGTATAAAACAGGGAAGGGATATAAAAAGATATCCAAGGAATGGAGAATGCCAGTCAGCAGTGTTCATACTCTAATCAAGAAGTGGAAAATGAGGGGTTCTGTTGAAATGAAACCACGGTCAGGTAGACCAACTAAAATTTCAGCCACAAGTGCCAGGAAAATTGTACGGGATGCAAAGATAAACCCACAGATAGCTTAAGGTGAAATACAGGACTCCCTGAAAACATGTGGTGTGGCTTTTTCAAGATGTACAATAAGGAGGCACTTGAAGAAAGATGGGCTGCATGGTCGAGTCGCCAGAAGAAAGCCATTACTACGCAAATGCCACAAAGTATCCCGCTTACAATACGCCAAACAGCACAGAGACAAGCCTCAAACCTTCTGGCACCTTCTTTGTTTGTTTATAGCGCAAAAAATAAAAACCACAGAGATGATCAAATACCACCAAAAGAAAGCTCTATTTGTGGGGAAAAAATGATAAAAATTTTGTTTGGGTACAACGTCGCACGACCGTGCAATTATAATTCAAAATTTGACAGCACTGAAAGTTGAAAATTGGTCTGGGCAGAAGGGGGGTTTAAGTGCCCAGTAAGCAAGTGGTTTGCCACGTACAGGCCCCAAAAATCCAAAGACCACCTTCAGGCTTTCAAAAGTCATATTTCCTCACTACCTATCACAGTTTTGGAGGCCCTGAAATACCAGGATAAGACAAACACCTCCCCCAAATGACCCCTTTTTGGAAGATGGCATTATTGCAGTTTGAACCAACTCAATAAATATGTATTTTCATGACTTGGATGAAATATGTAAAGGCCTCACTAAGTATGTTATCGATAAGATAGGGAAGGAGCATGTTATTGCTCACGTGATCTGTAAACATGTGATTACTGTCAGCAAACATTGCTTTTATTGCAAAGCATGACGTGATCCCTGTAGCAGTTATAAATAAACGACACCTTAGGCAAACAGCTTGTTGACAATTACAAGAAGTGTGTGAAGGGGGAACATCTGAATATACTTCTGCTTACTTCCCAACTTTCTGAGATGGGAACAAGGGACACCTATCAGCAAAAGTATGTAGTCATAGGACACGCCCCCTGTCACACCCCCTTAAAGGAGAATTGTACAACAAAAAAGATTGCTTAAACCCAAAAGTGCTATTTTTACCACGACTATCCATTATATTAGCTTATGGAGTTTACAAATTTAGCAATTTAGAGATTGAATGAAAGGTTTAACACTGTGAAACACTTTTTGATAGATAAAAAGTGCATTTAAAAATACAACTATATAGATCAGACCAAACTGAGGGACAAATGAGGATCAAAGAGGGACAGAGGGACATTGCTCCAAATCAGGGACAGTTGGGAGGTATGCTTCTGTGTTATATTGAAATAGGGATAAAGTTATATTGTGTCTTCGTATGGAGGGTTGACAGGGACTAAACCTCGTTACAGGGAGACAGGGAGA
>BLSH010213051.1:463721-497762 GCA_018402905.1 Glandirana rugosa | reverse complement strand
TATCTATAAAATGATGAAAAGAATGATGATGTTTGGCAAGCCATAGGATCAGCAGGCTGCTCGGAACTGAATTTTGACTGAACGCCATGGGTACACAAAGCCATAGATCTTCCCATTCTCATTACGTAATCCCAAATTTCTTGCTTACAAACAGTGATCATGAATAACCATGGAGTCAATCAATATTGGTATTTATTAGCCTGCTGAGCGCTCACATATACTGTGCAGAATATTTTTTTTGTTCGTTTTTTTTATATTTTAGGGACTTATTGAACAGGAATTATACTTCTGGATTATCCATAGAAGGATGTTGAGTGAGATAGAGGGTTCAATGTTTAAATCCTGCATTGGGACTTTGTGGCTTTTAAATATACCTTAGTTTAAAGTAAAACTGTGCTAAGAAAAAAAAAGGCATGGCAGAACTCCTTCTGCAAATAATCAATGCATTGCTTTCATATTGATCCAATGACATCAGCGCTTCTGTGTCTGTGAACCAGGACAAACATGCCATCAGAACAACCTATGGCAGGAAGTATTGAAGCCATTACACATCAAAATGATGGCCAGGCAAGTTGCATTTTCAGAAGAGGTCAGCAATAGCCCCCTTATTTTTCCATAATATTCAAAGAGTGTAAGCTCTAATGAGCAGGGCCCTCTGATTCCTCCTGTATTGAATCGTATTGTAATTGTACTGTCTGCCCATATGTTGTAAAGCGCTGCGCTATATAAATCCTGTATAATAATAATAATAATAATATACGTTTCCTTTATAACCATGGGAAGTTTACTAACCAAAAATATTGCTGCAGTAGTGCTCATGTGTCCTTGGTGAATTAGATTGTAATCGCAATAATTCTAAAATAGATTATAGAGGCCGGATCTTGATTTTATTTTTCACCACTCACCATTATAATTTGTAAAAAGGCACTGCCAACTCGCTGATAGCATCTCTGCAAAGGGCACACTCAACCTTCCTATACTAATCTTACCAGCATGCCTTACACTGCTCCTGCTTCTTTCACTGTTGGTGACAATACATTGCATTTCCAGGTATGAAGGAGTATGAGACCAGCTCCCCATTAACAGTGCTTACGTCTAGATACCAATTGCAAGGTCTAAGCACTGGCATGTGACTGAGGAGTAATATTACCACTCCTCCTGGTCACTGACACTGGGGATCAAAAGAATGTAGACAGCACACCAAGGATCTCAAGAACAAGTCCAAAACTTTATTTAGATCACATTGTTACAGCCAGGGCTGGTGCAAGGATTTTTGACACCCTAGGCGAAACCTCATTTTGCCGCCCGCTTGGCTCCACCCCCTTTTCCCTGCCCAGCCTCATCAGCGCCAATCAAATGCAGTCTCACCAGCACCCATCAAATGCAGCTTCACCAGTGCCAATCAATAGAGCCTCACCTGTGCCCATCATATATAGCTTCACCAGCACCAATCAAAACAGCCTCACCTGTGCCCATCAAATACAGCTTCACCTGAGCCCATCAAATACAGCTTCACCTGTGCCCATCAAATCCAGCTTCACCTGTGCCCATCATATACAGCTTCACCAGCGCCAATCAATACAGCCTCAGCTGTGCCCATCAAATACAGCTTCACCTGTGCCCATCAATACAGCTTCACCTGTGCCCATCAAATACAGCTTCACCTGTGCCCATCAATACAGCTTCACCTGTGCCCATCAAATACAGCTTCACCTGTGCCCATCAAATACAGCCTCAGCCCCCCTGATGGTGGGGGCAGAGGGGGTTATTTGGCAGATCAGTTACTATTTCTATATACATTTGGAAATGGCATCTGATAATACAATCTCATTAACTTAGTCAGACAATGTCAGTGTTTACATGAATCCATGCAGAGCAGCCAGTGACAGATCAACAGTGGCCAGGCGCCCCTAGGCGGCAGTGCGCCCTAGGCGGCCGCCTACTCCGCCTAGTGGTAGAGTCGGCCCTGGTTACAGCAGATAGTAACATTTCGGAGCTACGTAGGACTCCTTCATCAGGCATGTGTCACATGCCTGATGAAGGGATCCTGCGTGACTCCAAAATGTTGCTATCTGCTGTAATCAGCCCACCAAGGATCTCCAGAACAAGTCAAAAGCTTTATTTAGCAATCATATCATTACAGCAGATAGCAACGTTTCAGAGCCACGTAGGAAGCCTTCATCAGGCATATGTCACATGCCTGATGAAGGGTTCCTCTGTGACTCCAAAGTGTTGCTATCTACTGTATTGATGTGATCGCTGAATAAAGCTTTGGACTTGTTCTGGAGATCCTTGGGTTGCTGGTGGCATTCTCTTGCTCTGACTTGACACGGTTCCAGCAGGTGGTCGCTTCAGCACCCACTTTATGTGCACAGCCATTTCTACATTAACAAGTGTTTTGGGAATAGTGTGTTATTTTGACACTGGGGGTGACACTGGGCTGGAGAAAGGAGTAGCAAGGAATTTCGGGTAAGATGACTATATGGGGGTCAGGAGGGTGGTTTTATGGAATCCCACTGTTACTTTGTGCTGCATGGGCAAGGCGACAGTGTATTTTTAAAGATGACTCCAGTCAAAATATTTTCTAGTCTTGGACAGATAGGGAAAGTACTACTGTATAATAATAATTCCTGCTTTTGACTGGCTGTGACATATTTTTATTTTATTAGCTTGACCATATTTATGGTATTAGGACAGAATCCAAAAATATACCATGAAATAAATGTGCTTGAACAAGTGTTTATTGCCCATATTATCAAATCGCTTGGTACAGTGCAGTATGAGAGAATAAAAGGAATCATCTGTTTGCTTGTTAAATTTATATTAATATTATACACTGCATATGTGCAATATATGATAATATATAATAGTCTAATATAAAATATATTCTAAAGTTCATATCAGAGGAGTGTGGGAATGTTTGCGGTGCTGAAAAAAAGGAACAAAGTATATCAGACAATATAAAACCCGAAAATATTTAATTGTACATCATTAAAAGAAGGTCACACAGCATATACAACAAAAGAGCAATTGTCGGCAGTGATAGCTTTTTGGGGTTACATTAGTTCTTTCAGATTGGTGTATATAAAGGGCGTCCCAACATGTTTCGCTGTGGAAATAGCTTCATCAGGGGACAGATGGTATAACACTAATAAATAGTGAAAAAGAACAATAATTAACAAAAAAATCAATCAACAAATTCAGTACAAATATATGTATGTCGCAGGGCATTATGGCAAGGCATGAACAGTGACTGCATATGGTCTTACCCAGTGCAGCTTCAATCGAAGTTCATTTAACACCCCATGTGACACGGCCGGCAAATAAAATCAGCAATTGAACCGCAATGCCTACATACTAAGATAAACATAGTAAAGAAGGAAAGGGGGAAAAAGGGAAAGGGGAAGAAGGAAATACTGATCAAATAATGATAAACACTGAATGGGCTTATATCAAAAAGTTCCACATTATACACTGGTTTCAGAGACAGGACTTACATTACGGATTAAAGTATGTGGTACATACTTTACATTCCAGACTCCTCTGATATGGACTTTCCTCAGTCCATTATCTATTTGTATTTATCCTTTTTTGGGGAATGAGGTGCACTTTTGATTTATGTGTGCTTCAGAGGTTATCGTGTCCATATTCTAAAGTTACTGACTGAGGAGCTTGTAAACAAAGTAGGATGACTTCATCACACGGGGATATTTGGCAGGTATTGCTCTTGAAAAAGTTGCTGGAAAGTACCATTCAGCAACACCTCAGATCTAAACAATGAACCTTTCCAGAGCGACAACAGAATTTTTTTCAGAATGTAGATGGAGGAATGCTGCAGAGCAACTATGCTAATACAGTAAAACTTTGGGTTGAGAGTAACTTGGTTTGAGGGCATTTTGCAAGACATGCAAATTTTTTAAATAAATTTTGACTTGATATACAAACGATGTCTTGATATAAGAGTAGCGTCACGTCACAACTGAGTATAAAAGAGAAGAGAGGCGCCTCTAAGTGTAGCAATACGGTTAAATATACTAAAGGTACAACATTTAGCAACTCACATGGTTGATGATTAAAACAGGCAGATCTAAGTATGCAGGCATCCGGGGTAAAGCTGTCCACATAGACCGCCCTCCACACCACCATCAACGTCATCCCTTCCACGCTGCGCTCCACGAGCGCTTCAAGCTCTGCTTTCAGGATGGTCTATGTGGACCGCTTTACCCCGGATGCCTACATACTTAGATGTGCCTCTTTTAATCATGAACCATGCTAGGTTCTCAATGTACCTTCATTAAATGTAACCATATTGCTACACTTAGAGGCGCCTTTCTTCTCTTTTATACTCTACTTTACACTGTAGCTCCTGCTGGATTTTTTTTCTAATCCCCTTGTGGAGGCTGCCATTTGTGGGTGGAGATTTTATGGTTACACAATCTAATCTTTTTATATGGACTATAAAGTGAAAGACTTCTGAATAAATGGTTGTGGAACGAATCATCTGAGTTTCCATTATTTCTTATGGAGAAATTCGCTTTGATATACAAGTGCTTTGGATTACAAGCATGCTTCTGGAACTAATTATGTTCGCAATCCAAGGTTTTACTGTAGTTACCTTTGTTCTGATTGTATGGAATATTATAAAGACTTATCCAGGCACAGTGGGGTTGATATAGTTTGAGAGCATAGAATGTTCATATCCAAAGGGAAGCTATGTCAAAATGTATGTCATTGCAAAATGATATGTAAAAATGCTGTAAGTTTCTTTATATTGCATGCACGATATACACACATTTTATGAATAAAGACAAGTTAAAAAAAAAAAATTGTTGTAAGTACAAAAAAATACCCATTGATCCTACCAGAAATCTATGTTTTGCCTATGCTGTACTGAAGTACCAAACAATAGCTTTATTATTCGTTCACTTCTGTGGACTACAGAACACTTTCCTCGTGTTTGAAGAAGAGGCGATGGGTTGGTGTTTTGAAGTCACTTCCTGTCCTATGCTGCTTCTGTATAGATACAGTACAGCAAGCTGAAATATATTACATTTTAGTTCTTGGGTTTAGACATGCTTTAAAGTGTGTGTAAAGTCAAAACTTTACATATAATTTTGGCTTTACATGCATTTTAACTCTCTGTCAGGTTTTTCAATGGATCTTATTGGGGTCTGCGTCCCCACTGGCAGTGATTCACTCTCACTTGTCCTGGTGACCATTATCCCCAGTACAGAAAATTAGGTGATGTCTGGTATCCCCTCCTACTTCCTGCTGAGTCTCTAGCGCAGAAAGTAACCCTAAGGGAAATCTCTTTAATAGGCCACAAGCACCAAAAAAGAAAAAAGCACCTCGGCAGGGTCTTAACCATCGCTGCTCTTGCCAAAAAAAAAAGATTGATTCTGCATACACTTGGATAGAATAGAAATCCCTTAAAGTGCTTGTAAAGGCAGAAGGTTGTTTATCTTAATGCATTTTATACATTAAGATAAAAAACCTTCAGTGTGCAGCAATCCCCCTAATACTTACTTGAGCCCCATTTCAATCCAGTGATGTACATGAGTTCTTTGGCTGTCTGGGACTCTCCCTCCTGATTGGCTGAGACACAGCAACTGCACCATCGGCTCCTGCTGCTGTCAATGAAAGTCAGTTAGCCAATGAGGTAAGAGAGGGGACGGGGCCCAACCATCGCTCCGTGTCTGAATGGACACACAGAGCTGTGGCTCGACTTGTGTGCCCCAGGGATGTAATAATAGGGGTTGCAGGGTTTGCAATTTCTCCAGGGGGCCTGTGTGCCTCCCTTGCACACCTGGAGAGGAAGGGCGGCGGCGTGGCATTTAGAGGAACCAATCTCCTCCATTTTCCTCCTAATGGAGGAGATTGGTTCCTCTATATGCTGTCCCCACCGCCCCGCCTATCCAGTTTACTTGTCTTCTGTTGTTTCCAGGGTCCCTGTGTGCTTCCCTGGCCCCCTCCCCCCCACAAAGCTGCCATCTCCCCCCCCTCTTTCTCCTGCCAGCTGCTGTAGAAGATGTGTCATGATGGATAGATGGGAACGGGTTGGTAAATTTGTAATTTACTGGCTCCTTCCTTTTCTGAATGGACAGAGTCAATGATTGGTACCAATTGGTTCATATATAACTGAAGCATAGTAAACTGTTTTTACTATACTTCCATTTCTGAATGAATGGGAGGCTCGGTACTCAAATATTCCTGTCCGTTCATTCTGTTCAGCTGAAGTTACACAGATGGAGATTGAGTGCTGAGGTTTGTTTAGAGCCCTGATATCTCATCAAAGCCCCCAACAGGGCTCCCAAAAAAAAAATAATAAAAATTAAATTGTAAAAGAAATAAAATGAAATGGTAAAAAAAAGAATAAAATTAAAATTAAAAACTACTGACACCAGTGAGGGAACTATCAGGATTGCAAAGGTTGCAATTGCGACCGGGCCCTGGTATTTCACCACCATGGGGAGGCCCAAAGATGGCAGTAAGGGGGCGGCTGCAGAGCTTGTGAAAGGGTGCCACTGCGGGGCTGTAATAAAGGGACTCGTGATGGGAGTAAAGGGCCCCAGGATCTCCGAGAAGAGGGAAGGGCGCTGGCCAGGGGTCAGGGGGGTCCCCTTCATAATTTCTTGCACTTGGGCCCTGAATGTTCTAGTTATGCCTCTGGGGTGCCCCCTAGCAAGCTGCTTGATGTAACAGGAGGGAGAGCCAGGAGCGCCAGCGAGAGACCCGAGAAGAGGAGGATGTGGGCTGCTTTGTGCAAAACCACTACACAGAGCAGGTAAGTATAACATAGCCCAGCTGCCCAGTTGATATCCCCTTAGTCAGAACTTAATCTATTTCAGATTATACAGTATATAGTCATTGTTGCATAATTATCAGAATTTGTGCTCTCTTTAAAAAAAAATTGAAGGCCCCTTACGCTGGACAGGGTTTATGGAAACATGTAATTGGCTATTGTCTATAGGAGCATATATATTGTAATATAAATAGCAGTGGTTTCCAGACTGTGGCCCACAGGCCACATCTGGCCTGCTATGAGATTTATCCAGGCTGCAGCTAGGGCCAGTGGCAGATCTTCAAACTCAGTAAGGGTGGAATCTGATAGAGACTCCCATGTTTAATCAAAGTTCCTTTTCTGTTCTGAAGCATATAGTGCTGATTATAGAAAGTAAATAATTTAAAATGCATTACATTTTAAAATTCATTTAAATTTTATTCATTCATTTATTTTTAAAAAAATGTTTTTTTTTTAGCCCACAAGTATTTGTAAAATAAGCAATGTAGCCCTTGTGCTGCAAAGTTCAGAGACTCCTGATATAGAGGGTCAAAAACTCTGCTTGGCTTCATTATTATTTCATCTCTACGTTTTAGAGAGCAAAGTACTAGGGAAATAACTTTTAATCACATACATAATGCAGATATTTATAGCATATAAGCATGAGCACAAAAACCTCCTCCTGTTGCTGTACCATGCAGGGTCTGGGATGAATAGTTTAAAGCTTCAGGCTTTGTTTAATTTACCATGCTGCATTAGATCCACATTAGCTTTTTAACATTAGTTCTATGTAGCATTCATACCCCCAACTATTTCTGTGCAATAAAAAGCTGTGATTTTAGTTTCTAAATACAGAATCAGATGATTTGTCTCATGCCTTGACTATTCAAATCTAATCAAGCTTATTCAATAAAGAACTACAGAGTATGTGCCAGAAGAAGTAAGCCATATCAACCAATCAGAAATCGTTTTGTTACTGTACTGACTGCATTAATATACTGTATTTTTCGCACCATAAGACGCACCTGACCATAAAATGCACCTAGGTTTTAGAGGAGGAAAACTAGAAAAAAAATATTCTGAACCAAATGGTATACTAAAATATTTACCAGTGCAGCCATATACCAGTGTCCACGAAATACAGCCATATACCAGATCCATGTGTCCACGAAATACAGCCATATACCAGATCCATGAAATACAGTCATATACCAGATCCATGAAATACAGGATATACCAGATCCATGAAATACAGCATATACCAGATCCATGAAATACAGCATATACCAGGTCCATGAAATACAGCCATATACCAGATCCATGAAATACAGCATATACCAGATCCATGAAATACAGTCATATACCAGATCCATGAAATACAGGATATACCAGATCCATGAAATACAGCATATACCAGATCCATGAAATACAGCCATATACCAGATCCATGAAATACAGCCATATACCAGATCCATGAAATACAGCATATACCAGATCCATGAAATACAGCATATACCAGGTCCATGAAATACAGCCATATACCAGATCCATGAAATACAGCATATACCAGATCCATGAAACACAGTCATATACCAGATCCATGAAATACAGGATATACCAGATCCATGAAATACAGCATATACCAGATCCATGAAATACAGCATATACCAGATCCATGAAATACAGCCATATACCAGATCCATGAAATACAGCCATATACCAGATCCATGAAATACAGCATGTACCATATCCATGAAATGCAGCACATACCAGAGTCCATGAAATGCAGCCTGACAGAGCTGAGAGGGAGATTCATATCTCCCGCCACCGCCGCGCTGTGATGATGTCATCACACTGCGCCTAGTGGAGCTCCACTCTGCAGCCAGATCCCATTCAGATAGAAGACAAAGCAGCTTCAGCTGCCGCAGTACTTCATTCGGCCACTGGGGCTGCTCTGTCTTCTCACTGTGTGAGATCAGAGCAGCGCTCTATGGTGTCCGGGAGCCCGCAGTGTAATGCAGGCTCCCGGTGGCGATGAGGGGGGGGGATTTTTTCAGGTATTCACACCATAAGACGCAGGGAGACAAAAAAGTGCGTCTTATGGTGCGAAAAATACGGTATACAGGAAAAACGAAAGATAAGGCCCAATGGGATTTTGTGCAGCACGATTGTCCCAAGAAGGTACTAGACAATTGCATAAGTAAAGTACAAAATGTATTAAGTCAGGATTAAAATATCACATGATGAGTGACACATAAAAGATAAGAACCACTATAGCATAATGACCAGTGTTAGAACAGAAGGCCAGCCTGGCTCAGGGTATGGCCCAATAGCTGCTGGTTTACTGTAATTCCAACATGTTTCGAAGTTTGTTTTTTATTAGACTTCTTCCGCAGGGAAAACAACCAACGCTGTGTAGAGTGGTTCTGCAAGGTAATAACAAACATAAGTATAACACATATTCATAACATGTTCCTGCAGGTATAACAGTGATATTGTAATACAGATCCAATGGTAATGTACATACAAATGACTATCAATATGAGCATGTGTTTGTCCCAGGGAAATGGCGATACTTACCGGATATATTAGTGGCTAGCAAAGTGAGCATAAAGAAAATTGATCAAATAAAAGTCATTGGTCTATGTCCCCCAGGAGGCGCATCCGGTCGGTCAAGCATGCGGCCAGAGAAGTGGCAACGGGTAGCCACAGAAGGCCCCAATCAAGCCGTTCTCCCCCACGAGAACCAAAACAAGGGGAGACAGGGAAGGCCTCCCACCCGGTAGCCCAATGAGTTCGAAAAAACAATCGGTAACCATGGTAGTCCAGAGGCCCCTAAAAAGAGTATGCCAAGTATGCGGCTGTCCAACAAACAGCCCCACTTACTGTGAAGAGGCAGGAAGCCCGGGAGAGCCCAATATCTGAATAGGCAACAACACCTATGACATATAGAAGCCTATAAAAAGAGGATAGTGGTGATCAAACAATGAAGTTTATGGGGTGGACCGAAAAATACATATTCATATCAAAAAAGTAACAGTAGAGGGCTCTACGCCTAACGGCGGGCTTACCTGCGTTGTTATAAAATCAAAGACTGGACGGTGACCACGCCGTCAGATGGTTTGGGGCGCCTGGTATGTAAGGAACTGCCAGGGGTATAAATAGGGAGCGCCCTCCAATCGTTGGCGGGGGCACGCCCCTGGGGTGGGAGGGGGCCAGCAAGAGGGAGAGCAGGGATCAGATTAGATCCCATACAATCCTCCACCGGGACCACTCCTCCCTGGGAAAACCGGGCGGTGGAGGACTCCCCGTCCTCTTGGTTCATCACCCCAATGGCGTCCGGCGTGGCCGCGCCGCATGCAATGACGTCACACGTGTGCACGGCAGCGTCCGACGCCACCACGGTGCTGGCGCACGCACTGACGCCACAACTGAGCCAATGAAAGGGGCGGGAGCAGGAGCCCCTGGTGTGGCACATGACGGCCCCACTAGCTGCAGTGCGAGCTGAGGGGCCTCAGTGCGCCGTGGGGAGAGGTGCAAAAAGCTGAGCCCGCAGGAGCCCAGCGGTGGCAGCCCAGCGCCGCCTTGTGGCTCACATGCACCCGAGCGGGCGTGGAATACCCTGGAAGGGAGCAAATAGGTCTAAGTAATGCCAATGCAATGACCATCCATGTCTAAAATGTCAGTACTAGTCTAGATGAACAGACAAGTCCACCATGGGGAAATAGTGAGATGCCCCATGGGGAAGCATCCAAAAAAGCCACTAATGAGATGTAAATAAATAAAATACATGGGGGATATAAAAGAAAAACCCCATAGCTGTCCGAGTGATCGCGGGGACACCAAACGCATGTCCATTTACAAAAGAAAATAGCTTATTCAAAGGGATAGTGGAACAAAAAATTACACACAACACGATATAACCCCCTGTAAGTATACTATCTGTGAATTACAATGCAGGGGGAGAAACAAAAGAAAGGGTAGGGAAAGAGGGAGAAAAAAAAAGGGAACAGGAAGGAAGAAAGGGGGAAAGAGGGGAAGAAAAAGGGGGGGAAAAAGAAAAGAGAAGGGGGGAAAGAAAGACATGGAAAAGTGCATGAGACTGCAGATCAATCCAAAAGATTGCGATCAAACTGCCCTGATGAGAAACCTGGAAGAAGTGGTTTGAAATTCATTGCCCCGTCCAGGCCCGGGGGGGGGGGGGGGGGTGGTGATGGGGGCTGTGACGTTAAGGTTAGAGATCCACCTAAGTTCTCGTCGCAAGAGTAATTTGTCGAAATCACCACCCCGTGAGTTGGTATGTACCCGATCTAGGGCTACAAACGTGACCTTAGGCATAAGGCCACGATATACCAATCTGACATGGCGTCCAAGGGGGGTATCTGGATCCCTCTTCTTCGTGTTTAGGATGTGGCGGCCCATGTGTCGGCAAAGCTGCTGGGTAGTCTTGCCGACGTAGAAGCAGCCACATCCACATTGTAATTAATAGACCACCCCTGTGGTCTGGCAATTAACAAAATGTTTTGGTTTAAGTGCCCGGTGGTTACCTAACCATCAGGGCAGTTCGATCGCGATCTTTTGGATTGATCTGCAGTCTCATGCACTTTTTCCATGTCTGCCTCTTTCTTCCCCCCCCTCTCTTTTCTTTCCCCCCCCCTTTTTTCCCCTCTTTCCCCCTTCTTTCTTTCCTGCTCCCTTTTTTTTTTCTCCCTCTTTCCCTACCCTTTCTTTTGTTTCTCCCACTGCATTGTAATTCACAGATAGTATACTTACATGGGGTTATATCGTGTTGTGTGTAATTTTTTGTTCCCCTATCCCTTTGAATAGCTATTTTCTTTTGTAAATGGTGCCTATTCAGATATTGGGCTCTCCTGGGCTTCCTGCCTCTTCACAGTAAGTAGGGCTGTTTGTTGGACAGCCGCATACTTGGCATACTCATTTTAGGGGCCTTTGGACTACCATGGTTACCGATTGGTTTTTCAAACTCATTGGGCTACCGGGTGAGAGGCCTTCCCTGTCTCCCCTTGTTTTGGTTCTTGTGAGGGAGAACGGGCCTGAGTGGGGCCTTCTGTGTCCGCCTGTTACTGCTTCTCTGGCCTCATGCTTGACCGACCGGACGCGTCTCCTGGGGGACATAGACCAATGACTTTTATTTGACCAACTTTCTTTATGCTCACTTTGCTAGCCACTAATATATCCGGGTAAGTATAGCCATTTATAGTCATTTGTATGTACATTACCATTGGATCTCTATTACAATATCACTGGTATACCTGCATGAACATGTTATGAATATGTGTTATACTTATGTTTGTTATTACCTTGCAGGACCACTCTACACAGTGTTGGTTGTTTTCCCTGAGGAAGAAGTCTAATAAAAAACAAACTTCGAAACATGTTGGAATTACCGTAAACCAGCAGCTATTGGGCCATCCTCTGGGCCCAGCTGGCCTTCTGTTTTAACACTGGTCATTATGCTATAGTGGTTCTTATCTTTTATGTGTCACTCATCATGTGATATTTTAATCCTGACTTAATACATTTTGTACTTTACTTATGCAATTGTCTAGTACCTTCTTGGGACAATAGTGCTGCACAAAATCCCATTGGGCCTTATCTTTCGTTTTCCAGTATTGTTAGGGATGGCAGGGCTGCTGATAAGGCAGTACAGTCAGCCCTCCTGTACTGGGCCCGGGCACCATCAGTTCAGATGGGGGGCTCAGGCATCTGCTGAGCAGGAGCGCTGGCTGTACTGTCTTATTGCAGGCACCAATCCTTCTTCTGCCTTCCCCTGCAACATTGCCAGCTTTTCCCTCTGGCTGCACTAGAAGGGAGTGGTTCTAGCACTCCTTCCATCTGCTGTCTGGGCCCCCCTGTGTGCCCCTTTCCCCCCACAGTGCTGCTGGCTTTCATCCTCTTCTATCCTGCCAGCAGCTGCTGCGAGCATACAGGGGAATGTTTCAGGATGGAGAGCAGGGGAAGGGGCCAATAAATATATAATTTATTGGCCCCTTTCTTTCCTGAATGAACACAGTGAGTGATCGGTACCAATCACTCCTCTGTCCATTCATCACTGTTTGTGAATGAGAAAGAAGCTTCAAAGTGCTTCCAATTCATTCATCTTTGCAACTGAGGCTGCAAAGAAAGAACTCATAAAAGCTACGTCCTCAGTCACTTCTAGCGGGGGACCCTGTCAGGTAGGCTGTATGGGGCCCCGTGATTTCTAACAACAGCCCTGCCTGCCGGCATCTGATCCGTTCCGCTAAAAACAGTTGGATTGGGATCCGATCCCCATCTGTCCGGCAGATCGGATGACATTCGGATGGAAACAGACAGGAGGTCCGTTTCTATCCAACCGTCCTATAGAGAATATCGGGCTGTGTCCGTGTGTTCTCTGCATCAGCGGGGTGGACACGGACCTGTCATCCACCTGCTCAGTGTGAAAGGGGCTTTATACAATACTGTCCCTTTTTACAATGTGACCCAAAAGAATGCAATGTGCTCTTCAGTGCTCAATCTTGATCAATCGTGAACCCCACATAGAAAATATTGACCTACACCACCACTTTGTGTTCCATTACCAATTTATAAATAAGATGGACTCTCACCTTAAACGGTGGGACCTGGTTACCATAGGTCCATATTGTGCCTTTCCCCATTAATCCTTTTGCTGCCTGATTTGTTTCTTGTCTTTTCTGCACATATGTTTAAAAAAATAATTTTAGGCCTGAAGATTACATAAAACCCCTAAACATTATATTTTTCTGAAAGCAGAAACCCTAGAGAATAAAATTTTTTGTTCCAATTTTCTTTGTATGCCACACACTATCAACTATTCAACAGTTTAGGAAACACAACATTTCAGTAAAAAATGCAGTAAGGTTAATTTTAGAGCACACAAACACAAAAAAAAAAAAAAAAAAGACGAGGTTTCACCAAGTAAATACCATATTTTTCGCTCCATAAGACGCACCTGACCATAAGACCCACCCACTGTGTGTGTGTGGCTGCAATTCTTCCATTTGAAAACCAGCAGTCATTTTGTCAGATATAAACACTCTCCTGGTGGCTTAAAGTGGTTGTAAAGGCAGAAGGTTTTTTTTTTATCTTAATGCATTCTATGCATAAACTTCTGAGTGCAGCAGCCCCTCTCAGCCCCCTTATACTTACCCTGAGCCCTTTCTCTATCCAGCGATGTCCATGAGTGCATCTGCTGTCAATCAACGTCAGTTAGCCAATCAGGAGAGTAAGGGGGCGGGGCCGAACTGGGGCTCCGTGTCTGCATGGACACACAGAACTGCAGCTTGGCTCAGGTGCCTCATAGTAAGCTACTTGCTGTGGGGGCGCTCGACAGGAGGGAGGGGCCAGGAGAGCTGAAGTGGGACTCGAGCAGAGGAGGATCTGTGCTGCCCGGTTCAAAACTACTAAACAGAGGAGGTAAGTATAACATGTTTGTTATTTTTATTAAAAAAATGAGACTTTAGTATCACTTTAACCATTTAAGGACAGAGCCTCTTTCTGAGATTCGGTGTTTACAAGTTAAAATAATTTTTTGCTGCTATAAAATTATTTTAAATCTCTGAATATTATATATATTTTTTCTAACACCTTAGAGAATAAAATGGCAGTCGTTGCAATACTTTATGTCACACCATATTTGCGCAGCGGTCTTACAATCGCCTTTTTTTTAAAAAATCACTTTTTTTGAGTTAAAAAATAAGACAACAGTAAAGTTAGCCCAATTTTTTTCTATAGTGTGAAAGATAATTTTATGTTGAGTAAATTGATACCCAACATGTCATTCTTCAAAATTACGCCCGCTCGTGGAATGGCGACAAACTTTGACACTTAAAAATCTCCATTTAAAAATGTCTACAGGTTACCAGTTTTGAGTTACAGAGGAGGTCTATCACTAGAATTATTGCTCTCACTCTAACGATCGCGGCGATACCTCACATGTGTGGTTTGAACACCCTTTTCATATGCGTGCGGTACTTACGTATGCATTTGCTTCTGCATGCGAGCTTGGCAGGACGGGCACTTTAATTTTTTTTTCTTATTTATTTTACTTTTTATTTTTACACTGTCCATTTAAAAAAAAAAAAAATTGGGACACTTTTATTCCTATTACAAGGAATGTAAACATTCCTTGAAATAGAAAAAAAGCATGACAGGTTCTCTTAAATGCGAGATCTGGGATCACAAAGACCTCAGATCTCATATTTACACTAAAATGCAATAAATAAATAAATGTCATTTGGAAAAAAAAACATTTCCCCTTTAAGAGCATTGGGCGGAAGTGACATTTGACGTCGCTTCTGCCTTTCGATGCTATGGAGCTGAGCGGGGTCCGCCGCAGAGACCACTTTTATCTAAAAGCGGACCGCCTGCTGAATGATACCGGGATATGGTAGCTATCTTCTACCATAACATTGGCATTCCACATCAAAGTACCGACATAAAAGTGGTTAAGCTGTTGGGAGTGTGTGTAAGACCCCCCACTGCCCCGATAGTAGTTTCTATGTCAATGGCAGCACATGGGTTAAGGGGATATATGTAATAGCACTACATTGTCTTCTCCACTCCACAGTAGTTCTTGTCGGTGCCCCTTCCTTTAAAGGATGGCTGCAATAACACCACTCTGTCATCAGGGAGCTGTGACTCGGCTTGGGTGACCCCATAGCAGCTGCTTGCTGTGGGGGCACTCAACAGGAGGGAGGGGCCAGGATCACAGAAGAGGGACCCGAGAAGAGGAGGATCCGGGCTGCTCTGTGCAAATCCACTGCAACAGAGCAGGTTAGTATAACATGTTTGCTATTTTTATAGGGAAAAAAATGAGACTTTACAATCACTTTAAAAGTTTAACAAACTATAAAAAATATGAATGAATACATTATATTACAAGAAGAATGCATTGTTCTTTGTTTTTTTTTCTCTTTCTTTAAAGTTGTAAAATCTTTGTTAGCAGCTAAGCCATGGATGCATTTTTTTTTTAAGCTGGAAAGTGGCCTGTTTGATTAGGACAAACATGTGCAAGCCTTCTAGTGCTGCTGTTGTCATTGGGTGATCCTTAACCGCTTGCCAACCAGCCACTGTCGGCTCTCCTGCGAAAATCTCCATAGCTATACGGCGGCTCGCGCAGGCACTAGTGATCGGGAACAGTGAGATCTGTCATGCCCATGCCAGCCCAGCCCCCACACAGTTAGAACACACCTAGGCAACACAGTTAACCCCTTGATCGCCCCTTTGAGTTTAACCCCTTCCCTGCCAGTGACATTTATACAGTAATCAGTGGCTATTTTTAGCTCTGATCGCTGTATAAATGTCATTGGTCCCAAAAAAGTGTCCGATCTGTCTGCCGCAATGTCGCAGTCCCGATAAAAATCGCAGCTCGCTGCCATTACTAGTAAAAACAATAAAAATGCCATAAGTATGTCCCCTATTTTGTAGATGCGATAACTTTTGTGCAACCCAATCAATATACGCCTATTGTGATTTTATTTACCAAAAATATGTAGAAGAATACAATAAATTTGTATTATAGCAAAAAGTTTAAAAAAAAGTTGTTTTTTTTTCAAAATTGTCGCTCTTTGTTTGTTTATAGCGCAAAAGATAAAAAACGCAGAGGTGATCAAATAGCACCAAAAGAAAGCTCTATTTGTGGGGAAAAAAAGGACGTCAATTTTGTTTGGGTATAGCGATGTACGACCGCACAATTGTCAGTTAAAGGACGCAGTGCCATATCGCAAAACATGGCCTGGTCATTAAGGGGTCAAATCCTTGTGGTTAAAGTGGATGTAAACCCTCTCTTATACCCAGTGAAAATGAACAGCCTCAGATGATACACAGGGATGAAATAAATCTCCCTACATACATTTACATGTTTATCTGTTGTCTTCAGCTTTATATATTCTTTAGAACGTGCACATCATGTTAGAAATATTCTCTTACTGTTCAGCACTGGGAGTGGATTTTTGGCCTACAGCCAAGACAGCTGATTGGAAGAAATGCACACCCCCCTCCACACACTTGAGCTGTGCTGTGACAAGTCAAGCTCTCTGCTAATCTATTTATAGCAACCTCCCTTCACACAAACTTCAGGCTGGTTTTATCTTGGTTGATGGAGAACTTGTTAGATTTTATCATGCTGATTACAGAGCAATGAAACAGCAGAAAGACACTGGACTTAGAGCTTTGGAAAGAGATAAGAGAATACTACAGATATATGTGCTTAGGTCCAATTTCATGAATCAGGTTTACATTCCGGACATAGACAGATTGAAATTTGGCTGGCCAATTTCGATCCATCTATGGGCAGGCTGGTTGTACTGAAGTCAATCTATCAATTGACTTCAGAACATCCAGCCTTTGTTTTGCTTTTTATCACTGCCAGTGGCTATAGCTGGCAGCAGTGCTCATTGTATTCTGACAGCTGGGGAACCTCCTGCTAAACTACGGTATTCTGACAGCAGGAAGTTTCCCAGCCATCAGAATACATCAATGCTAACTGCGTTGATGGGGGAATTGAGCAATTTTCTTGTGATTTAAGGAAAGAAAATTTCATAACGTTTAGCCTTCCTTAGGCTTTTTTGTTTTAATTTGAGTTAACATACACTTGCTTTATGATCATCTAATGTGATTTCATTGTTCCCAAAAACTTTTAGGACCATAGGTACCCCAGTAATTCCACTATGTTACAGACGTAAAATAATTTTTATTAATGTCTGTTTCAAAAGTTATATATTTGTCATCTTGGCTTTTAGACATATTAAATAGAAAATCAATACAAAGTATAAAAATGCATTTACATCTAACTTAAACCTCTTCTTTAAAAATATTCACATTTAATGAAAACATTGATAATTCCTGAAATGGGTTTTATATTCAAAATTTTCAGCTAAGTCACTTGAGTTTCACAAATCAGCAACAATTTATATAAATGTTTAAAGTTATATTCCGTATTACATTCTATGGAGATGTTTTTTTGTTTTTGTTCTATGAGACCGGGGTATATATTTTTAATCAGGAATTCATCTAGCAATTTTTCACAGTCAAAACCATTTCTAAAAGTTTAACCGTGGTTCTTTGTTCTGCTTTATTATACAGTGATTAATATTTGGTCGTTTTTTGCCTGATTGTTTTTTTCTCTTGCAACTACATCATGTCACATCACAATTTCTCTTTTTAACTTTAGAAAGAATAGAAAAAAAAATGTTTTATGTGCATTTTAGCATGGTGAACTTAATGACGAGTCCATTAAAGCTCCATTCTTGTTCTTCTCAGTCCAACTCCTTTTCATTATGTGTACACTCTTTTTTTCTGCTCTTTTTCCTTTTATTAACTTCTTTTTTTTATTGTCTACATTCTTCTACCTTCATTTCCACTTACTTATACCTTCTTATGTAAATACTTGCACCTTCTTTTCTACTTCATTCTGCCTTATTTTTTAACGTTCCTCTACGTTCTTCTCTACTTAACTCTACCTTCTTTTTTACATCTACCTTCTTTGGATTAATCTTCCCCCACAGTTAACATTGCCCCTTAAATATCACTTTGTACATGAACTTCTACATGGCGAAGGTCTCCTAAAGACATTCCAGTAGTCAAATGGATTAGCAAGATAGAAAGATGTGCATAAAGTGAACCAATGATGTCCTTAGCTTGAAGAAAAGTCTTTAAAGTGTCCTTGTGCCAAAAACAGCATGAAATTAGATGGGTGCGAGGAGCTGTAGTGTTCCAATGTTCTGTGACTGCACAATGGTTTGACGACACAATGGACAGAGATTATTCTCACTTTTCATCTTCACAGTACACTGTTCACAGAAAGAGCTGTGCAAGCAGGGTAACAACCAAGTGTCCACTCGTCTGTCTTGGCAGATTATACAGAGAGAATCCCTCTCATAATATGGAGGGTACATTGATACTGAGTGAACGTCTGTTGTGGTGGAATTGTGCAGACACTGGACCACGGAATCTGAAGTGTTGTCCAAAGTTGACAGTGATTTCTTCTTTGTACATATTTCTGTGTGCCCTGTAGGAAAACATTAAATTAAACAGGTTAAGTGTTAAGTTATGAAATAAAAAGTAAAATCAGACAGGCTAGTGAAATGCACATGAGAGCACATTCTAATAGTATCATATCATTAACTTTATTTTATAGATATTTCATGATGTCTGATTGCCCAGATGTTATCAAAAACGTAGCCTATTGGGTATCAGGACATAAAATTATATATTATGCTGTATTATTCACAAATATAGGCTTGTTGCTGTTTTTATTATGTTTATATAACAGCAGCATATTCCTCAATGGCTTTATAAAATACATAGAACCATTAACATTAGTCCATGCTGCAGACATCCTTAATAAGATACTAAAGGCAAAATGAAAAATGCAGGCAATCACTAACATTATAATGACAGTTTTTGTTTGTCCCCCCTGTAACATAGATTTATTGTTAGTTCATCCTGCCAGTAAAGCTGGCCATATACCATACAATTTTCTTATTCAGTTTTCTTTAGATTTACCTTCAACTATGTAATGCCTGTTTGCATACAAATTGAAAGTGTTTAGGTTTGTTCTCATGTTATAAGGGCTTGGTAAATCTAAAGGAAAGTCATACAAGAAAATTGTGTAAAGTATGGCCAGCCTAAGTCTGTTATTTTTCAATTTCCTTTTAACATACCAAGCTGTGCAATAAAAGTGGAAGTTACAGGGTTCATACAAACCATTTAACACTGAGAGGGGGTGCTTGCAAAGGTGAGTTTTTGTTCATTTCCCAAAAGGAAAAAACTTTATAGAACCACTTAAAAGGCATTTGCTGAAGTAAGTTTTTAAATTTTTAGAATGTTATGCCAAAATGTGCCACCATCCTAATTACCAGAGAAAAAAGATTAAACCCTTGGCACGATTGGTCGTGCCAAAAGAAGAAACTAAATATTGGACTTTCCCGGCACTTATGAAACTGATGGGTTTAAAATAATAGTTTATTAGATCGTTAAAAAGGACACGTTGCAACGTGTCAATCAATAGTCAATACCATAATTGCATGTCAATAACAATACATGAAGGATACACAAAATACAGAAATGGTGGTTTCACATAGGTCAGGGATGATACAACTACCAAACCAGTTAGTATAGATGGACATGAGAGAGGAGGTCGACGCGTTTCGCACCACTGTGCTTCTTCTGGACCTTATTTCTCTTCAAACATGACTGCTTGACTTGTGATTCACCATTCCCCAAATCTGGGGATTTCTGTATTTTGTGTATCCTTCATGTATTGTTATTGACATGCAATTATGGTATTGACTATTGATTGACACGTTGCAACGTGTCCTTTTTAACGATCTAATAAACTATTATTTTAAACCCATCAGTTTCATAAGTGCCGGCAAAGTCCAATATTTAGTTTCTTCTTTTGGCACGACCAATCGTGCCAAGGGTTTAATCTTTTTTCTCTTTTTAAATTTTTAGTCACTTATGTAAAAGTCCATCTATATCTATATGTCTAACGCTACCTTCTCCACACAATACTGCTATCCAAGGGTGTCTCTGTTGATACTCCTCAAATAGAGAGCCACTCTAAGGCTACTTACACACTGGGACAGGCGGGCGGGCGGGCGGGCGGTAGCGGTAAATCCCCACTCGTTTCAGCTCGGATTTACCGCTGTTATAGCGGTGCTACGGCGTCGCTAAGCAAGCGGGTGCGCTGCACTTTTAATCCCCCCCAAAGGGTTAAAACAGGGTTAAAAGTGCCGGTGTGCCGCGTGGCATAAGTCAATGGAAATTTAGGGCAAACTGACTCAAATGTGTTTTTTTTTTGTCTTATTTGCTTACCTAATTCTCTTAATAATTTATTTCCCGAAATTTAGATGACTTGTTTATCTTCTATTTGTAATCTAGTTTTTCTCAATGTATACACTGTCTTAATTATCTTGTTCAATATGTTTACTGAGGTTTGAAAAATAATATTGGCAGTTGACAATAAATCAAAGTTTAAGGGCTACTGCACACTGCATCTCAAAGAAGCGGCTCCTACGGGCTTTTGAGCTTTTTTGAGCTCCCCTTTTTTCTGCCTGGAAACTCCCCTCCATGTTAGCCAATGGGTCCATCCAGGCTTTTTCAGGAGTTTCCAGGCATATGCTCTTACAGGCAGAAAAAACCCCCCACCAAACTCGTGTTTTTGAGAGGAGCATTCAAGCAGAAAAGACACCTAAGTGCCCAAAAATGTGCAAAAAAGCATGAAGAAGCTGGAAAACACACAAAAAAAAAATAGGAAAAGGAGCCGAGGGAAGGGTTTGTGAAAAAAAACTCTTATGCTCAAAGAAGCTCAACAAAAACATGCAAAAGAGCATAAAAAAGCACAAGCTTCTTCAAGCTGAAATAAAAGCTTAAATGCCTGAAAAAGCTTTTTTTTTTTTAGTTGCAGTGTGCATGAGCCCTAAGAGTAACATGCATATTTTATCATGCATGTTCAGTAGGGTACCAACTGTGAAGCCTGTCGGTTTCCCTTACACGGAATGGTGGCGGCAGCATTCGAGAGCCGATTGAAAAATCGGCTGGGGTGCCAACATCCTGGGATCCCTGGACAGGTAAGTGTCCTAATATTAAAAGTCAGCAGCTACAGTATTTGTAGCTGCTGACATTTAATTTTTTGGTGGGGGGGGGGGGACTGGAGCTCTGCTTAAAGTTAATGAGTTAAATGATAAAATGGAATTCCTTCATGTAAATTTCTATTTGGAGACAGTACATGTAGTTAATAATTAAAACAGTAACAGGAGTATCAAATGTACTAGGCCCAAATCCCAGGGGCCAGCCTCCCACTGGCACTGCATAATTTATATTAGTTTAATCTCGTATGATATGTCAATCTCTGACTGTGGGAACTTTACAATGGCCTATATATTAGTTACAGATAACGCATGCACCTAAAAAAGTGTAATCTAGAGTGAGGTTAATTAAATGTTTGAAAATGCACAATGTGAACCAGTCAGTGCTGTGCAAGAACAGTTTTCTGTTGGCTGATGCTCATTGCAAGGAGCTATCAGATGTCCCCCCCCAAAGTCAAATGAAAAAAGACATTCATGATGTTATCACCTCAACACTTTATAACTGTACGCATATGTATTATACTGAATATACGTGTTTGTTTTTAAAGGGCTGGAGAATTAAGCCTTATCATGAACCACATGAGAGAGATTGGACCCCATTATGTTTTGGAGTTCAGTTTCGTCCCATATGATGCGTCCACTAATTACAGGTTTATGCAAATAATTTTTCATGATTATAAAAATCATCCCAGGCTATAATGATGCCAAATGTCTCGGAGGTCTGAATTATAATTATAGCCAGGCTTTATTCATTAATTCACTCTCTATATAGCTTGGGTGGAGAGGCGTGATCAGATACTATAGATACTTCAGAGAAGATGTCAAATTGTGTCATAGAGGAAGTAATTATACAAGCCATTGCTTATGAAAGAAAACTGAAACTAGTCTGACCTACTAAACTATTGTTATAAATGATTTATATGCTAATGATCTCCAACAACAGGGGAGGAATAGGGGAGAACAGATACTAAATTAGCAAATTAGCAGGTGGTATTCTAGAAGGTATGGAGCAGGAAGAGAGTGTGGTCCAGGAAGAACACAGGCTATATGTGGTGAAGAGGAGAATTCCAGGTCAACAACTTTCTTCGCTAGAAAAAAAATGTTTACTGAATCAACGCTATAAAGTACCCAAACTTATCAAGGCAGAGTGAGAAACCATCTGTACCAAACACAAAAAATAAAAAACACAGAGTCCCTCTTCCTGATCTTGGAGCATGATGTCATAATAAGAACATTATACTTTATACCAAATCAGAAGTTTACAAAGAAGTCAACTCACTTTGTTGGGGTTGCGGGTGGCAGCAACAAGTAGATTCTGTCTGCCTTGATTGGCCATCTGTAAGATAAAGATTAACATTAGCTTTCTAATAATTAAATAATAAATATCACTGTTCAACCTGTTGATTTTTTCTTTTCAAATCGTTTTTATTGGTGCACAGGCATTATACAAAAGAAATAAGGTACACATTACATTGCATTAGATCACGTATAAAGTCATTTTGTTCATTTTTTCATGTGCAAACCCTAACTTTAAGAGGTCTATTCATAAAAATTTGCTGTGTGATTGTCACAGCATTTGCACAACCGTCGCAAATAATTCTCATTATGTGTCTAATAAGGTTTATTTACTATGAATTTCGGCTTGATGCAAAATACCACAATATAGCCAATTGAAATAAACATATTAGACACATTATAGGGCCTACGGTTTTGCAAATGCTGTAACATTTGAACAGCATTTTTTTTTACAAATAGATACCTAATAGTATCTATGAGCAAATTAAAAAATGACATATGATGCAGTCTGTCACTAGCACTAACAGCGTTTTTATTTTTCTGATTCCCCCATAACATAGCTTTAATACCATTTGATCCTGGCAGTAGATCCTAACTCCAGCTAACACATTTTAAGCTGTTCCAGCTTTGGGAAAAAAGGTAAGCACCCGCTGGCAGTGCTATGTGTTTTGTTCCAACTTTATTATACTGTATAACCACAATCTTATAACTGCCACATTTGCTGGCCTGATTCATAAAGTGAAGCTATTAATGATCTCTGGGCAGAATCAACAGGTAATAAAACTATGTTATGGGGGTGAAGTCACGGCTGTGTCAATGCTACCGACAGGTTTCATCATGTGTTATTTTCTATTTTTCACAAAGGTACACTTTAAATCATCTTTGGGATGCTAAAAGCTGAATCTCTGTGTAGAAACCTGTGTTTATAGCTCTACCAAAAACTGCAGTCATTGCAAAAGGTTTCTATTCTTGCTGTTTCGTCTCTGTTTGTTTTACATCATAGAGAAAGTAGTAGATAAATATTTGATAGATACAGTAAGGGCCGATTCACACCTAAGCGATCCGACTTCAGAGGCGACTTTGCTAGGAGATTTGAACGCGACTTCAGCGCGACTTTAGGCAACTTACAACGTGACCTGAAGCAACCTCCATGCCAGGCGACTTTGAAGAGAAGAGAGGGAGGGGGTTTCCTTAAAAAATAATTTTCTTTTTCTTGTAAAGTCGTTTCTTCATAGACAGTGATCCGACTTGGAAGCTAATTCCATTGACTTCTATGGGCTCAAGTTGCCTAGAAGTCGCCTTGAAATAGTACAGGAACCTTTTCTGAAGTCGCCCTGAAGTCGGAGCGACTTGAGTAGTGACTATTAAGACAGCTTCATTCATTTCAATGGGATTTCTGATGTCAAGCGATTTGAGGCGACACAAGTCGGATCGCAAATCGCCTAGGTGTGAACCGGCCCTAAGTCCCCTACATATGAACCTTTGAGTTGTGAACTTTCAAAGATGCAAACACGTGTTTGCAGTTTTTTTCCCTTCAACCCAGCGGGCTGGATGAAAAAAAACTGACAGATTGCTGTACTAACACAAGCAATGTTGGTGCAGCAATCTCCCCAGCTGTGCTCCCCCCAGCAGAACACACTGATCAGTACTCGCAGCCTTTGTCTGCAAGCACTAATCTTTATTGAATGTACGAACAAGTGGACTTACAAACGATCTCCCAGAACAGAACTCGTTGGTAAGTAGGGGTCTTACTGTACTGTATTTGCTGTATAGCAGCATGGCCAGTCAGTGAGGGAAATATCACGGTATGTGTCCCTTAAAGATAAAAATAAAAAGATGATTAAGGATTCAGTATCAGTTTTGGCTGGACTTCAGAGTTTTCATACTGGCTAGATTGCTAATACAATGTAAAGATCAATTTAGACCACTTACTAATTAGTTGGATGGTCTTTGTCTTGCCATAAATATCCATCATGACCCAGACAGGAGTATTTTTAGGAATTCCTGAGAAGAGCACTCTGGGTCGAGAATCCTGCTGTCCTTGACAGAGTGCCTGTCCCTTTCGGTTGATCCAGAAGTTCAGTTCAGCTCCCTTTTCACAAAGTTTCTCTGGTATACCTATGGCCCAGAACCCAGGATGCACAATAATATCTGGGCAAGCGAATGGTGGTAAGGAATTAGCATTGATCATGTTGGGATTCACAGTGGTAAAGCCCACTCTAAGAGCGCCATGCCAGCTTAACTCTTCGTCCAGAACTTTAATGCAGACCTTTTCTCTGGGTTGCACTGGGCGATTGGAGAAGACCAGTCCATCATGGAAGCTGTAGGAACGACTTGCCTGGTGGAGACAGTGGTTCAGGGAGATATGAGACCCTTTGCAGTGTGGGTGAAAAGAGATCGCTGAAAGTAAAAACAAAATGATGAGTAATGAGTCTAAAAACTGTAGGTTATATAACTAACATGCTCTAAATGTGAGGAGAGATAAGGGTTATTGCCCAAAACAAAAGGGAGCAAGAAGCATACAGTACTTCAAGCTGTAGGCACCCTTGGCCTATAAACCCCCATAAGAAAATACAGCAACAGGTTGTAGTTCAATAGAAGTTCTAGGTTCTGACATTTTCTATAGCTTTTTAATCTAATTAGTTGCATCATAAAACAGATAAACTCCCACGTTTATTAGCGTATTATTAATAAAGTAATGAGGAACCAATGTAATCAGCAGAGCAGGTGTCTTTGTAGGTTTTATTATTTGTAGGTCTAGTCTATGGGATTCAGTTAACAGTTTGTTCTCTGGGTGTAGTTATATGGCAGGAAGAGATAAGTGGCAGTAAACCTATGATAAATATGTTATTCGAATAACTTTTAACTTTGTACGAATAGAAGTAAGTTTCAAAGTTTCATTTTCCTCCTAGTTCTAAATCGTGTCCGGTTACATTAGGCAGGTGTTCTTCATATGAGTAATTCTGTATTAGTAAGAGTTACATATTAACTAAATCTGTCCAGCTGCCAGATTCTTGGCCATAGAAAGCTATTGTGCATTATATGGTTAACTCTATTTATTGTACATTGCAACATACATCCTCACATGATTTATAACCATATAATGTACCTTCTTTGGTCATAGAGCAGACTGAAAGCGCCAACATTCTCTGTCAAAAGGTGGAATAGTAATGCATTGGAGCAAATTATTTTTTTTCATCTTTTCCGATTCTGCATAATGACCGATTGCACTAAGCTGCTCTAGAATAGAGACTTATAATCTGTCATTGTCTAGCTTTATAAATAAGCCCATGTGTTCTCTCATTAAACTCATGCCATGCCAGAGCCTCATTGGCTTTTACCTTGCACAACATTTCAGTATTTTATACCTTCTCCAGACCAGGGGACCAGGCTTCACTTCAAACAAATGACTGGATGAAGGGGACATTTAAAAAGAAAATGTAACCTCACTCTAACCCAGCAGCTTGTTCAATATAAACTCTCCATTGGGGAACCTTTACTAAATCAACCTCCCTTAGACCTCATTCACACGGGGTTTACTATACTGTACACCCATGCAGGACTGTGTTGCCCACACAGGGATGTACAGGTGTTCTGTTCATCTCCATGCAGACAGTCCCATTGATGCATAGGCGTGAGCAGGGGGTGAGCCAGGTGTGCCTGGGCACACCCTAATTACCACGTGCAGTGCTGATTCCCCCTACTGCCTGGACTTCCCCAGTGTTAACCCCCACCCTGTAGTGCTGCTGGCTTCCCCTCCTCTGCCCCCAGCTGCTGCCGGGATGTTTCAGGATGGAGAGTGGGGGAAGAGGCTAGTAAATATGTCATTTCTCAAGTGCCTTCCTTTTCTAAATGAACACAGTGAACACACTCACTCGCTGTGTTCATCCATAACTGAAGCATAGTAAACTGCATTTACTGTGCTTCAGTCTGTGAATGAACAGGAAGCTGCTCAGCACAGAGCACTTCCCATTCATTCACTGTCCAATGCAGCTGATGATGGAGAGAAAGGCATGCATGTTTGAGCTTTGGGGTGCACACCCTAATGTAATGGGCTGTGCACGCCTATGCATTGAAGTAAGTTTGGGAACAGCACCCACCACATGGCCACATGGATGTCATATTGGGCACAGTGGTTGTCTCTGTGCAGCTGCTTTGTCCCAACTGACATCAATTGGACTGCCTGAACAGGGATAAACGGAACACCTGTGCATCCTGGTGAGAGCAAACACAGTCATTCACAAGCGTACGATATAGTGCACCCTGTGTGATCGAGGTCTTAAAGGGATAGTTCACCTTTACCACAAAACTGCCTATGCAAATAAGGGGCATCTGTAGATAAAAACAAACTGTGCAGCCCTTGCTATAGCTGTAGGCCATTTACATACCTTATTAAGCCTGACTGGAATACTCCCAGGACGTTGCTAAGTACTCCCAGGACGTTGCTAAGTGAGGCTTAGTCATCACTGCTCACCTCCACCATCACAGGAATGAGTTCTCAAATGCTGAGCTCAGAGCCACTGCATCAGGGGAGAGAAAGAGTATGTGAGGGGGCAGTGGCGGCTGGTGGGTTTTTTTTGGGGGGTGGCAAACAACCACCCCATCAGACGGCCGGTGGCACCCCCCCGCGGCACCCCCACCTGCTCCAGGTAGGTCGATCAGTCATCAAGCCCGGCACTTACCCCATCTAGGTTGCGGGCAGGCGGGTTGCTGGCTCCTATGGGTGGTGGGTTGGGTGCAGGCTCCTACAGGTGGCGGGCAGTGGCTCCTGTATCCTCTTCTCCTCGTCTTCAGCATCACGGTGGCTTCCGCCATGCGTCTCCTCCCTCCTCCTCCTAGGCATCCAATAGGATCCCCTGTCTTTCAGTCAATCGGGTGACGGGTCTCAAGACCCGCTTCCTGCTTGGAGGAGGATCAGTGGGCAATAGCGCATATTCATTCACTATTGTCACACAACTGGGTGGGCTCAGGGTGCAGTGCTCTGCGCCCAACCTCGCCCTTTTTTGAAGCCTATTAGAGCCCTGGCTCTAATCACGTTCTTCAAAAAAACACAACCCCCCATTGGAATCCATGCATCTGGCGCCCTGCATGTAGATCCGGGGGCTGGGCACATGGGTGGCGGAGGCAGTGCCCCTAATGGATGGGCCGCTGCTGTGAGGGGGTTTGAATCACTCCTGTGATGTTGTTGGTGAGCAGTGACGACTAAAGCCTTGTACACATGGGACAACGATTGTATACAACAGGTCGTACGAACGACCGTTGTATGCGAAATCGATCGTTCGTACGCACGATTAGAACAGCCAACATACGATTGGCTTACGACCGTTGTATCGTGTGTACAGAGAAGTTGGTACAACAAAGTTGTATTGTGCAAAACACGCATGCTCCAAAGTCAGGAACGGCCGGATGCTAATTAAATGCACCTGAACGTTCTTTCTGTGGTCGTATGATCGTGTAGTGCAGTCAGTATGCTAGATACAACAGCCAACATACGATTTGAGACGATCGTACGTATGATCGTCGTCCCGTGTGTACGAGGCTTTAGCCTCACTTAGCAACGTCCTGGGAGTATTCCAGTCAGGCTTCATGTAAACGGCCTACACCTACAGTAAGGGTATTATTCATCTTTAGTCAGAGCTGCACAGTTTGTTTTAATCTATAAACACCCCTTACTTGCATAGGCAGGTTTTTTGTAAAGGTGAACTATCCTTTTAAGCCAACCATACATATTTCCTTTTCTCTATCCTTAAAAGGCTATGGCAACACAAAAGACGCTGAAGCAAGTCAACTGCACTGCAATAAATTCTGAATACTCTCAGAGGCATCTCAAACTTCTGTTAAAAACATGCTGCTTGAAGTTCCATTGGCATAGTACCTAAAATTCAACTGAATGTACATTTTGTTTTCTTTAGAACGGTACCACAGCCTTCAACAGAGAAGAAAAGTCTGCCCCCGTGCTAGTTTGAGGACCCTTGCTCTCTGGGAGGAAGCAGTGGACTCTCTGCAGAGGTTCGACGCGCCCACTGCTGAATCAGACCTACAATTTGCAATCAGCTGATCAGAAATCTTTAGCTTTGACTCAGTAGAGGGTGTTTCCAACCTGCTCAGAGAGACCACTGCTTCCCCACACAGACAGCAATTGTCCTTCTCTGAATCATGGAGGCAGGTGACAGGTTTTTCCACTCTGTAGAAATGTGGTAAAGAAAACAAACTGAGTTCAGTTGGGTTTCAGGGCCTGTGTTGACAGGCTTGAACAAATGCAGTATGTTTTACATCAAATTAGCAGGCTTTTAGGAGTATTCAGCATTCAATTCTTCATTTATTCTTTCATTTCAAATCTAATGGGTATTGAGGGAGGGGAAGGCATGTCATTCAAACACTTGAAGTTGCCCTGCAAGCTGACGAAAAAAAAGTCACATGGGGTGGCTTGAAAAAAATAGGAAGTAAACGGCTTGCCAATAGGCCATTGGCAGAGTATGCGCAGCGCGGGTGACAAAGCAGCAGCCAGAGGATTGGTTGCTATTGCATTGCCACTGACAATAGGCAAGTTCATGGAGATGGCAAGCTCAGCCAAGTATTTGAAACGATGGAAAGCTTTAGCACACAGGTGAAGGACATAATTTTAAAGAAATAATCACAAAGAAGTATCGGTGATTATTGACACTTTAGCTGACCATACATGTTACAATGCGATCATACAATCTCACCTGTCTTTACCCGTTTACACACTGACACATTTCAAGAAAATGTTTACAGAGCTTATACAGCCAGAAGGTTACATATTATGGTATACATCAGAAATTTGAAAAAAAAAAACATTGCATATCATCTTATAATTTTTTTATTTGGGAACTTCCCTTTGGATGAGAAATAACATTCTCTCTAATAATTATAAGCTGTTGTAGTTGTTTACGTGTTTCTCAGTAGATGACAAGTAGCTTCAAAATGCCTGTCATTGGGTTACTTTCCTAGGGTGGTGCAAGTAACCATGATGAGACATAGCCTATAGCAGTGATGTTGAACCTTGGTGCCCCAGATATTTTGGAACTACATTTCCCATGATGCTCATGCACTCTGCAGTGTAGTTGAGCCTCATGGGAAATGTAGTTCCAAAACATCTGGAGTGCCAAGGTTCACCATCACTGGCCTATAGGAACTAGTTAGATTGTGTCTGGCATTAAAGAAAGCCTGTCATGAGGGAAACACGGAGGGGAGGCTGCTATTGTTAAGCTCTCCTTCTGAAAATGCTATTTGCTTGGCTACAGTATTGGCAGAGGACTCCCATACTCCAGATAAGGACTTTTTGTCTTTCAGAAAAAAAGCAGAAATTGTTCAGAAGAAGAACAATGGTGCAATCGGTGCAATTAAAGATACTCTCTGAACAAGTGTTATCATTTGTTGCACTTTGCACTTTGATTTAATAAATAAGCCTATACATATTATGTCATACTTACCTTTCTGACAGTAGGTTTACAATTCTCCATGCCAGCAAACAATCTGGGGTTGGTTTACAAAAGGTGTTCACCTTGTTCACATATGAAAGTATATGTTCCCTTTCTAAAGTGAATGTTCACTTAGTAAATAAGGCAAAGGAGCATTCCATTTAAAAATCCATTCATGTGTATAGCAAAATAAAAAAATATTTTATTATACATATGTTATATTTTATGTGTATTATACATCATTTCACCTTATGCACTAAGCTCTGGGAATATTCACTGTGCCACAGTTTCTATTCCTTAAAGGGATACTAAACCCAGGACCCTGCATTCACTATATCTGGTCTCCCACAGTACACAGAACGTGGAAATGCTATTATTTTGTAAATATAAACTGCTAAATACCTTTTCTCATCAGCAGTATATAGCAGTCTTGTGACTTCTATCACTGTTCAGCCGAGCACCGGTTAAAACTTGTAGGATGAGTTTTCTGACTGTTCTATGAGACTGCAAGACCCCCGACCCTCTGTCTGCACAGTGCTGATTGGCCCTGTGCTGATCACATGCACCCGCCCAAGGAAAAAAAAACTCACTAGCAATACACACCAAACTAAGCATGTGACTCCATAGTCTCTGTGTTATCAGGAAATTATTAGGGGACAGTGGAAGGAGGGGAGGATCAGAGAAGACGGGATCAAACAGCCTTTTTACACAATGCAGAGCATTAACCCCCTTAGTTTCCGCAGTGAGTATAATAAGCATGCTTTACTGAATAGACAGACTGATTTTACTGCTGTGGGTTTGGTAACAGTGTAACCACTTGCTGACCGGCGTCTGACGGCTGCAAAGTGGCTCGATATCGCAAACCGCCGTCATATGACGGCGGCTGCGATATCACTCACTGTGAGCGCACGCGCCCACTGTGTTCGGGGGGAGCCAGGGAGCGGGTAGGGCAGACTTGATCGCCGCCAGCTACCCGCGATGCCCCCCCCCCCCCGCAGTGAAAGAACGGAGGTCCGTGTAAGTAAACACGGATCTCCGTTCTGTTAGGGGGGGAAGGGCAGTGATCACAGGCTTCCTGTATATGGAAGCCGTGATTACTCCCTTCCCCCAGCCAGGGCAGCCCACACACAAAACATGCCCAGGGAACACAGTTAACCCTAAGAGCGCCCCCTGCAGGTTAACCCCTTCACTGCCAATGGCATTTACACAGTAATCTGCATTTTTATAGCACTGATCGCTGTATAAATAACAATGGTCCCAAAAAAGTGTCAAAATGGTCCGACATGTCCGCTGCAATATTGCAGTACCGCTAAAAATCGCAGATCGCCGCCATTACTAGTAAAAAAGAAAGAAATAAATAAATAAAAACCCCAGAAATTAATTGTCATCATCCGTAAATGCGGCAACTTTTGCACAAACCAATCTATAAACGCCGATTGCAATTTTTTTTTAACCAAAAATATGAGGAAGAATATAAATCGGCCAAAACCGATGGAAAAAAAATTTTTTTTTTCTATTTTTTTTTTTGATTTGTATTTTAGCAAAAAGTAAGAAATTTGGGTTTTTTTGCAAAATTATCACTCTTCTTTTGTTTATCAGAAATGACGCAGAGGTGATCAAATACCACCAAAAGAAAGCTCTATTTGTGGGAAAAAAGGACGCAAATTTCATTTGGGTACAACGTCGCACGACCGCGCAATTTTCAGTTAAAGCGACGCAGTGCCGAATCGCAAAAAGCGCTCTGGTCCTAAAGTGTGAAATCCTTCCGAGGCTGAAGTGGTTAAGTAAATCAACCCCAATGCACCAAATGAAATGTATTAATTATTTAACATCAGACCAACTCCTATGATGATTATACTGATGCCCTGCTGGAATGATGCAAAATTACATTTAACTGTGTTTTATTCTTTTTATGCATGCTTTGTTTATTAGCAAAATATAATTTATTACTAGTTTTAATTAGTTTGTAGTATATAGTTTTACATTCAACGCTGTGTAAAAATGCGTTATATGATGAACACATACATAATTGAAAATAAATAAATAAATCTAACAATAGAAAGAAGCTTAGCAGATTGTAACATGTGTTTCCTGTTTTGCACAAAGAGTGTAATAGCAACCTCAACCAATTTATGTTATAAATGAATGTCATATTGCTGTTTTTGTCTCTCTCACTTTCTCTCTCCTGTCTCTTCTCTTTATTTCTCTCCCTATATTTAGATGTAAGACAGGCAAACAAATGCATATATATTTCATGTTGTCACAACTCACCCTCTTTCGCAGAGCTGCCGGTTAGCCCCATGGTGTGTAAAGTTGGAATGTGTACACATACCCATGTGCATAAGTTTATATCCAGCAGAGGGCTGGCCCACAATGGGGCTTTCCCCTTAAACGCTACACCCACTTTTTTTTTCCTTTCTCTTCTGCATACTGGAATTTCCGAAACAAGGAAATAAAGCCACACTTAAAAAGATTCCAATATCATGACTGATTAGCAGATTATAGAAGAGTGAAGTGTATTAAGGAAAGGTAACTAAACAGTGCACGAATCAATAAGCAGACAATTGAACAGAACACCTACACATACTCCTGCTCTACTGTATCCAAGCTAAATTTTCTAATTCATAGCTGCTATCACCAACATTGTGCTTCACACAAACAAAATGAATAAATAGGTGCAGCGCTCCCTCTACTCGTACTGAAACCATCAACTGATAATCATATATCAATATGCGCCACAAAAGAAAATGAAGCAATATAAATATGCACACATATATAAATCCCCAACAAACTTCCAATGAGCTATATATGAATTAATACAAATAATATGATGCAAATATTCTCTATTACATTATGCACAAAAATATCATGAAATGCTCTGAGATATAATAAAGTCTAAATAGTCCAGCAAGTGCAAACAGGCAGATTTGGGAGGATAACCAAGGCAGACAGTGCAGGCTGTATAGAAGGAGCTGTCAGACCGGGGGGACAGACAATTCTGAAAGCTGTGATTTTTTTGCCTGGTATACATGTGAGTGTTTTAAATCTATATTGAATGAATAAACACATACATGGAGAGCACTATGGTCTACTCTATTCTCTTTGCCTGAGTGGCGCTATGGCGAAACTTTCAGCTAATAAAGCTGTTCGAGAAAGAGGAGAGCGAAGTGACCGTTAAAGGCTATTTATGCTCGATTGACCTCCTATGATAGGGATATGCAATTAGCGGACCTCCAGATGTTGCAAAAAGTCCCATCATGCCTCTGGGTGTCATGCTTGTGGCTGTCAGAGTCACGCTATGCATCATGAGACTTGTAGTTCTGCAACATCTGGAGGTCCACTAATTGCATATTCTTCTCCTATGATGTAAAGCAGTGGTTCTCAACTGTTAGGAAAAATACCCTTTTGCCAGCATTCTGGGCGTTTCCGCGGTGGTGCGCGCGCTCCCGTGCGCGCCCGCGCGCTCCCGTGCGCACCCGCGTGCGCGGCTGTGCGCGTGCACGCGCCGGAAACGGCGCCAAACGGCGCCTATTTAAACCCAGGGACTCCTGCATTGAACTGCTGCTCGTTCTACAGCGTTCCAGACCTGTGGGCCTCAGCTCCCAGCATGTTCGTCTCAACCGTTGCACGTCCGTCTCTCCATGTTTTCCCAATCCGTTCGCCTAGCAGTTCAAGTCCGTTTCCAAGCAATTGCCCGCCCGTCGCCTCCATGTCTCCTCATCTGTTCGCCTACCAGCACCTATCGGCCCCAGCTACGTCCATCGCCTGTTGTCCAGTTCCGTTCGGCCCAGTTGACCTTTGTCCACTTTGTGTCCTTGTCCATCCCTCGACTCCGGGTGTCCAGACCTTGCGACATCTTGCTCGTCGTCAAGTTACGTCCTCAGGGACCCAAATTTATCCGCGGCAA
>BLSH010213051.1:387767-405542 GCA_018402905.1 Glandirana rugosa | reverse complement strand
AAAACCTTGTTGTCTGACTATAGATTTAGGTTTATCCCAAGCATGTTTGAAGCCATTTACTGTTGACTGTCTCACAACATCTGTTGGTAGTTTATTCCAATCATCAACCACCCTTTCAGTAAAATAATACTTTCTAACCTACCAAGACAAGGCCGTCCACCTACATTGACATGCTGGGCAAGGAGAACATTAATCAGAGAAGCAGCCAAGAGGCCCATGGTAACTCTGGAGGAGCTGCAGAGATCCACAGCTCAGGTGGGAGAATCTGTCCACAGGACAACTATTAGTGGTGCACTCCACAAATCTGGCCTTTATGGAAGAGTGGCAAGAAGAAAGCCATTGTTGAAAGAAAGCCATAAGAAGTCTCATTAGCAGTTTGCGAGAAGCCATGTGGGGGACACAGCAAACATGTGGAAGAAGGCACTCAGGTCAGATGAGACCAAAATTGAACTTTTTGGCCTAAAAGCAAAATTCTATGTGTGGCATGAAACCTAACACTGCACATCACCCTGCCTGAACACACCATCCCCACCATGAAACATAGTGGTAGCAGCATCGTGTTGTGGGGATGCTTTTCTTCAGCAGGGACAGGGAAGCTGGTTGGAGTTGATGGGAAGATGGATGGAGCCAAATACAGGACAATCTTAAAAGAAAACCTGTTGAGACTTGAGACTGGGGTGGAGGTTCACCTTCCAGCATGATAGCGACCCTAAACATACAGCCAGAGCTACAATGGAATGGTTTAGATCAAAGCATATTCATGTGTTAGAATGGCCCAGTCAAATTCATATGTTAGAATGACCCAGTCAAAGTACAGACCTAAATCCAATTGAGAATCTGTGGCAAGGCTTGAAAATTATTGTTCACAAATGCTCTCCATCCAAATTTACAGAGCTTGACCTATTTTGCAAAGAACAATGGGCAAAAATGTCACTCTCTAGATGTGCAAAGCTGGTAGAGACATCCCAAAAAAAGACACTTTTCAGATATTTATTTGTAAAACATTTTTAAAACCATTTATCATTTTCCCTCCACTTCACAATTGTGTGCCACTTTGTGTTGGTCTATCACATAAAATCCCAATAAAATACATTTACGTTTTTGGTTGCAATTTGCAACATGACAAAATGTGGAAACTTTCAAGCTATGAATACTTTTTCAAGGCACTGTAAGTATACAAAAAAGCCCATCTTAACTTGGGACAGAGTATAGAATGCCTAAAACCCCTGGCAGTGCTCTCCAGGACAAACCTAAGTGGAGGCACCCAACAGAGACATTCAGAACATCACCATGCAACAAAAGAGTCCTTTGTATAAATATCTGCACCACTACAAAATTATAATGTGTGTAGCACACCCCACATAGGAGCTGCAGATGAACAGGGATTCCCCACTTCTGCACAGCCAGGCACCCCGAATCTTCAAAGGCACTCAAAGTCAGAAAACAGTCCATAGCTTTGTTTTTGTTGTTTATTAGGGGGTTAAAACTTCTATGGGGTTGGGAAGTTATGAGATGCCAGCTTGACTTCAGCAAACTTCAGGGACAACTTCCAATATACAGCCTCCTCTTCACTTTCCTCCTGCACATGCTTTCTCTCTTTCTTTCTTGGCCTCTGCTGGTACACTCCTGGAGGAACTTGACAGTCTCCTTGTCATTTCAGTAACAGCCCATTACAGTCAGGAACTCACAGTCCCTTCACAGTAGCACACATGAAGTGACATAGCATGTAACTTTCCCCTCTGCTTCTTTTGTGGTCACTGATCTCAGCACCACCATTTCAGGCCCTGCCAGCCCACCTTGCTACAGCTGCCTCTTAACACCAGTCCACCCGACCGACTTCACCAGCCCACCCAGCTGACTCTCAGGAGATCTCTCAGTGAAAGGACTGAAGACCTAAGCACACTGCTGTCTTCAGGGGAGACTGGCTACATGTGTCAGTCTTACCCCTTTGTTAGTTACCACCAGCATTGAGCTACTCACTCTGTCCTCTCTTTGCTCCCGTGCCACCAGGAAAGATTCTTCCCTTGTGTCTTTAGCAGGATCTTTCCAGCACCCGAGCCCAAGACAGGTTACCCCCCTCCCATCCAGACTAGGGGGTACCCCTCAGGGCCACGACAGCCATCTCAACACTGCATCTCCATCTTCCCCATGACTGCCCTGCTAGAATGGCCCATGTCTATTTATGAGGTCAACTCAGCCCCCTGCCAACCCACTACTGGGGATTGGCTGAGGACACATATGCATGGAAGTTCCTCCTAATTCAAGAAGGTTCTCCAACCTTCCAGACACCAGGGGGAGGCACCAGAGGGCTGCCAGGATCAGTCACCCAGCCCTGAACTCTAATAACTCTGACCCAATTATAGACTCACAAAAGTACAATATGAGTCAAGCTTTGCCTATTCTACACACTACATCTAATACCAAATATCTATGTATGTCTGGAGGAACCATCCTAAAACCGAATGATTAAATTATCATTTTAATTAGTCGTTCCCATTTTCCCAATCAGTATTTTCAGTCATTTAGAAAGGCAATTCTGGCCATGAAAACCACTAGCTTCATGCAAGAGCACAAATACCTTTATTTTGAGTACCTTCAAATCACATTTATAATTACAGTTGTATGCAAAAGTTTAGGAACCCCTACCATTTCCATGATTGTCATTTATAAATATTTGGGTGTTTGGATCAGCAATTTCATTTTGATCTATCAAATAACTGAAGGACACAGTAATATTTCAGTAGCGAAATGAGGTTTATTGGATTAACAGAAAATGTGCAATATGCATCAAAACGAAATTAGACAGGTGCATAAATTTGGGCACCCTTGTCATTTTGTTGATTTGAATACCTGTAACTACTTGGCTCGGATTAATTGGAACACACAATTGGTTTGGTGAGCTCATTAAGCCTTGAACTTCATAGACAGGAGCATCCCAATCATGAGAAAAGGTATTTAAGGTGGCCAATTGCAAGTTGTTGTTCTCTTTGACTCTCCTCTGAGGAATGGCAACATGGGGGCCTCAAAACAACTCTCAAATGACCTGAAAACAAAGATTGTTCTACATTATGGTTTAGGGGAAGGCTACAAAAAGTTATCGCAGAGATGTAAGCTGTCAGTGTCCACTGTGAGGAACATAGTGAGGAAATGGAAGACCACAGGCACAGTTCTTGTTAAGGCCAGAAGTGGCAGGCCACCTAAAATATTGGAAAGGCAAAGGCGAAGGATGGTGAGAATGGTCAAAAACAGCCCAGAGACCTCCTCCAAAGACCTACAACATCAACTTGCTGCAGATGGTGTCACTGTGCATCATTCAACAATTCAGCGCACTTTGCACAGGGAGAAGCTGTATGGGAGAGTGATGGGAAAGAAGCCTTTTCTGCACACACACACCACAAACAGAGTGACTTGAGGTATGCAAACGCACATTTGGACAAGCCAGCTTAATTTTGGTCATAACAAGGGGCGTTATGCATGGCGGCAAAAGAACACAGCTTTCCAAGAAAAACACTTGCTACCCACTGTAAAATTTGGTGGGGGTTCCATCATGCTGTGTGGCCAGTGCCGGTACTGGGAATCTGGTTAAAGTTGAGGGTCTCATGGATTCCACTCAATATCAGCAGATTCTTGAAAATAATGTTGAGGAATCAGTCACAAAGTTGAAGTTAAGCCCGGGCTGGATATTTCAACAAGACAACGACCCAAAACACTACTCAAAATGTGCTCGGGCATTTATGCAGAGGAACAAGTACAATGTTCTAGAATGGCCATCCCAGTCCCCAGACCTGAATATCACTGAACATTTGTGGGGTGATTTGAAGTGGGCTGTCCATGCTCGGCAACCATTAAACCGAACTGAACTGGAGAGGTTTTGTAAGGAGGAATGGTCCAAAATACATTCATCCAGACACTCATTACAGGCTATAGGAAGTGTCTAGAGGCTGTTATTTCTGCTAAAGGAGGCTCTACTAAATATTGATGTGATTTTTCTGTTGAGGTGCCCAAATTTATGCACCTGTTAATATCGTTTTGATGCATATTGCACATTTTTTGTTAATCCAACAAACCTCATTTCACTACTGAAATATTACTGTGTCCTCCAGTTATTTGATAGATCAAAATGAAATTGCTGATCCAAGCATCCAAATATTTATAAATGACAATCATGGAAATTGTCAGGGGTTCCTAAACGTTTGCATACAGCTGTATGTATTTCTTTCTTGTCATTTTTTACTGCATCACATCCACTCAAATACAAACTATAAAAAGAAAAAACAAAAATCAAAATTTTAACAACTGAAATTGCTCATTTTAAAATATAATGTGCTAATCTATATGTCTGGTTAAAAAAACAGGTAAGGAGTTTAAAGTCTCATTAATAGCTGCAAACATAATTATTTTCACATTCAATAGATTTTTATTAGATAATGTGAAGGTACAGAAAATAATATGAGAAAGCATGCAGATGTGAGTAATGCACAGTTAGCAGTTAGAACAGTGACAATTGGTAGTATAATGCTAAATTCAGGCATGACAAAAGCCTGCTGGTATGCTGAACATTAGGCTATTAATGTAGGAATGATCTGTAGATACCTTGAAAAGAATTTGAACAACTGAAAAAATATTGATCAGAGATTAACCAATGATATATGTAAGAGACGGGATAGTCTACTTTCATTTTCCTCTTCATCCAGTAGAGAGGCTTCCTGGAAAGAGGAAAATATAACAGGAGAAAGTTTTAGTAGTAGGTGGAAAATACCAAAAAAGAGAGGGGGAAATAGGAACCAGGTTCAGGGGAGAAGTGGGAGGAGAAGAAGGGTGGGACATCAGGGCCACCCACACAAAGTCCCTAGTGTACTGCCCCTACAGGGAGGAGTATCTTTCTACAGGCATTGAAGTGGTACATTGTATCCAAGGGGACCACGTGGCAAGGAATTTCTTATGAGTATCTAGCAGCATGGAGGTTGAAGGCAATACTCTCCCCCACTTAACCCTTCAAGGAACCATCCCCCCTTCCAAAAAACCCAGCACCAATCTGAATGCTTACCCCTCCGAGCACAGATGTTCACCCCCTCCCAGCACAAATCCTTTTTCCCCTCCCAGTAAATCCTACTCGCCCAATCCCCCTACTCAGCAAGTCTACCTCCATATCCCCTTCTAGCACAAATCCTCCCTCAATCCCCCCTCTCGTCACAATTTGTCTTCCTTTCCAAGCGCAAATCCTCCACCCATTCCAAACCTCCCTTCTAATACAAATCTTCTTCCCCTCCATATCCCCATCTCAGCAGAAATCCTCCTTTCCCCCATCCCAGAGCAAATCCTCTCACCCCAATGCCCCTCTTCAGCACAAATCACCCCGCCCCAAATTCCTCCTGCCAGCACAAATCCTCCAACCCCCAAAACCTCCCAGGACAAATCCATGTTACACAATCCCACCCCCCATCTCCCTCCCAGCATAAATCCTCCTCCATTACCTCAACCCCCCCCCCCAAATATCCTCCCAATTCCAAATTACCTACCTAGCACAAATCCTTCTTCCTCCTCTGAAACTTACAGATCTCAGGTACAATGCAGCTCCCAGACTCCTCCTCCTTTTGTGCATCATACCTGTCAGTGCCAAGTAGGAGCCTAGGGAAACATTCCCTCGCTCTGAATTTAAGTGTATTAATTTGACAGGCAAGTAGAGATAGAGTTGCAGGAAAGAGGATGATTGTAGTGGCAGGAACCCGGAGCACCCCGCAGGAAATGCAGGGCATGTGGGTGCTTGGCACTAGTACACTGTGAGATGAATTAGTGGAGCCAAGTGCCAGAACTCATTCCAGCATGGGGCTTTAGGATTTTGATAAAATCCTGCAACAGTCACAAGGAATCCGGGACAATTGTGAGGCATCGATACTGTGAAAAATGTAATATTGCAGGGTTTTATTCTCCCTTAAACTTTATACTGTCTATTCTACTGTAAACGTTATACTATCTAGCCTGAAATCTGTTTGGGCAGGATTGGCCTTCATAGGAAACCTGTCAATAGAAAATATGGAGGCTAATATTATTGATCTTCCAAAAATGCCTGGCTAAGAGGCAGCAATGAGAATATTCCAACCTCACAAGCATGTGTGTTTTGGGATGAGAAACATAAGGAGACTGGTGCAATACAATATTTGGATGAATCACTGAACTACTCAGCAGGTAGGTATGCATCTCAAGAGTTCACTTTCAGTTTTGATTTTAGCATACATTGACTTATTTTATAACAGATAGTTAAAACGTTAAATAGTAATAGTGTCTGTATAAAGTTGACCAACTGACCACTTTATACACATTGCTCCCCCTTCCATTCCTCTGTCACAGCTAACAAAATACCTGGTGTTGGCTGTGGTCAGAACTTGGAAGGAGTGGTGCGCCCACACTGTTATGTAAATGTACTTGAGTCTAGTGATTGGCCTCTAAGCCTGAGCGCTGCATTGCATTAGTGGGTCATATACACCAGATATTTTGCAGCCACAAAAGAAGGAAAAGTGGGGGTGGGCCTTAAACAGACGCTGGCCCTTTGCTCTGAATGGGCAGGGTAACGATGTCTCTTTAACCACTTCAGCCCCAGAAGGATTTCCCACTTTAGGACCGGAGCCCTTTTTGCGATTCGGCTCTGCGTCACTTTAACTGACAATTGCGCGGTCGTGCGACGTTGTACCCAAACGAAATTTGCGTCCTTTTTTTCCCACAAACATAGCTTTTTTTTGGTGGTATTTGATCATCGCTGCGTCGTTTCTGATCGCCGCTATAAACAAAAGAAGAGCGACAATTTTGCAAAAAAACCCACATTTCTTACTTTTTGCTACAATACAAATCCAAAAAAAAAAATACAAAAAAACATTTTTTTCACCGTTTTTGGCCGATTTATATTCTTCCTCATACTTGTGATAAAAAAAATTGCAATCGGCGTTTATTGATTGGTTTGCGCAAAAGTGGCCGCGTTTACGGATGATGAGAATTCATTTTTGGGGTTTTATTTTTTTTTTATTTTTTACTAGTAATGGCGGCGATCTGCGATTTTTAGTGGTACTGCGATATTTCAGCGGACATGTCGGAACATTTTGACACTTTTTTGGGACCATTGGCATTTATACAGCGATCAGTGCTATAAAAATGCACTGATTACTGTGTAAATGCCATTGGCAGTGAAGGGGTTAACCTGCAGGGGGCGCTCTAAGGGTTAACTATGTTCCCTGGGCGTGTTCTAACTGTGGGGGGACTGTCCTAGCAGGGGAAGGGAAGTGATCACAGCTTCCGTGTAGAGAAAGGCTGTGATCACAGCCCTTCCCCCTTCACCGAACGGAGGTCTGTGTTTACTTACACGGACCTCCCTTCTTTCACTCCGGGGGGGGGCATCGCGGGTAGCCGGCGGCAATCAAAGCCGCCGCACCCGCTCCCTGGCCCTCCCCGAACACAGCGAGCGCGCGCGCTCACAGTGCGCGATCTCGCAGCCGCCGTCAGATGACGGCGATTTGCGATATCGAACCACTCTGTCGCCGTCAACCTACGGTTGGCGGTCGGCAAGTGGTTAAGGTGGTCTCCTTAGAACAGTGTTTCCCAACCCAGTCCTCAAGGCACACCAACAGGTCATGTCTTCAGGATTTCCATTATTTTGCACAGGTGATTTGATCAGTTTCACTGCCTTAGTGATTACCACAGCCGATTCATCTGAGGGAAATCCTGAAAACATGACCTGTTGGTGTGCCTTGAGGACTGGGTTGGGAAACACTGCCTTAGAATATGCTTTCAAACAACATTGAAATAGACAAAAATACTTGTCATGCTTTGATGAAGTACTAAGGAAGCCGGCACTTTTCTACTATGCATCTACTAAAAATACTTGTCAAGGTCTAATTATTTACACTACAAAAATTAAAGTTAAAGACCATCGCAAACCACAATGCTGGATTAAGGTTTAATCGCATAGAATAGTTTAGATGATGATTAACAAGAAACCGTCAAGTGTTCTCTTAAATAAACATAACAGTTCCGCCAAAGCGGATAACATTTGGCTTGTGTTTGTTAGATAGTTGCCAAATTTCATTTTGTCTCAGAGTTCACTTTTAGCCATTTGGGTGTAAGAGCTAGCTTTGCTCCTTTTTACCACGTATATCCATATATGCTTAGTGCTTCTATTACACTAATAACCCAACACTGGCTGAGTGCTGACAGGATCCCTTGCAGGCTTAAAGTGATTGTAAACGATGACCTTGTAAAACAACCGTTCATTTTAAAATGTAAATGAAAGGCAAAGCATTTTTGTATAGATAAAAAAAAAAAATTATAAATACCTTTTTTTTTTATAAGTGACCACATTTCCTCTGTTCTCAGCTGCATAAGAGCTGGGGGAGGAGAAGCAAAATCACACTGAGCTTCCCAGTGAATGGCTGTGCAGCGGGGGCATGTCAGGACAAGTCTTATCATTGGAGGACAGTACACTGAGTTCCCGGCATAGCTAGAGAGCTGACCATGGTGTGTTCCCCTGCTTAGTGTGGTCAGTTTTTAATAGGAAAGCAGAGGGATTGGCATGAACACCCAGGATTCCACAGAAAGGAAGCAATACAAAGAGAATAGGATAGTTTCTCATACAACAAGTACATGATAAGGCAGGCACATAACAGAAATAGGAAGAGTTGGGCTAACAAATGCTTTAAGTCCTCTAAAACACGCTGCTCTGAACCAAACATGTTAATACCAAACTCCAGTTAAAACATTTTTTTTTGTTTTGTATAGGGAGGAAAGCTTAGAACCTCATGTCATATTTTATTGCTGTTGTTAAGACTATTGGGGAAATTTCCTCTCACAGTTTCCTCCAACAATTCTTAGCCTCTGAGCGGCCAACCGCCAGGACTGAGAAGTGTCACATAAGGACAGGGAAAGTCTTTATCTCTAAGTATGTTATGAGATTTAGCTTATAGCTGAACTTTCTGTTCACTAGAACTGAATGGAATAATCAGTTCCAGCATAGATCTTACCTCTGTACCATGTTGCCCTGTTGTCTGCAGATCCCCTGATTTTCTGGGTTTAGTTGTGGCTTTGTACCATGTGACACTCTGTATATCCTGCTGACAGACTCTGTCTCTTCCACAGCCACTTCCTGTAGTAGTTTGAGCCTATAACACACCTCTTTGTAGTCTTTCAGACTCCGCAAATAATGAAACTTCCATCACAGCTCTGATGGTGGATAAGATTAAATACATCCTAATTAGCATTCAATCCCGCCCAGTTACACCTACAGGAAGAGTCCAAACCTCCCAAGTTCCACCTCACCGATCCCAGCATTAATCAAGAAGGAAACCCCTTCATACACAGCCTGTTCAGATAGCTAGCTGTGCTGCTGCTGGGCAGGATTGAATAGAATTAAATCCTGCCCAGTTAAATATGCCAACCAGTGTGAACAGGGAAAGTCCCACCCCTTCAGACCCCGCCCTCTGTGAATTGATTAATTTACATATGAAGGAAACACCTTCATAATAACCTCCCATAGCCCTTCCTCTGTAGTCTTGCGGTAAGCCATTATTATTTGGCATGCTGCAAGACAGGAATGACACAGGAGGAGGTATGACACATTTACATCTTAAAGGCACAGAAACCCACAGTAACCCTAGGACCCACCCACATCACTCCCAGAACTCCTGAAACTACAGAGGCTCAAAGGATCATGGGACATGTAGTATCAGGACTGGAAAAGGAAGGACACAGGAAGTCAGAGAACTTAGAAATTCAGCATAATCATAAGGGTGTAACGTGCTACAGATGGACCGGCCTCCGCTCTCCCCTGGTCTTCTTCCCCTGCTAGCTATCACAATCTGAAAAAAACACGGTCATGCGGGGCTCTGCCTGCCCGCATATTTCATTCATTCTGTGAATGGGAAAACTACAAGTACAGACAGTCTTTGCAGCTGCTGGCTTGTAGTTCTCTTGTACAAAGGTTTTTTATTAATAAATAGTAGGACAGAACAGCTCATGGCATTGATGGTGATATCATAACTATAGGAGATTACATCAATACATACTGGAAAAACATAATAAGGAGGATAATGAACAAATGTGAGACGTATATAGATTTTAAAACTTGGTTTGCAACCATCTCGGTCAAAAGTAGGCCTAGTAGGCTAATAGGCTTAAAAGAAGAAAATAGACAGAGAGAGAGAGAGAGAAGAGAAAAAGAAGCAAATAAGTAGGAAGGTGAAAGAGGGAGTCAGTAAGAAAGAAGGAAAGCAAAGGAAAAGAAAGTCTGCGGGTTGGGGAGGCGGGGACAGATTAAATCGAGATAAGTGCAGGGTCAAAATTGGGAAGGTTGACTGTAGGCAACCCAAGGCTGCTAAACCTTCAGGAATTTATTGTGGGTATCCGTCAGGGTGGCCATCAGTTTTTCGGTTATCATGATCAGGGCCGGCTCTACCATTAGGCAGAGTAGGCGGCCGCCTAGGGTGCCACTGCCGCCCAGGGCGTCCAGCCGCTGTTGATCTGTCACTGTTCTGCATCGATCACTCATGTCAATGGAGAGCCATGGCTGGCAGCACACCAGGGCGGTAAAATGAGGCGGGTCCAGGGGCACAGGTGCAGGCCTATGGACCACGGCTAAAGAAATGGGCAGAGAGGTGCTGCAAAAATCTCCACCTCCACCACCTCCATCGTATACATGGACAGGGCAAAGGGGGTGGAGTCAGGGGCAGAGCCAAATGGGGGGGGGGGGCGGCAAAATGAGGTTTCGCCTAGGGTGTCAAAAATCCTTGCACCAGCCCTGATCATGATATCATTTATACAATTTTTGACCGCCTCAAAGATGAGTGTAGGTGTCTTCCAAGCCCTTGCTATAGTCATTTTGGTTGCAGTGCAAGCTGGCGTTTAGGACAGAGCAGTTCTGCTGTTGGCCTACAAAGGAGGGCCTCATAAGGATACCTTTTCAGGTTGGTATGAAATAAGTTGCGGAGAAGGGAATATACTCTGACCCCTAATCTGCATACCTTTGGGCATGTCCATAGATGTGTGCCATAGTGCCCTCCGAGAGCACCCCTGGAAGCAAAGAGGAGAGTAAGTTGGGATAAAACGTGCCAACCTGGCCGGTGTGTAATACCACCGGTAAAGTGTTTTATATGCGTTTTCCAAAATGAGAACATTTTTGGAGCACTTGGAAATTGCTATAGTCATGACCTGCCAGTCCTCTGGGTCCAGCTGTCTCTCCAACTCCATCTGCCACTGTAAGTGATAGGGTCTCAAGGGCAGTTTTTTTGAGGAGATGATTGCCGAGTAGATTAAGAAAATTAAACCTGAAGATTGAGGTCTAGATCTGCAGAGGCTCTCAAAAGGGGTCAAGGTATAGGGTGTGGGTCTAGACTTTATAAGCTGTTGGAGAAAGTACCTAATCTGTAGGTAACTATAATGCTGCTGGAGGGGAATATCATGTGAGGATCGTAGAGCATTAAACGAGAGTATCCTACTTGGGGTGAACAGAGAATGAATATCAACAAAGTCATTGTGGGTCCACCACAAAAATTGTTGTGGGTTACCACACCAAGGACGAAATAATGGGAAGTGCAGGAGAAGGAGTAAGAGTAGGTGAGGAGATATCAGACCTGCCGAGTATTTCATCGAATCCCAGAGGCGGAAGGAATGTGCTAAGCATGGTCGGATTGTATTTGGGCGATGCTCATGGGGAAGCCATAGCAGAGAAGCAACTGTGGTTGGACAGGCAGGGATTGCATTGGCACCTATCATCTTGGATAAAGTATTCATACTGGATTAAGTACTACACTTCGACTCAACACAATCTAAAAAAAATCTTCTCTATCCCTCCACAGGTAATCTATGCAGCCTTCAAGCTCCATCTTTAACTGCAACTGCTTCACTGTTTTAACTATATTTAATGGTAATCTATGCTGCCTTAAAGCTCCATCTTTAATTGCAACTGCTTCGCTGTTTTAAATATGCTTAATGGTAATCTATGCTGCCTTCAAGCTAGAAACATAGAAAAGTGATGGCAGAAAAAGACTGAGTAGTCCATCGAGTCTGCCCCTTTTTTATTTATTTTATTTATTTATTTATTTTTTGTTTTGTTTTCAGGTTAACCTTGTTGTCTGACTATAGATTTATGTTTATCCCAAGCATGTTTGAAGCCATTTACTGTTGACTGTCTCACAACCTCTGTTGGTAGTTTATTCCAATCATCAACCACCCTTTAGTAAAATAATACTTTCTAAGATTAGATTTGAACTTCCCTCCAGTTAGTTTGAGGTCATGTCCCCGTGTTCTAGATTTTGGTTTCATATTGAAAAGACTGCCCTCTTGAACCTTATTCACCCCCTTGATGTATTTAAAGGTTTCAATCATGTCTCCCCTCTCCCTTCTTTCCTCCAGACTGTATATTAAGTTCCTGAAGTCGCTCCATCTTTAATTGCAACTGCTTTGCTGTTTTAAATATGCTTAATGGTAATCTATGCTGCCTTCAAATTCTTTACCTCTGTCCATATCACTGTGATGTTTGTTTTGCTTTCTTATTGTGCATACCTAAATTATGAGCCCATCTTATCTTTATAACCATGACCACCTGCTCTCTTGCTGTGCCTTGTAGTCTGTCTGCCTTTTGTGTGAGAAGTTAGTTCTGTCAGCCATGTGTTCCGCCTATGCAATCCTTAATTGATAACTCAGTATAAATGTAGGCCCTCTTTGGGGAATGCACAGGCAGAGGTTTGCACAGGCAGGTATTGCATTGGCAACTATCATTTTGGATAAAGTATTCATATTGGATTTAATATTACACTTCGGCTCAGCACTTCAGTGAATGCACAAAGGGAAAAACCACAACAGATTACTGCAAAACACTAAGCAGACTATAGGTGACCTCATTCCTCATAAAACTTTTTCATCTCTCTTCCAGTGTGCGTCTCAATCTCATCACTCTGTATCATGCACTCCCTATTTTTCCTTCTCACAGTTGCATCTTCCCTCCTTAAACTCTCTCTACTTCACCCCTCTTCTCCACCCCACAGCTTATATATATCACCCTCACTCCTGTATTCACCTTATTACTGCACTCATCAGCTCCTGATAATTCTGAATCCACACACCAATAAAACCTCCAGGACACTAAGAAGTGTCGCCCCACATAAGTCGCATATCACCTCTCTCACCCTTCTGCTTCTCCTAACTTCTGGAGATATTTCCTCAAATCCTGGACCACCATCATCTACCTTTGGCCAACATACCTGGCACCCCTATCCTCTGACAGCAGTCGCAATTCATACAATCTAATTTCTATTCCTCTTCTGCCTAGAACCAGCCTCCCCCCTGTGCCATTTGGAATGCCTGCTCTGTTTGTAACAAACTCACCACCATCCATGACCTATTTATCACAAACTCCTTCAACCTACTTGCAATTACAGAGACCTGGCTTCAAGTGTCTGACTTAACTTCTCCTGCTGCCCTCTCCCATGGTGGCCTCCTGTGGGCTCTCTCTCCCAGGCCTAGTGGATAGAAAGGAATCCTATTATCCCCACAAAGTACTTTTCAAGTTCTTCATCCACCCCTCTCTGTCCCTCTCCTCATTTGAAGCTCACTGTATTCGTCTATATTCTCCAGTTTTGTTGAGAATGGCTGTGATCTTTCAGCCTCCTGGACCGGTATCAAGCTTCCGTGACGACTTCTCTGCCTGGCTACCCTACTTTCTCTCTTCTGAAATTCCAACAATCATTCTTGGTGACTTCAACATCCCTGTTAATTTCGACATTTCCACTACTTCTAAATTTCTGAGCCTAACCTCCTCTTTTGACCTAAAACAATGGACACATGCTTCTACTCACTCTAAAGGCAACTGCCTTGAACTCATATTTTCCTACCTATGCACTCCGTGCAACCTTTACAGCATTCCTTTTCCTCTCTCTAATCACCACCTTATCTGTTTCACTCTCTCCTTGTCTTCCTCCTCCTCGCCTTCCAACTACCAAATAATTACCCATAGAAACCTTCGCCATCTTAACCCTTCTCTTGTTTCTGCTACAGATTGCTACAAAATATCATCCTTGTCCTGCCCCGGCCTGGCCATTTCTATCTACAACAGTTCACTGTCATCCACCCTGGATACCTTGGCCCCCCTCACTACAACCCTGGCAGACAGACAATACCAGAAGCCTTAAAAAACTGAGCAGTGCTCTCGAGCATCTGTGGCGTAAGACTAAGTCACAGCAAGATTTCAGCCAATATAAATCTACCCTCCAAAAACACCATTCCTGCCTCCACACTGCGAGACATACTTTATCACTCTCATTAACACCCTCTCATGCAGTCCCAGTCAACTCTTTTCTACCTTTAACGCTCTACTTCCTCCTCAACTTACTGCCCAGGAGATTGATAAAAAAAAAATAAGATTGATACAATTTGTCTTGAGATCTCCACTCTATAGATATCTCACTCACTTTACACTCTTTGTCCTCCTGCACAATCAATACTCTTTTTTAACCCAACTACTATAGAGGAGGTCATTAAACTTTTTTCTAACGCCCACCTAACCTCCTGCTCTCTGGACCCTGTTCCTTCTCGAATACTAAGGTCACCCTCCGACTCTATCCTACGCTCTTTAACTCATATCTTCAACCTCTCCCTCTCTATTGGCATCTTCCCCAACTTTTTAAAAACTAGTCACTCCCATACCAAAAAAGGCCTCACTGGACCCCACAAATCTTAACAAACTAAGACCCATCTCTTTACTCCCTTTTGCCTCCAAACTCCTTGAATGTTTAGTCTACAACCGACTGAGTGACCACCTCATTGAGAATAACCTTCTTGATCCCCTTCAGTCTGGATTTCGTCCACAGCACTCCACAGAAACTGCTCTCCTAAAACTCACAAACGACTTACTAACAGCTAAAACCAATGGTTATTCCATACTCTTACACCTCTCCGCAGTTGATCACCCCCTCCTCCTCAAAAAACTCAATTTGCTTGGTTTTCATAGCTGTGCTCTCCATTGGTTCGAATCTTACCTTTCTCACTGCACCTTCAGTGTCACTTACAACTCCACTTCCTCCTCTCACCATTGGTGTCCCCCAAGGTTCTGTCCTTGGAGCTCTACTATTCTCGATCTACACATCCACCCTGGGTCAGCTGATAGCCTCCCATTACCATTTATATGCCGATGACACCCAAATCTATCTCATTACCTCTTAGCTCACCCCATCAGTCTCCTCTCACAACACTGATTTACTAACAGACATATCAGTCTGGTTATCACACCACTTCCTCAAACTGAATCTATCTAAAACTGAGCTCATAATATTTCCTCCCCCATGTGCCCCTTCCCCTGACTTCTCCGTTAAGATCAATGGCACAACTATCAGTCCATCCCCACATACCAGGGTTTTAGGGGTAACCCTAGACTCTGAACTGTCCTTTCAGGCCCACATCCAATCCCTGTCCAAATCATGCCGCCTTAGCCTCCGCAACATCTCTAGCATACGCCCCCTTTTAACCAATGACACCACCAAGCTTCTCACTCCATGGTTATCTCTCGCCTCGACTACTGAAACTCTCTCCCCATTGGGTTACCTTTACATACATTATCCCCCCTGCAGTCCATAATGAATGCTGCTGCAAGACTCATCCACCTTACCAACCGTTCCAACCCTCTCTGCCAATTGCTCCACTGGCTTCCACTCACCCAACGAATAAAATTCAAAGTACTAACAATAATTTAGTATAGTCTCAAAATACCAACCAAGCTGCTCTCTTCGGTCCTCCCAAGACCTCCTGCTCTCTAGCTCCCTTGTCACCTCCTCCCATGCTCCCCTCCAGGATTTCTCCAGAGACCCCAATCTGTCCGACTGTCCCCTAATCTATCCATCTTTAGATGATACCTGAAAACTCTTCTCTTTAAAGAAGCCTATCCTGCTTCTAATACAGTTTTACTTTCTCCATCAGCTCCTCCCCCACAGATATTACATTTTGTATCTATTGACCCTCCCTCTTAGATTGTAAGCTCTAACGAGCAGGGCCCTCTGATTCTTCTTGTACCAAATTGTAATGTAACTGTAATGTCTGCCTTCAGTTTGTTAAGCGCTGCGCAAACTGTTGGCGCTATATAAATCCTGTATAATAATAATAAGAGTCCACCAAATCAATGGTGGCCCATAGTGGCATTTGATATTTCTTGTGGAGGTGATAAAGTGGAGCTATATTCGCTGCTATATAATAAGCCTGCAGGTTGGGGACCGAAAGACCACCATTAATCCTGCGGGCGTATAATGCTTGCTTATTAATTCTAGGTCTAATGGATCCCCAAACAAATTTCAGAATTTTACATTGGTGTATAAGTAGAATATGAGAGGGGACCAGGACCGGCAGGACTCGGAAGAAATAAAGCCGTATTGGTACGTAAGTCATACGAATTGCGACAATCCTGCCGAACCAGGATATTGGAAGATGGGACCAGGAGGAGAGCAGATCTGAAAGTTTCTGAAATAAAGGGGGAATATTGGCCTGATAGAGCCCAGCATAGGTTGGGGTTAGTCTAATCCCCAGGTAAGGCAACGAGGACGACCACTGAAATGACAGCTTGTAGTTCTCAATGAACTACCATGGCACTGTTGAGCGCTGTAGTAGTTCATTGATTCTTCCTGTCCCTTTGAATCTACACTGACAGTCTGCAGGAGGCCTGAATGGCACCAGCTACAGGCAGTCCCCTAGTTATGAACATCCAACTTATGAACGACTCCTACTTACAAACGGAGGGAGACAACAGGAAGTGAGAGGAAATCTCCCCCTAGGAAGGGAAATTCACTCCTGTAAGAGTTATTATGGGAAAAAGGGGTCTCCACTGATGCTTTATCACCAAGGTTTGCTTCCACAACAACCCAAAATTTTCAAAATCCAATTATCATTGGGACAGGAAGTGAGGTGAAATCTTCTGAACAGAAACACAGACAGCAAAACAAACATTACAGGGGTGTTAACCCTTCCCTATGCTATCCAAAAAGCTTAAAAATATTTGTTTTGGCTGAAGCTACACTTAAAAAATGTATCTGTTCCGACTTACAAACAAATTCGACTTATGAACAAACCTACAGTCCCTATCTTGTTTGTAACCCGGGGACCGCCTGTATTTGGTGTTTGGTGCAATGTTTTCCAGGCTCCTAAAAATAAATTAATAAATAGTAATTGTGCTTTCTTTTTACCTGCAATAAATGTGCATTTAGTTATTTTTTTTTTTTAAAGGTGAACTTATCCTTTACCCACTTGCTGCCCAAGCCATTTCTGACACTTTTCACATACATGTAAAAATTTGCATTCTTTTCTCTTTACTAGATAACTACTTAGAGCCCCCAAACATTATGTTTACTAAACGCAAATGTACTAGATAAAAATGGTGTGTGTTGTAATTTTTTAGTTTGAATATGTCTTTTTATTTAGAAAAAGATGAGTACAGTATTTATGACGATGGAAAATTGAGAAATGAGTATATGCTGTATATATAGGTAAACAAAGGAAAAGAAGGCTGAAGCATTAACCCGATGTAGGTATATGAGGAAAGTAACAAAAAGAGTAAGGAAAAAAGGGGATAGCAGGCAGCAGAGAAAAAAGGAGAAAGACAAAGCATTGGTGCAAAGCTATGCTGGATAGGAAATCTTAGGGAAACTCACGTAATACTGTAAATGCTAGACCATTCAGTTAGATTGTGCCCAGGCAATAGGCAGGTATATCAAGGCAAGAGTGAAGGTGTCCAGGGAAGGGTTGGGGGGGGGGGGGGGGGTT
>BLSH010213051.1:347973-382967 GCA_018402905.1 Glandirana rugosa | reverse complement strand
ACATTGGTATGCAAAGAATGCAGAGAGAGAGCTGCAGCTCTTCACTGAGATCAGCTAACATCAGCTTGTCCCGCCCACCTCCCGACATCAAGCTGAGAATCTGACACCTCTCTCTGCATTCTTTGCATTCCAATGTGTTTAATCACACTTACACAGCACAGAACGGCTCTTAGAAGCAGCACGGCTCTGTTTAATGTGAATCTACTCATCAGCCACAGACACTGACTCGAGTATAAGCCGAGGGGGGTCTTTTTCAGCACAAAAAATGTGCTGAAAAACTCGGCTTATACTCGAGTATATACGGTAGTAGGATTTGACAAAACATAGACAAAGGAGTATGGCTACGGAGCCAAGTTTACTAGTTCCAGGTCACCTAATCAAGACCCAAAACAGGGAGTTCTCACAATTCAGTACCTCTTCTGTGAAATAACCCTGGGATACAGTGGGGGAATGATACTACATTGTTTCCATTCAACAGCTGTACATCATTTTTAATCTATTACCTTTTCTGGGAACTATTTTGTGCTTAAAAACATTGCAGTAATGCCAGTTTCTTTTTTCTACTCATTAAGATAAGTTAGTTTCACTTTGACCACACCACAGGAAATGTTGCAAAACTAAAGACCAGTCATAAAGAAACAGAAAACAGAAAAACCACAGCCTGTTAAGCCAAGGACAAATATTGGGAATGTGTAGACACAGCTTGTACAGCATCCCTTATCTATAACTTACAGGAAACCGGTACCAATACATAATCCATTGCTGTTTTCACACTAGAACAATTTACAGCTGTTAACAAATTTGTTAATTCCCTTCCATGAAAAAGAAGAAAGCAAAATTTTATCTAAGCTTTAACCAGTTAAAGCGGTTGTAAACTGCTGGACAACTTTTTTTTTGTACCTGCCAGGTAAAGGCATAATGTGCTAGTATGCGTCGCATACTAGCACATTATGTTAAACTTACCTTAAAAGCAAAAGATGGAAGTTTACTTCCACTTTACCCGCCGGGAAGGTTTTACCTCCTTCATGACCAGAGCAGTCTTTGCTATTCAGGTCTGCGCTACTTTAGCTGGCAATTGTGCAGTCATGCAACACTGTATGTCAGGAGTAGGCAACCTGGGGCCCTCCAACTGTTGCAAAACTACAAGTCCCATCATGCCTCTGGAAGTAATTGTAACTGCCAGACTTGCAATGCCTCATGGGAAATGTAGTTCCACAACAGCTGGAGGGCTACTGGTTGCCTACCCCTGCTGTATGTGAATAGTACTTATTTTTTCACATAGAGCTTTCTTTTGGTGGTATTTGATCACCACTGGGTTTTATTTTTTATTATACAAGCTAAAAATGACTGAAAATTTTGAAAAAACACCCCAAGTATTTTCTCTATATTGTAATGACAGTGGTCAGCGACTTATAGTGTGGCTGTGATAGGGTGGCAGGGGATAGCTGGTGCTATCTGGGAGGGTTACTAAATGATACCAGTGTCGCTAGGGACACGACTACAGTGATCAGTGATAATACTATACTATGACACTGGTTTGGAAGGGGTTAACATCTAGGGGCAATCAAAGTTCAAAACATTGCTGTTACAGTGACATCACTATAACAATCAACGTGTAAAAACAAATTCTTGATCACCCCCACATAGTAGTACACTAGTGACACAGAACTACTCTGGTGAAAGTATGTAAAAAAATACTTAAAAAAAAAACCAAACATACTGTCACCAGTTAGTATCCCTGAATAATTGCCACGCCAGTGATATGATAACGCTGTACTGCACTGGTGGCAGTATGCAAAAAAAAAAAAAAAAAAAAATGCTTTTAACCACCTCAATACAGAACGTTTATACCCCCTACCTGCCCAGACCAATTTTCAGCTTTCAGCGCTCTCACATTTTGAATGACAATTACCCCCTCATGCTGCACTGTACCCAAACAAATTTTTTATCATTTTTTTCACACAAATAGAGCTTTCTTTTGGTGGTATATAATAACCTCTGGGTTTTTTATTTTTTGCGACACAAGTGAAAAAATTGCGAAAATTTTGAAAAAAAAAACCACTTTTTTTTTGTTTCTATGATAAAATTTAGCAAAGAAGTCATTTTTGTTCATAAATTTGGGCCAAAACCTATACTGCTACATATCTTTGCTAAAAATAACCCAAATAAGTGTATATTATTTGGTCTGTGTGAAAGTTATAGAGTCTACAAGCTATGGTGCCAATCATTGAAAATTGATCACACCTGATGACACTGATGGCCTATCTAATTTCTTGAGGCCCTGAAATGTCAGGAAAGCACAAATACCCCCCAAATGACCCCTTTTTAAAAAAGTAGACATTCCAAGGTATTTATTATGAGGCATGGCAAGTTTTTTGAAGTTGTACTTTTTTCCCACACTTCTTGGGAAAATTAAGACTTTTTTTTTTGCACAAAATTATCATAACCAGTAGTTATTTCTCACACACAGCATATGCATACTTCCAATTAAACCCCAAAATACATTCTGCTACTGGCCCCGAGTATGGCGATACCACGTGTGAGACTTTTTCACAGCCTGGCCACATAGAGAGGTCCAACATGCAGGGAGCACCATCATGCATTCTAGGAGCAGAATTTTCACATCTAATTTCCTATTACACTTTTGAAGGCCCTGGAGCACCAGGACAAAGGAATTACCCACAAAATGACCCCATTTTGGAAAGAAAACACCCCAACGTATAATCTATGGGGCATTATGAGTCCTTTGAATGGTTCCTTTTTTTCCGCAAGTCTTCGAAAAACGTGGAAAGAAAATGGAAACGCTTTTATTTTTTCATAAAGTGGTAAATTTATAAGATATTTCTAACACATAGCATGTACATAGCAAAAATTACCCCCCAAAATATATTCTGCTACTCATCCCGAGTATGGGGATACCACATGTGTGAGACCTTTACATGGCCACGTAGAGAGGTCCAACATGCAGGGAGCACCGTCAGGCGTTCTAGAAGCATAAATTACACATATGATTTCCTAACCACCTATTACACTTTGGAAGGCCCTGCAGCACCAGGACAATAGAATTACCCACAAAATGACCCCATTTTGGAAAGCAAACATCCCACATATATTCTATGAGGCATTATGAGTCTTTTGTACAGTTCAATTTTTTCCACAAGTCTTCGGAAAATGTGGAAAGAAAATGAAAACCTATTTTTTTTTTCACAAAGTGGTCAATTTATATGATATTTTGAACACATAGCATGTATACAGCAAAAATAACCCCCCAAAATATATTCTGCTATTTGTCCCGAGTATAGCGATACCACATGTGAGACTTTTTCACACCCTGGCCACATAGAGGGGTCCAACATGCAGGGAGCACCGTCAGGAAGTCTAGGAGCAGAAATTTCACATCTAATTTCCTAACGACCTATTACACTTTTGAAGGCCCTGGAGCACCAGGACAATGGAATTACCCACAAAATGACCCCATTTTGGAAAGCAAACACCCCAACATATATTCTATGAGGCATTATGAGTCTTTTGAATGGCTCATTTTTTCCCACAAGTCTTCGAAAAACGTGAAAAGAAAATGAAAACGCTTTTATTTTTACACAAAGTGGTCAATTTATAAGGTATTTCTAACACATAGCATGTATATAGCAAAAATGAAACGCCAAAATATATTCTGCTACTCGTCCCGAGTATGGTGATACCATGTGTGAGACTTTTTCACACCCTGGCCACATACAGAGGCCGAACATGCAGGGAGCACTGTCAAGCGTTCTAGGAGCATAAATTACACATAAAATTTCATTCATACCTATCACACTTTTGAAGGCCCTGGAGCACCAGAACAGTGGAATTACCCACAAAATGACCCCATTTTGGAAAGCAAACACCCGAGGTATATTCTATGAGGCATGGGCTGCAGATAGTTACTCGGGTACTCTGATGGGCTGCAGATAGGTACTCGGGTACTTTGATGGGCTGGAGACAGGTACTCGGGTAATCTCATGGACTGGTAAACGGTACTTGGGTATTCTGATGGGCTGCAGGTAGGTACTCGGTTACTTAGATGGGTTGGTGACAGGTACTCGGGTAATCTGAAGGGCAGGTGACAGGTACTCGGGTACTCAGATGGGCAGGGGACAGGTAATCTGGTACGCTGATGGTCTGGTGACAGGTACTTGGGTACTCTGATGGGCTGGTGACAGGTACTCGGGTACTTTTATGGGTTGGTGACAGGTACTCGGGTACTCAGATAGGTTGGGGACAGGCATTCGGGTGCTCTGATGGGCTGGTGACAGGTACTGGAGTACTCTGATGGGTTGGTGACAGGTACTCGAGTACTCAGATGGGCTGGTGACAAATACATGGGTACTCTGATGGGCTGGTGACAGGTACTCGAGTACTCAGATGAGCTGGTGACAGGTACTTGGGTACTCTGATGGGTTGGTGACAGGTACTTGGGTACTCGGATGGGCTGGTGACAGGTACTCAGATGGGCTGGTGACAGGTACTCAGATGGGCTGGTGACAGGTACTCGGGTACTCAGATGGGCTGGTGACAGGTACTCAGATGGGCTGGTGACAGGTACTCGGGTACTCAGATGGGATGGTGACAGGTACTTGGATACTCAGATGGGATTGTGACAGGTACTCGGGTACTCAGATGGGTTGGTGACAGGTACTCGGGTACTCTGATGGGCTGCAGGTAGGTACTCGGGTACTCAGATGGGTTGGTGACAGGTACTCGGGTAATCTAAAGGGCAGGTGACAGGTACTCGGGTACTTTAATGGACATGTGACAGGTACTCGGGTACTTTGATGGACAGGTGACAGGTACTCTGATGGGCTGTGACATGTACTTTGATGGGGCGGTGACAGGTACTTTTTATTGGGAGGGGGTGATCGGAGTGTGACAGAGAACCCGGTAATAGCTTGTTACCGCGGTTTGTTTACATCATGTGACCGGCTGTGATTCACACAGTCGGTCACGTGGTAAAGAGCCAATTCCATTGGCTCTTTACACTGATCGGAGCTGGGCTTTGTCCAAGGTACAAGCCTCAGCTCCGATCGGCGCGCTGTGCGCCCCCCGGGGTGCGCACGAGCGGCGTACATGTGGAGGTCGGTAGTGACCGACTGTGTTTGGACACAGCTGGTCACATGGTAAAGAGCCAAATCTATTGGCTCTTTACACTGATCGGGGGGACACAATCGATCCCCAATCGCCGCGCTGCGCGCCCCCGGGGGCGTGCATGAGCGGCATGCACGGGAATGTCGGTAGTGACCAGCTGTGATTGGATACAGCCAGTCACGTGGTAAAGAGCCAAATCTATTGGCTCTTTACACTGATCGGGGGAACACGACCGATGCGCTGTGGGCGCCTAGGGTCACACAGCAGCCGTGAAAAGCGCCCGACATCATATGACGTCAGCCTGGATCGACGAGGGGTTCCTGCCGACGTCATTTTACAATGACTAGGTATGGAACTGGTTAATTTCTTTATTTTTCCAATAAAATGACAAAAAATTGCAACTTCAAAAACAGTTCTGTGTATGTCAGTAGAACGCATCAGAAGGTTCTCCACTCCCGATCAATGTGACTATGTGCCTATGGACCTCAACCCAGCTAATCGCAGCACCAATGCAGTACCAACCGCTGCATTTCTGGACATTTCATGGTTGTCCCTGACTTCTTTGATAATTATTCCATCACAATTCATACTGATTCTACATTTGAGCTGGTTGATTGGAGTTTGATCAGGAGATCAGCACTAATACTGTTACACTCAACATTTCTGTGAAGTCAAAGACAAGGCTGAATTCTCACTGTTTCTAATGCTTTTCAAAGTAGTGTTTCACTTGCGTCTAGATAGCAAGGTTACTCATTCTGTCCATTATGTAACCACTTTTCTTTAGTCTTCCCATGTATTCTCCTTTGTGATGGGAAGGATTTCCTTGCAAAATTGTAACTTCAGCTCCAGTATCAACTAAAGCCATCACATGTGTAGGCGAAGATGACTTCCCCCACCATACAGTGACAGGTGCATATGGGCGTCGGTCTCCTGCTATCACTGCCCACTGCCCTCACTGCTATTACAGGAAACCCACCTATCCTTCATAAAGATAAGAAACCTCCCAATCCCCTTTTGAGTCTCTCTAACTCCTCCCCAGGATAAAGGGATTTGGGTCTGGGTTCATATGTAGTTTTGGGAATTGGTTTGGGGCTAACAGGAGGGGTCTGTTCTGTTTTCTCCAAATCTAGGCTGATGTGATCCTCACTAGGAGTAGTGTTTCTAACTCTGACAGTTTTCCCCACTAAATGCTTCCATCTCTTCAGCATTTCTGCAGTAGAAATCCCATCGATCTCATCTTTAGGCACTCCTGCCTTTAGTAGGTCCATCCACGTTTGTTTCCTAGAGATAACTAGCCTGGTTTTCTCTTTGCCTCCTGTCTTCTCTACCCCATTCCCTTTCTTCTCTGTTCTTTTCGGCTTGTATTCTTCCTGTCTGGCCTTGACCTTCTCTACTGCCCTGACAGGTTGTTTTAGTCTCCTCTAGCTCCCCCCAACTGGCTTAAGAGGGTAGTGGCTTCATGAATCTTGCTGTTTAATCCCAGGCCTCCCAGCGAAGACAATAAAGGAGCCCTGAGATTAAATGGCGCAGACTTCATCAGTTTAGAGCGCAGAGCAGCCGTAAAGGGTTCCATATCTGGACCCATCCATTCTGGAAACGTATTTAATCCGGTTATACAACCCATCTCACGTAACCTGGAAATACCTTCTCCTATTGATCTCCAGGAGTAGGTATTTTCCAAGTCAGTAGGACTAGCATTTACTCGGACAATTCCATCTCTCACAAGGTCTAGCAGTGAAAAATTCACACTAAACTCTCAAGCTTTTCGCATTGCCTGACGCAATTATGGATCATGGGTTAACACTCCCATAGCCACTGCTTCCTTACCTGACAAAACTACACTGTCCGCCCCTTCATCCCACAAACGCAGGAGCCAACTCAATAGGGGTTCTCCAGACCTTTGTATTGTTTAGCCGGTTCATGGAGTTCAGTTTGTGTAAACTCCCGAACTTCTTCAAATTCAACATCTCTGGGGTTGTGATAATGCACCTCCCCATCTGCCATATCCTCTCTATCATGTTGCCTTTTCCTATGTTTAGTAATGAGAGGCCTGGCACACCTTTTCTTTCCCACTAGCAGATCATCTGACATATTAAACTATCTCCTCATCCTCACTATCATTTGAGGAGAACACATCCTCACAATCCCAGTTTTGGGATGTTACAATGGCACGTACCCTGGCTTTACTAACAGGTTTACGGCCTTTCCTTTTCCTTAAGGCATTAATTGATTTAGTCATGAGGGTTGCACACCTTTCTTGCAAACCATCAGCCCCACTAGCAGTTGTATGAACACACTCTGAAGCAACTGCTAGCTGGTCTTTTAATACCTTAATTTCTGTCTCTGCCTTCTCCCTTCTCGGTGATTCAGTATAGAGAGCATGAAGGAAGTACCAACCCACTGTGGACACTGTCCTCTTCTCTTTTTTACTTAAATCCAACCCCTTAAGGCTAAAATCTACAAAATGATCTGAGACTTTAACACCCCAAGTCTTATTCAAGGGAGAAGCATACTTTACAAATTATTTAGCAAGAGGCTCCCACTCATTGTCTCTGGCCCAGATAGGTAAGCTGCACACTTCCTTCTGGTCACCAGAAACCTCTGCAGCCTTGCTTTTCCTAAACATTTTATGCAGCATTTTTACCTAGCACAAGCTACACAACACCCCACAGAAAACACAGGTCTGCTTCAGTTGAACTTATAGCAGATCCCAGATGAGCCCCCAATTGTTTCGCTTGCGTCTAGATGGCAAGGTTACTTTGCGGTATAAGCAAGGAAGCTCAGACCTGTTTTGTGTATTAATGAGCTTTTACTGAACAAAAATGCTGTACATACAAAACTATTACAATATGAGGAATACAAATCAAGACTGACAGATCTCTATAGCAAATTAACAACCTAGCAAACAATCAAACTATAGTCTGTAACAATAGAAATACACTTAAATGTTACTTAGCTTCAGTTACTGTGTTCGTGATCTCCATTGACAACGATTCTTCTGGAGACCAGGCACATGTTAATCATGGTGAGAGTGAGCTCTGCCCTGAGCTTATCTCTGGCAACATTTATATGGCTCAGTTCGTTTACAATGGTTACCTTAACGATGTAGTAACCAAAATGACTGTGTATTCCCAAATTCTACCTCAAGACGGCACTCTGCCATAACAAATATATAATTGTTTACAGTATCTATTAAGACAACTGTTAAACTGTAAAACAACAATGGTAACAAACTCATTAACCTAAACAATCAACTGACAAATGTCCCATTGTTTCAGGACAACCTGTGTTACCAAGGCATTCGTTTGAGAAGCATCCTCAAACAAACCTGATCTGTTAAAATGAGTCTGATAGATAAATCATTTGTTCATATAAAATATATTTTATATCAACACAAGTAGTCTTCTGTTGTACGAGCTATCACACGACTTATCCATGTTGTTCATCAATTTGCAACCAATACTGAGTACTATAAAGAGTGTTGTGGATGGCACATTTATAAAGGCCCTCCTACATCGAGGAAATGTCACAAGCAGAAAATGTCATCATGTGTTCAACATAAAGTGAACTCACAGGAGACTAATAACATATTAAAGGACCTCAACCTTTTTAGGGATAGCCCACTCTACAAATGTAACCTAATGAGTGATCACATTGCATAAGGAAGTCCAATCTGTTCAATGAAGAACAGAATCCCCTTATTATTTCAGGTCATCATCACATCATTAACAACAGAACATTTCCCAGCACACTTAAACCAACCAAACAATTGGCAGAACAAACAACTGCTCAATATAGGGACTATTAAGATGAGCCCCTGGGGCTCTAATGAAACCAAAAATCAATTAGAGACTACAAAATTACCTTAATCATATAAGTCCATATATGTAAATAAAGTGCAAGCAGCGCTAAACTGTGACTTCCTTAAAAAAGTCCCGAAAGATAAATCAACTAGATTAATCCCTGCTGAGGGGCAGAATCTTGTTCCAACGTTGTCCACCACCACACCACCTGAGCAAAATACGGGAGGTTGCACCCCCCTATATGAAATAACTCACCAAAGGCAAGTATAACACACGCCTTAAGATCTCAGTGTAAATATCCAGGTTCCAGCATCCGATCGAATCTAATCCAATCCCATCCGATCTTAGATGTATGGGAGACAGCAGATGCCAATTGACTGGAATCACCCTTAAAAAAAGCGCTCACATAGTGCGTGATCCATAGACATTTATTGGGTATAAAACCATATACACAATCCCCCCTGCAGATGTACACTTGATGAACGGTCAAAAAAAATGTGCTAAAGGGCTCTCAGGTGCTCGCAGATGCGGATACGGAGCTGACATTTTGTTTTGCCTATATACAGTTTGTCCCAAGGACATGAAGAGCTATAAATGACACGTGTAGTAGCACAATTTATCAAGCTCCTGATCTTATATGTATTTTTGCCATCTGCACCGGCAAACACTTCAGTACTTTCCACATATCTACATATTTGACAGTGACCACAAGGTACCATACCAGAGATCCTAGGATGATGACTGAATAAATTCAGATTGGGTCAAAAAGTTTGACAAATTTTACACCCTATGGACAACCATTTGTGGGTATTCACCAACTATATTTGACAATAATGGACACCTTAATAAAAAATGCCAATGTCTGGTTAGTACCTCTCTTACCTTTGACCACTGTGCACCAAGCTGGGTGATAAATCTAACTGGTCCTCGTTGGTCACCAATCTCTGTCAAATTAAGAGATGTTTTTCACTCAAAAGATCAGATCTTTTTAAGAGCATTCTTCTTGGCTTTTCTTAACTGCTTATGAGAGTAGCCCCTCTTCTTAAAACTCACACACATTTGATAAGCTTCCCCTTTGAAGTCAGGTATTTTTGTACAATTCCTTCTCGTGCGGAGGAATGGTCCTGTAGGTATCCGTTGTATTAGTGACTTAGGATGAACACTATGAGCTCGCAAAACAGTGTTAGCTGCGGTCGGTTTTCAGTAAATACATGTTGTTAGCGCCCCACCTTCTTTGGTGATCTAGAGGTCCAGGAAAGAACCGTCCTTGAATGAAAGTTATAGGCAAGTCCAATATTTCAATCACTCTGATGGAGGTGCCTGAAATGTGTTGATAATGAATTCCATTACACTGGGAAAAAAATATTATTGAGGGCAAAGTACAGATCAAGAATGAACTCATTTGATGACCCATCGCTGGGTACTGTTGTCCCAGAACAAAAATTGAACTGCTTTCATACTCCAAAAATGAGGTATCGACGTATACAAAGATTGGACGTCAATACCTACTAGAAACCAATTTTCCTTAACCTTAAATACTTTTGGTTTACATAGTACTTATCTGGTATCTCTTACATGAGAATGAAGGGAGAGGGGAAGTCTTTGTGAAACTTGGAAGTAATATAAATCACTGGGATATTATAATCTGAGACCTTCAGATATATACCCAAATTACACAAAGACATCCTCAATCCTCCACTAAGTCTCCATGGTTATAGACAGGGTCTTCCAACGTAGAATCATGTTAATTAATTTGATCCAGTTAATTTGTCCAGTCCATTTGGCTACAGATAGCAAAATCATATACGGCGCCAAGTCAGCACACCACTCATGCCCCATGAACAGGTGCTGAGCCAGCTCGTAACTCTTCAGTGTGGATCCAAAATTTCAAGACATTACAGCAATCAACAGAGACACATGACCTGTTGACGCATTTCATGCCCAATGACGCTTAGTCATAACATATCCAAGGGCATGGCAACAAAAAGCTTTTGGCCAGCAAAGGATAACCCCGCCATAACCATCATGCTTCAGTAACGGGTATTCTTAGACTCTTGAGATCTTCAATGACAGTCCAAAAGAGTGGAGAAGCTAATAGGCCTAAGGGAAAAAAAAAACTGTAAAATGGGAACTAGGTGGTGCAGACAGCTGCACAGTAGTAAACATTTGCAGCTTCCACTAGGGTATCCCAGCACGTGGAGCCAAGCTTGTTGTTTAACCTGGAGACTAGAAGGTCCATATTTAGTGCCCCCCAGATGTGACACAGCTCCTGGAATACCTCCAGGTTCAGGGACCACTTCCCCTGTTCCAGGCACTGTTGGCTGAAGTTTACCTGTCAATGAGTTACATGTGAAAAAACTGGGAACATGAAGTTCTCCTCAGAACAGTACTCAAACTACTGGTAAGACTTCTGATTCTTCCCTGAAGGTTGATGTGTACCATGTCAGTGCCGTTGTGTGACTGAATGCAGTTGGATGATCTTTCAGCAGGCGGATTAAATGCTAAAAACACAGCTGAATCTCATTTGACGTTCCAGGAGGTTGATTTGGAGACTAGACTCTTTGACAAGGTGCAGATGAGAGGCCTGAAAGTTAAAGTGTTACTAAACCCAGTATTATGAAAATAGTTCATCTGCCCCCCGCCCCCCAGCTTATAAATCTTTTTATATTAAAATATTGCCACTATATATACAGTTGTGCTCATAAGTTTACATACCCTGGCAAAATGTATGAATTCTTGGCCATTTTTCAGTGAATATGAATGATAACACAAAAACTTTTCTTTCACTCATGGTTAGTGTTTGGCTGAAGCCATTTAATATCAATCACCTGTGTTTACTCTTTTTAAATCATAATGACAACAGAAACTACCCAAATTACCCTGATCAAAAGTTTACATACCCTGGTCATTTTGGCCTGATAGCATGCATACAAGTTGACACAAAGGGGTTTGAATGGCTATTAAAGGTAACCATCCTCACCTGTGATCTGTTTGCTTGTAATTAGTGTGTGTGCATAAAAGGTCAATGCGTTTCTGGACTCCTGACAGACCCTTGCATCTTTCATCCAGTGCTGCACTGATGTTCCTGGATTCTAAGTCATGGGGAAAGCAAAAGAGTTGTCAAAGGATCTGCGGGAAAAGGTAGTTGAACTGTATAAAACAGGAAAGGGATATAAAAAGATATCTGAGGAATTGAGAATGCCAATCAGCAGTGTTCAAACGCTAACCAAGAAGTGGAAAATTAGGGTTTCAGTTGAAACCAAACCACGGTCAGGTAGACGAACTACAATTTCAGCCACAACTGCCAGGAAAATTGTTCGGGGTGCAAAGAAAAACACACAAATAACTTCAGGTGAAATGCAGGACTCTCTGAAAACATGGCACAAAGTCATTTGGAGTGATGAGACCAAAATGTAGCTTTTTGGCCACAACCATAAACGCTACACTTGGAGAGGGTCAACAAGGCCTGTGAAACACGGAGGTGATTCGCTGATGTTTTGGGGATGTGTGAGCTACAAAGGCATAGGAAATTAGGACAAAATTGATGGCAAGATGAATACAGTAAAAAATACTGGAGGAACATTTGCATTCATCATCCAGGAAGCTGGATGGGACGTACTTGGACATTCCAACATGACAATGATCCAAAACACTAGGCCAAGTCGACCTGCCATTGGCTACAGCAGAATAAAGTGAAGGTTCTGGAGTGGCCATCTCAGTCTCCTGACCTCAATATCCTTGAGCCACTCTGGGGAGATCTCAAACATGCAGTTCATGCAAGACAGCCCACGAATTTCCAGGAACTGGAGGCTTTTTGGGCAGCTTTACTATCTGAGAAGAGCCTCATCCCCAAATACCACAAAAAGACTTCAAGCTGTCATTGATGTTAAAGGGGGCAATCCATGGTATTAATTACTGGGGCATGTAAACCTTTGATCAGGGTCATTTACATAGTTTCTGCTGTCATTATGATTAAAAAAAAAGTCAACACAGTTGATTGACAATAGATGGCTTTAGCCAAACACTAACCATGAGTGAAATAAAAGTTTTTGTGTTATCATTCATATTCTCTGAAAAATGGCCAAGAAATCAACTTCTGCCAGGGTATGTAAACTTATGAGCTCAACTGTACCTTTTTGGCTGATCTGCATACCACGGTCAGTGATAAACTGCACAGTTTCTCCAGAGCTGTGTGTTCAGTTAGGAAGAGATTTCCACTACAGCCTGTATACACACCCACGTGTGTGATGTCAATATCATGTGACCTGGCTATCTCTGAGAACATGTAAATGTTCTCTCCAGCATAAAAGAGAACAGAGCATGTGCAGGAGGAACACCCTGCCTGTGTTAAGCTGGCCTTTCCCAGATTGACAGTGCAGGGGGATCTATGCATACAGGATAAAACAGCCCTTTTACACAATGCAGAGGATTAACCCCTTAAGTTATGCAGTGAGTATAACAAGCATGTTATGCTACATATACAGACAGATTTTACTGTTGTGGGTTTAGTAACAAACTGGTAGTGTAGGAGCTCCACAGCAAAACATATGAAAACACAGATATGCTGGAAGGATAAGATGAATGCATGTACACGTCCTTGATGCACATAGAAGCCAGTAAGTCTCCCTGGAAAAGGAGTCAATGAATGACAGATATGGTGCATTTCATGTAGAATTTCTAGATTCGAAGGAAAAAATTCAAAACTTGAGATGCAAGTTGGGGTGAATGCCCCCTCTGGCTTTGGAAACTGTGAATACGTTGGTGGGAAACCATTCTGCCACAAGAACTGGGGCAGACACCTTGAACCAGAAGATTGAGAGAGCTCAACGGAGATTTGGTAATCTGTGGAGTAACACAAGTTGGAGGCATGCACCTGCATACTAAAGAATACCTGTCTAAGGATTTGTGTAAGACCTTTGTGGGCAGACTGGGGTGGTTTGGAGCATTTCAACGAAGTGGAGAAACAAAATGAAAGTTTGTCAACAGTCAGAGATGGGGAAGGTGCTAAAAGTCTATTCCCTAGGCTTCTTCCTCTGAGCAAGATAAGTGATTTTGCCTTCAGTGGCATCCTAGATAAATCATATCTAGAAACAATATGAAAAGACTCTGGGGCCGCAGGCCTGTTCATAGATAGTGCCTTTGTGTCTAAGCACTCAATCCCGCTGCAGCTTTGGGCTACTCCACTTGCCATTGACGCTGTTGATGGGAGACCTCTACAGCCTGCCCAGGTATCTCATGAGACTGCTCCATTGACCATGGCCATAGGGGTTCTTCACCATGAGATAATCCAATTCCAAGTCATTTTGTCTCCTCATTTTCAGGTGGTTATTGGTTATCCTTGGTTACAGAGGCACAACCACTCTTGTTTGGCTTCGTTCTGAGGTTCTTTCCTGGTCGCCACAATGCAGTAAAAAGGGGCTAAGGTCTTGTGCACCTCTTCACCCTGCCAGAGCAATACCACAAATTTAGCGATGTCTTTGATAAAGGTCAAGCCAGTAGTTTGCCTCCACACCGGTCATATGATTGCGCAATTGACCTTCAACCTGGTGCCATACCCACCTTGTGGCCGGGTTTACCCTTTGTCTGTCTCAGAGGATAAAACCATGGAGGAGTATGTCACAGATGCACTTTCTAGAGGGTTCATCCGCAAATCCTCCTCTCCTGCTGATGCTGGCTTCTTCTATGTGAAAAAGAGTGGCGAACTAAGACCTTGTATCGATTATAGGTTTCTCAATTGCTTCACGATTAAGAAGGCTTATCCTATTCCTCTGATTACGGAGTTATTTGACCGTCTCAAGGGAGCAATGGTTTTCACGCAGCTTGATCTGAGAGGGGCATACAATCTCGTGAGGATCAAGGGGGGGAGATGAGTGGAGAAATAGGATTTTCTGACTTACCGTAAAATCCTTTTCTCTGAGTTCATTGACAGACGCAGCCTCTTATTCATGACACGTGGGTTTATGCACCTTTTACCAGGAGTAGACTAGGTAGAACGAAGTTCAGAAAAGCAAAGCTGGCCCCTCCCAGGGGGCCGTCCTCACTCAACCTATAACCCCTCAGCCCTGTCTAGCATATCAGTTGATAACAAGCCATACAAACACAACACAGAGGGGTGGGTGCTGCTTCTGTCAAAGAACTCAGAGAAAAGGATTTTACGGTAAGTAAAAAAATCCTATTTTCGCTTACGTTCATTGACACGTGGGGACGTCCCAAAGCAATGTCAGACAAGAGGGGTGGGTAAACAATAACTGTACCCAACAGAATGATCTTGAGAGGCGCCAGCCGCTTCTACACCGCCGCCTGCAAAACTTTGTGGCCAAAAGCAGCATCCACGGATGCCGACACATCAACTTTGTAAAACTTAACAAAAGTGTGCACCGAGGCCCAAGTAGCCGCCTTGCACACCTGAGACACCGACACTTGGTGTCTGAAAGCCCAGGAAGTGCTAATCGCCCTGATGGAATGAGCCGTGACCGGAAAAGGGGGTTCTTGGCCCCGAACAGCATACGCATGAGTCACAGTCTGTCTGATCCAACATGATACAGTGGCCGACAAAGCCGCCAAACCTTTGCGCTGCCCTTCTGTCAGCACAAACAGCGCATCCGACCTCCGAAAAGGAGCCGTAGCTGCCAAATACACCCGCAAGGGCCTCACTACGTCCAATGAATGCAGAGCAATCTCCTTAGGATGAGACGGGCGCGGACACAAGGAAGGGAGGACAATGTCCTAATTAATGTGAAAAGAGGAAACCACCTTCGGAAGGAACAAAGGAGACGGACACAACACCGCCTTATCCTTATGTAGGACCAAATAAGGAGACCTGCACGAAAAAGCCGCCAGTTCAGACACCCGCCTAGCGGATGTAATGGCCCCCAGAAAGGCGACCTTCTGAGACAGCAATTGTAAGGGCATATCCCTGATCTGCTCATATGGCGGTTTCTGCAGCACAGAAAGTACCAAGTTCAGATCCCACGGTGCCAGGGGCGACTGTACCTGAGCAGCCACATGATGTACACCCTGTACAAATGTACGGATCAAAGAATGCGTCGCCGCTGGAAAAGAATCGCCAGTGCAGAAATCTGACCTTTGAGTGTGCTCAAAGCCAACTTTTGATCCAGGCCTTGTTGAAGGTAGGCCAGCACCGGAGATACCGAAAAAGAACGGGGGTTCCAACCCCCCGCCTCACACAAGGCAATATGGGCTTTCCAGGTGCGATGAAAGATCTTGCGCGAAGTGCACTTGCGCGCCTTAAGCATGGTGGGGATCACTGACTCAGAGACCCCCTGTCCCTCAGTATCTGGGACTCAATAGCCATGCCGTCAAAGCCAGCGAGGGTAAAGCAGGGTGCAAGATGGGACCCTGCGACAGTAGATCTTCGCAAAGCGGGAGTCGCCAGGGAACATCTGTTACCATCCACACCACATCGGCCTACCAAGGACGCTGAGGCCAATCTGGAGCCACCAGGATTGTCGGAATTCCCTCCACTTCTATCCTGCGCAGCAACCGCAGTAGAAGCATGAGAGGAGGAAAGGTGTACAGAAGCCTGTACCAGGACCATGGGGCCACCAGGGCGTCCGGTGGCTACCGCCAATGGATCCCTTGACCTGCATACGAAGGTCTTCACCTTGTGATTGAATCTGGACGCCAGGAGATCCACATCTGGCATACCCCACCTTTCGCAAATCTGGCGAAACACCTCTGGATGCAGGGACCATTCTCCCTGGTCCAGCGTTTGGCGACTGAGAAAGTCCGCCTTCCAATTTTCTACGCCCGGAATGTAGATGGCGGAGATTGCTGGCACGTGAAGTTCTGCCCACCTTAGAACGTGGGCTGCCTCTGCCGCCAAGCTCCTTGTCACGCTTTGACGGTTCACGTACGCCACCGCCATGGCGTTGTCCGACTGAACCCGAACCAGGAGGACGCGCAGCCTTGCCAACCAGTGGAAGAGACAGAGCCTGATCGCCCTCAGCTCCAACACATTGATCGGAAGACGAGACTCCTGCGCCGACCAATGGCCCTGAGCTGACAGTTGCCCCAGGACTCCTCCCCAGCCTGAGAGGCTGGCATCCGTCGTGACTATCGACCATTCCAGGGGAAGGAACGACTTCCCCAAGGTCAGTGTGGGGGCCTGAAGCCACCAGGTCAACGACCCCCTGGTCTGATGATGCAGCCGGATCAGTAGATCCAGAGACAAGGGAGACTTGTCCCACTGCAGTAGAATCGCTTGCTGCAGGAGCCGGGTGTGACTCTGGGCGTACGGTATTGCTTCGAAAGTCGAGACCATGTGCCTTAACACCTGCATGCAGAAACATACGGAGGACCACCGTCATGACAACAGGGTTCGCACCGCTGCTTGTAGTGTCAGCAACTTGGCTGGAGGTAGAAATACCTTCGCCTGCACCGTGTCCAATATCAGGCCCAGATATTCCAGGCGACAGGACGGGGTCAATGTCGACTCCTGTAGATTAATTAGCCAACCGAAGTCCCGCAGTGAGGTCAGAGTGATAGCAACATTGTTCTCCAGAGCCGGAGCTGACTCCGCTCGCAGGAGAAGATCGTCCAGGTAAGCTACCACAGCAATGCCTCTCTGTCTCAGCAGAGCCAACACCGGGGCCAGGATCTTGGTGAAGACCCGCAGAGCCGAGGCCAGACCGAAAGGAAGAGCCACAAATTGATAATGGAGGTCCCCTACAGCCAAGCGCAGGAAGCGCTGGTGCCGGACACAAATGGGAACATGAAGATACGCGTCCCTGATGTCCAGGGACGCCAGAAAGTCCCCCTGGTGCAGGGTGGCCACGACCAAACGGACTGACTCCATCCTGAATTTGCGCGCCTTCACCGCCGGGACACTTATGAGGCCTACCGGCCATACGCCCCCACAATGCACCCCCGCACAATAGGGACTGCCCAGTAGGACCCAGCACCACCGCGCCCGCACCCCAGGGAGAGAACCAGCGATACTTGCTGAATGTTGCCCTCCTGCAGATGCTTGAGAAGAGGCTGCCCCGCCTGCCGATGCTGCTGCCGTCCCAAGCGCCGACCAAGTAGGGGAGAAGCGGTGCCAACACACACGTGTTATCCCCATTCAGGGAGACCAACCAAAAATGGCCGCCAAGCGGCCACAAGAGGCCGAACACGCTCTCAAAATGGCGGCCGGCACCGCCAAAATGGCGACGATCGCTTCGTGGCACGAAACGAACGATCGTGCGGCGACCGAGCGAACCGGCGGTTGGGGGCTATGGGGAGGGGAACACCCGGGTCATCTGTACCCCAACCGGAACGGGCACCGCTAGCTGCCCCCCCCCTCCGCCCCCAGGAGGGGGGTGTCACTCACCCTTCCAGACGGGCGTAGCGGGTAGCCACCCGGAGCAGACCTTCCTCCCCCGAGGTGCGGAGGGATGCTGCTGGCCATGTGACCCCTGGGAGCGAGCAGCAGTCTGGTCACTGGGTACGCAGGTGGGACGTTTAACTCACCGGCCACCCGCATGGAACGGGCACGATGCGGCGGACCCCGCTATAGCTAAGGGTGGCTTGCATCCATCGGCCGTGCTGGGGAGATGTCAGGACAAGGATATCCGCTTGTTCCCCAGCCAGCTACTTGATTGCAGTCTTCATCAGAAGGCTTTCGCAAAAAGAAAAACAGAAAAAAATAGGGGAACCGCAGATCCCAGCAGGGAACCAGGTCTAACTCCTTGCACTAGGCAGAAAAAAACTGATATGCTATGCAGGGCTGAGGGGTTATATGCTGAGTGAGGACGGCCCCCTGGGAGGGGCCAGCTTTTTTCTGAACTTCGTTCTGCCTAGTCTACTCCTGGTAAAAGGTGCATAAACCCACGTGTCATGAATAAGAGGCTGCGTCTGTCAATGAACGTAAGAGAAAATTCCTTTTTTTACCAGGACAGGCCATTATGAATACCTTGTAATACTGTTTGGTCTTTGCAACGCTCTGGCAGTTTTTCAGGAATTCATCAACTATGTTCTTTGTTACCGCAATGTGTGGTGGTTTAGCTTGACGATATCCTCCTATATTCCAAGTCCCTAGATAGTCACCACACAGATGTCTGCCTTGCTCTTTGGAGGCTGAGAGATAATAACCTGTATTGTAAATTGGAGAGGTGCGAGTTCCATCGTGAACAAGTTAAATTCCTGGGTTATGTAATTTCCATTGCTGGTTTTTCAATGGACCCAGAGAAGCTAAATGGGCAGTTCTACAGTGGCCCCGATCTGTGGGTTTACATCCACTACATTTTCTTGGCTTTGCCAATTATCGGAAGTTTATTTGTAACTTCTCGCCTCTGATATGACCAGAAAGAATGGTAACCCACAGAATTGGTCTCCGGAGTCCATTAAGTCTCAAAGCTGCATTCATTTCTGCTCCTGTGTTGGCACATTCGGATCCTATGTTACCCTTTCATCCTTGAAGTTGATGCATCTGAGACTGGAGTTGGTGCCCTTCTGTCTCAACACCCAGCCTCCGAGAGCGCTATGCATTCTTGTGGCTACTTGTCTCCTGTGGAATGCAATTACGAGATTGGGGACAGAGTGGTTAGCGATCATTTTAGCCCTTAAAGAATGGAGGCATCTCCTTGAGGTACAACTGTTCTGGTTCTCATTTTGACTGACCACAAGAATCTCACATTCTTGTCTGAGGCTAAACGCTTCACCCCCAGGAGGGTGCGATGGGCTCTGTTCTTGTCAAGCTTCAATTACATAGTCTCATTCTTACCCGGTACCAAGAATGTAAAGGCAAATGCATTATCGCGACAGTTTTCCTCCGCTTCCAAGATGGAGTCGGATACCTTCTGATTGTATTCTGGTGAAGTCTCACTTCACCTTTGTGTGACAAGATCCTTGCTGCTCAGATCCATGTTCCTCCTGAGAAACCTTAGATTCTCCGTACTGCTGTGTTCAAGACTTACCATTCTCCCAAGGCTGCTGGTCACCAAAGGAAGAATAAACGATTTTGGGCTATTGCCCAACAGTTTTGGTGGCCTGCGCGCTGATGTAGCCACCTTTGTAGCAGCCTGTTTCGTGTGTGCTCAGAACAAAAGACCTCAACATCTTCCAGTAGGTCTTCTGCAACCTGGCCTTGGACCCACCTGTCTATGGATTTTATTGTAGTTACCAAACTCTCAGGGTAGCAGTTACCCTTATGGTGGTTGACCAATTATCGAAGATGTCGCATTGTATTCCACTTAAGTTACCCACGTCCAAGGAACTGGCATCCATTTTCGCTTGGGAGATCTTTCACTTACACGGGCTTCCCAAGGTGATCGTCTCGGACAGGGGTAGCCAGTTTGTGTCCAGGTTTTGGCGAGCCGTTTGTGCACAGTTGGGAATTCAGCTTTCCTTCTCTTCTGCGTATCACCCACAGTCCAATGGAGCCGCAGAACGAGCCAACCAGTCCTTGGAGCAGTTTTTACGTTGCTATATTTCTAACCACCAAAACAACTTGTCTGACCTGTTACACCTTGAGCAGAGTTTGCTCACAATAGTGCCGTCAGTAAAGCTTCCGATTGTCTCAGTTTATGGCAAATTATGGTTTCCAACCAGCCATCTTGCCTGACTCATTTGTTACTCAGAGAATTCCTGCGTTGGAGAAGCATCTCTGTGGTCTTCGTTCCACTTGGGTACAGGTCCAAGAGGCTTTGCGACTGCCAATGATAGGTACAGACGCCATGCTGACCACAGACGTCTACCTGCGCCTTCTTACCAAGTTGGGGAGAGGGTCTGCCTGTCTTCTCGCAACCTCTGACTGTGTGTTCCCTCATTGAAGCTCAAACCATGGATTATTATGCCTTTCTGTATTCTCCACAAGATCAACCCAGTGGCTGGCGCTTTAGACCTGCCTTCTAATATCCGAATTTCTAATGTATTCCATGTCTTCTTGTTAAAACCTTTGGAATACCACCTCGGTACCACGTCCTATTCAGGTTGAGAATCAAGAGGAGTATGAGATACAATCTATCATTGACTCCTGTAGGTTCCGTGGGTGCATATAGTACCAGGTTCATTGGAAAGGGTGCGGTCCGGAGGAGCATTCTTGAGTCTCATCCTCGGACGTACATGCTCCTGTCCTCCGTGTTTTCCATTGAAGTTAACCCTCAAACCTGGTGGCCCCCCTGAGGGGTGTTGAGGAGGGGGTACTGTCAGGGCTGGGCTCAGGGTCAATTGCCAGTCTCAGCTTCCCCTCTGTCTCACCTGATCATATCCTGCTTCGTTAAGCCAACTCTGCTGATATAAACTGCCTGGATCAGATCACAGATGCCTTCGCCTTGGCCAACATCTCTGGAGAAATCTCTGCTGTGTTCGTGATTCCTGGATTCAAGACCCTGCTCGGCTGACTCTCCTCCTGGCTCCTGATCCTGCATGCTGTTTGTTTGACCTCGATGATCTCTGGACTCCTGTTTCACTGGCTTGCTCCGACTATCTGTTACCGAACCCTGGCTATGTTTGGACCACGTTTACTCTGTTTATATAATTTTACCTTTTTATTAACCAGTTGCCAACCTCCCGCTGTGGCTTGACGGCGGAAACATGGCTCTCCTGCGCAAATCGGCGTTACCTGATGGCAGCCGCAGGAGTGTGGATCGTGGGGACGTGCGCTCCGCCGGAGGGTAGGGTGGACTCGATGTCCACCGGCTACCCGCAATGACAGAAAGGGGATCCGTGTATGCAAACACACGGATCTCTGTTCTGACAGGGGAGGAGTGTGATTGTATGTTCCCTGTATATGGGAGCAACGATCATTCTCCCCCAGTCAGCCCAGCCCCCACACAGTTAGAAACACAAAGCAGGGGACACATTTAACCCTAGTGTTAACCCCTTCACTGCCAGTGACATTTACACAGTAATCAGTGCATTTTCAGAGCTAGTAAAAAATACAAAAAATAAAAACCCCATAAATGAATTCTCATTGTTTGTAAATGCGGCAACGTTTGCGCATACCAAACAGTTTACACCAATTGTGTTGTTTTTTTTTACCAAAAATATGAGGAAGAATATATATTGGCCAAAACTGATGAATACATTTGTTTTTATATATTTTTTTGGGATATGTATTTTAGCAAAAATTAACAAATTTTTTTTTATATTTTTTTTGCAAATTGTCGCTCTTTGTTTATAGCGCAAAAATAAACGAAGAGGTGATCAAATACCACCAAAAGAAAACTATTTGTGGGGAAAAAAGGACGTCAATTTTGTTTGAGTACAACATCGCACGACCGCGCAATTGTCAGTTAAAGCGACGCAGTGCCAAATCTCAAAAAGTGCTCTGGTCAGGAAGGGGGTAAATCCTTCTGGGCTGAAGTGGTTAAAAAGAATGATTTTACTGCACTTCTGTCTTGGACTGATTCATGGTTCCTGACAAAATGTGCACTTTCTAAACAGTATATAAATATGAAGACAGCATATATACATGTAAAATTTATGTAGTAGGGAGATTTGATTCATCTCTGTATCATCTGAAGCTGTTCACTTCACTGGGTATATGGAGGGTTTACATCCACTTTAACTAGTTGCCGACCACCTGCCGTGGCTTGACGGCGGCAACTTGGCTCGATATATCGCGAACCGCCGTCGCCTGCGAGATCGTGTATTAGGAGCGCACGCTCGTTGTGTTACAGGGGTGCCAGGGCGGACTCGATGTCTGCTGGCTAACCGTGATCGCTCCCCCACAGTGACAGAACGGAGGCCCGTGTATGTAAACAAACGATCTCCGTTCTGACGGGGGGGGGAGGAGTGTGATCGTAGGCTCCCTGTGTATAAGAGCCACGATCACTCTCCTTCCCCACTCAGCCCAGCCCCCACACAGTTAGTAACACATACCAGGGAGCACAGTTAACACCCAGAGCGCCCCATAGTCTTAACCCCTTCCCTGCCAATGACATTTATACAGTAATCAGTGCATTTTCATAGCCAAAATGGTCCAAAAAAAAAGTGTCAAAATTGTCCAACATGTCTGCTGCAATGTCACAGTCCCGCTAAAAATTGCAGAAAGCCACCATTACTAGTAAAAAAACAATTAAATAAATAAAAACCCCACAATATACGCTGATTGTGATTTTTTTTACCAAACATATGAGGAAGAATATATATCGGCCAAAACCAATGAATACATTTTTTTTTATATATATTTTTTTGGATATGTATTTTTGCAAAAAGTAAGAAATATTTTTTTTTTTTTTTGCAAAATTGTTGCTCTTTTTTAGTTTATAACAGTGATCAGAAAATGACGCAGAGGGGATCAAATACCACCAAAAGAAAGCTCTATTTGTGGGGCAAAAAGGACGTCAATTTTGTTTGGGTACAACGTCGTGCGACCACGCAATTGTAAGTTAAAGCAACGCAGTGCCGAATTGCAAAAAGTGCTCTGGTTCTAAAGGGGAAAATCCTTCCGGGGCTGAAGTGGTTAAGCTGATATTTTTTAGATGCTTATTTAAAAATACTGTAAAGACTTTACGTTTTCATTTGGAAAGCAATATACAGTTTTACAAAGTATTCAGACCCCCTTCACTTTTTCCAATTCTGTTATGTTGCAGCCTGATACTACAGTTGGTTACATTCATGTTTTTTCTCATTCATCTACACTCCCCATAATGACAAAGTAAAAGCTGAATTTTAGAAGTCTCTGAATTTATTAAAAAGAAAAAACATAAATATCACATATACTTAAAGCGGAAGTTAACCTTCCTATCGTTTTTAGTCAAGGAAACTGCCATCTTAGCCTCTGTTTATTCTTCAACTGCAATGATTCTGCACATGTGATCAGTTATGACACCAGCCATTGGATGGTTTGACAGTTTGGTTGAGAGCACAACCAATGTGACCGTTGCATTCCCGACACGGGTCGGGAATGTAACTTCTTTAAAACTGATAAATTGATGGATTTACCTTAGCTTTAAGTATTCCGACACTTTACTTTGTTGAAGTACCTTTGGCAGCTATTACAGCCTTGAGTCTTTTTGGGTATGAGGCGACAAGCTTTGCACACCTAGATTGGGGGATTCTTCTTACAAATCCTCTCAAGCTCAGTTAGTTTGGATGGGACCGTCAGTGGACAGCCAATTTTCAGGTCTCTTCAGAGATGTTCAATAGGGTTCACGTCAGGGCTCTGGCTTGGCCACTCTAGGACATTCACAAAGTTGTCCCTAAGCCACTCCCGTGTTGTCTTGGCTATGTGCTTAGGATCGTTGTCAGGTTGGAAGGTGAACCTTCGGCCCAATCTGAGGTCCAGAGCACTGTGGAACAGGTTTTCATTGAGGATAGCTCTGTACTATGCTGCATTCAGCTTTCCCTGACCAGTATCCCAGTCCCTGCTGCTGAAAAACACTCCCACAGCATGACGCTGCCACCACAATGCTTTACTGTTGGGATGGTATTGGGCAAGCGTTTCCTCCAGATATAATATTTAGAATTGAGACCAAACCCTTCAATCTTGGTTTCATCAGACCAGAGAATCTTGTTGCTCACAAAGTCCTTCAGGTGCTTTTTGCAAACTCCAAGTGGGCTTTCATGTGTTTTGCACCGAGGAGAGGCTTCCGTCATTCTACCATAAAGCCCAGATTGGTGGAAGGCTGCAGTGATGGTTGTCCTGCTGGAACTTTGTTCCATCTCCACACAGGATCTCTGGAGCTCAGAGTGACCATCGGCAATAAAGGTGTACATACATCTCGGCAGTAATCAAGAGAAATGAGAGGCACTTGAGCTAAATTTCAAGAGTTGTTGCAAAGGATCCGAATACTTATGCCAATGTGAGTTTTCCCATTGTCATTATTGGGGAGTGAGTGTAGATCAATGAGAAAAAAAATTACTTGAAACTGTAGTACCAGGCTGCAACATAAAATTGAAAAACTGAAGGTGGTCTGAATACTTTATGAACGCACTGTATGTTCATGCGGACATATACTCACTGGCCACTTTATTAGGTACACCTGTTCAATTGCTTGGTGACGCAAATTGCTAATCAGCCAATCACATAGCAGCAGCTCAATGCATTCAGGCATCTAGGACGTGGTGAAGACATTCAAGAAGTTCAAACTGATCATCAGAAAGGGGATTTTGAATGTGGCATGGTTGTTGGTGCCAGAGGGGCTGGTCTGAGTATTTCAAAAACTGCTGATTTACTGGGATTTTCACGCACAACCATCTCTAGGGTTTACAGAGAATGGTCAGAAAAAGAAAATATCCAGTGAGTGGCAGTTGCGTGGAGGAAAATGCCTTGTTGATGTCAGAGTATAGTGTGCAGACTGGTTCGAGATGATCGGAAGGCAACAGTAAGTCAAATAACCACTTGTTATAACCAAAGTATGCAGAATACCATCGCTGAACGCACAACACATCAAACCTTGAAGCAGATGGGCTACAGCAGCAGAAGACTAAACACGGGTGTCACGCCTGTCAGCTAAGAATAGGAAACTGAGGCTACAATTCGCACAGGCTCACCAATATTGGACAACAGAAGATTTAAAAAATGTTGCCTGGTCTGAAGAGTTTTGATTTCAGCTGTGACATTTAGATGGTGGGGTCAGAATGTGGCCTAAACAACATGAAAGCATGGATCCATCCTGCCTTGTATCAACGGTTCAGGCTAATGATGGTGGTGTAATGGTGTGGGGGATATTTTCTTGGCACACTTTGGGCCCCTTCGTATCAACTGAGCATCATTTAAACACCACGGCCTACCTGAGCACTGTTGCTGACCATGCCCATCCCTTTATGACTAGTGTACCCATCTTCTGATGACGACTTCCAGCAGGATAATGCATCATAAAAAGCTCAAATCATCTCACCACTGGTTTCTTGAACAGGACAATGAGTTCACTGTACTCCAATGGCCTCCACAGTCACCAGATCTATATCCAATAGAGTCCCTTGGGGATGTGGTGGAACGGGAGATTGGCATCATGGATGTGCAGCTGACAAATCTGCAACAATTGCATTACGCTATCATGTCAATATAGACCAAAATCTGAGGAATTTTTCCAACACCTTGTTGAATCTATGCCACGCAGAATTAAGGCAGTTCTGAAGGCAAAAGGGGGTCCAACCCGGTACTAGCAAGGTGTACCTAATGGAGTCACCGGTGAGTGTATGTACCTATACCTCACGCAACCAGGTTATATAAACAATGTGAAAATGAACATTTGATTAAATGCACAAAACACAAACATGTTAATGTAAAAGTTTTATTTTTTTTCTCTCCCAAACCTCAAATTCATTGCTAATGAAAGGGAACTAGGCCAATATATTGCCAACTCCACTATAATAAATTGGGGTGAACTGGTTTATATATAATTATTTACATTATGCACAGTGCAGTATAACATTACATACATATAGAAAAAAAAGATTTGATACAAGTTTGGAAATCTACATTCTGAACATAGTATACACAAATCTACAACCAGTCTTCTTTTATTATACAGTACATTTTTATTTATAGGCCATCAAAACCAAGGGCTCAAATTGCCAAGTTATGAGGCACCAAGGATCACAAAATCACAGTTTTCAGAGCTCCCTCACATCATTACCAACTTTTTTCCAGTGACTGATGTGGGAAGCTCTTCAAACTATTACACCAACTGTTTGATATTTTTAGAAAAACAATTCAATAACACGTATTTACAGGCACACAACACAGAGTAAAGGATAATAAATCCCAAAACCAAAAACTGTAATATATTGCAGCTTATCAATCATTAGATGTGGTGGTTGCATCAGTCTTCTTTTTTTAGGCTTTTCCCCCCTCGGTTTTCACCTGGTGATCTGGCCAGTAACACACCTCCTGTATTAGAATGCCTCCACTCTGGATGAATGAGCACAGGGGCACCTTTAGACAGCATCATTGTCAGTCTAGGGAAGGGGAGTGTTAAGATTTACTAGCAGATTTAAATACACTAACAAATTAAAGCCAAACCCCAGTACTTCATTACAGTCAGGCTGGCCATACATTACACAATCTTCTTATAATGTTCCTTGAGATTGACAAAAACCATATAATATTAAGTCACACCTACACACTCAATTTGTATGCACTCAGGCAGGCCCTTGCACTACATAGTTGAAGGTAAACCTAAAGGAAATTGAATAAGAATATTGTATAATGCATGGTCAGCCCTGCAGCAAACATTTTTTCCTACTGGGATACAGGTTTCACATAAATAAAAGCTGTAAGCACCCCTGCACGTTCTAAATGGTGTTCCTAATCTCTAACTGATATATTCTCCTGGAAAGCTTGTTCTGGCCAGATCACCAGATTAACATAGAACAAAGCCTAAAAAAGAAAATTAATGCAACCATTACATTTAAGAAATGGTAAGATGCAATATAATAAATGTTTGGTTTTCGGTTTAATACCATTTTACAAGATGTTGCCATATCGAGTTGTGATTTCTGTAGTACAGATTTAAGAAAGAAAGAGGAAAATGACTGGTTTCCTTTCCTCAATGAGTACAGAATACTGCTTTTTATGGACTGAATAAACACTTGAGGTATTTTTGACACCGACCAATGGGAATAGGCAATTTGTGGACTGATCTCAGATTCAGCCAAATTTCCACGAAGGCCTGAAATCACGTTAAGCAGCACACTGTCTCTGGCTGCAAAAATGTCATTAGATCTTGAGAAACAGATAAGCTGTTTATGTATAAACAAAATGACTACCTCTAGCATTAGTAGGTGACCGGGAAACTTTAGTACCTTGCAGCATTGCTGAGTCACTCCAAATACATCCTCTGTTTACGAAACACATATAATTCTTTGTTTTGGTTGTTAGAACTACCCAGAATACAACATGCAATGTTTGTTGTGCTTGTCTGCTCTATACTTCCCAAAATACCACCTATACCCCATTTCCTAAAGCCTTCTCTATATACCATACAGACCGTTCCTCCTCTGTCAGGGACAGTCATTCTTCCGCTGTAGTTTTATCTGAGGACTATGACTTTTCCATAGACATTCATGTTTAGTACCAGAGTCACTGTGGTTTTTGACTAGCAGATGTTACTGTTTTCTGCATCATATTGCTAGTGCTAGACAGGGCTATCAGAGCAGGCTGCAGTAGTTGCCTGTTCACCAGTGACTCTCGGCTGTGAATTATTGTGCTGCCCTCATCAATTACAGATGGCACTCTGCCCAGACTCTCCACAGAACCAATCATGTGATTTCCAGATGACTTATCGCTTGAATCAGTCTTTGCTAAGATAACGGTTTTTGGAGAAGCTTGCAGAACCGGTCCAATCTTAGACAGCACCACCGTACAGGTTGTGTTTGATGCGTTAGCTAGTGATGGTGTTGTAAACGTCACTGTTCCAGGGGCGATAGCAGGTGAACTTTGTAAGGCCATTGGCTTCAGCGGTAAAGATGCAAATTCGCTGCCAACAGATTTGGTGAGTGCAGAAAGCTTGGCATCGGACATGACATACAACGTCTTCGGTGGGCTAGTAGTCACTAGGGGGATATAAAAAGTAACAATAAATAAACTGATGAAGCAGATCACTAGGATAACTAGGCTATTTATACTCTAAAGTTTTTTTTACAAAAAAGAAGACAATCTAGAAATCAAACTTCAGTCTGAAAGCAAAATCAGACACCAAAATACAGTGTCTCACAAATGTGAGTACACCCCTCACATTTTTGTAAATATTTTATTATATCTTTTCATGTGACAACACTGAAGAAATTACACTTTGCTACAATGTAAAGTAGTGAGTGTACAGATTGTATAACAGTGTAAATTTGCTGTCCCCTCAAAATAACTCAACACACAGCCATTAATGTCTAAACCGCTGGCAACAAGTGAGTACACCCCTAAGTGAAAATGTCCAAATTGGGCCCAATTAGCCATTTTCCTTCCCCGGTGTCATGCGACATGTTAGTGTTGCAAGGTCTCAGGTGTGACTGGGGAGCAGGTGTGTTAAATTTGGTGATATCGCTCTCACTTTCTCATACTGGTCACTGGAAGTTCAACATGGCACCTCATGGCAAAGAACTCTCTGAGGAGCTTAGGCTATAAGAAGATTGTAAAGACCCTGTAACTGAGCTGCAGAATGGTGGCCAAGACCATACAGCGGTTTAACAGGACAGGTTCCACTCAGAACAGGCCTCGTCATGGTCGACCAAAGTAGTTGAGTGCACATGCTCAGCGTCATATCCGGAGCTTGTCTTTGGGAAATAGACGTATGAGTGCTGCCAGCACTGCTGCAGAGGTTGAAGGGGTGGGGGGTCAGCCTGTCAGTTCTCAGACCATACGCCGTACACTGCATCAAATTGGCCTGCATGGCTGTCATCCCAGAAGGAAGCCTCTTCTAATGATGATGTAAAAGAAAGCCCGCAGTTTGCTGAAGACAAGCAGACTAAGGACATGGATTACTGGAACCATGTCCTGTGGTCTGATGAGACGAAGATAAAATATTTGGTTAAGATGGTGTCAGGCGTGTGTGGCAGCAACCAGGTGAGGAGTACAAAGACAAGTGTGTCTTGCCTACAGTCAAGATGGTGGTGAGAATGTCATGGTCTGGGGCTGCATGAGCACTGCCGTCACTGGGGAGCTACAGTTCATTGAGGGAATCATGAATGCCAACATGTACTGTGACATACTGTAGCAGAGTATGATCCCCTCCCTTCTGAGACTGGGCCGCAGAGCAGTATTCCAACATGATAACGACCCCAAACACACCTCCAAGATGACCACTGCCTTGCTAAAGAAGCTGAGGGTAAAGGTGATGGACTGGCCAAGCATGTCTCCAGACCTAAACCCTATTGAGCATTTGTGGGGCATCCTCAAATGGAAGGTGGAGGAGTGCAAGGTCTCTAACATCCACCAGCTCCACAATGTCGTCGTCATGGAGGAGTGGGAGAGGACTTCAGTGGCAACCTGTGAAGCTCTGGTGAACTCTATGCCCAAGAGGGTTAAGGCAGTGCTGGAAAATAATGGTGGCCACACAAAATATTGACACTTTGGGTCCAAATTGGACATTTTAACTTAGGGGTGTACTCACTTTTGTTGCCAGCGGTTTAGACATTAATGGCTGTGTGTTGAGTTATTTTGAGGGGATAGCAAATTTACACTGTTATACAAGCTGTACACTCACTACTTTACATTGTAGCAAAGTGTCATTTCTTCTGTGTTGTCACATGAAAAGATAGAATAAAATATTTACAAAAATGTGAGGGGTGTACTCACTTTTGTGAGATACTGTACATTATCTTTAAATGTTTATTGGGAGACAAAGCAGACCTAATACTCATGACAACTACTTATGTTAAATTATGGTTAAAATTAAATATGATTTTTTGGAGCAACAGATGTCTTGTGCCGTTGGGTTATCCTGCCACCTACAGGAGGACTGGGCACGGACAAAAAAATTGTAGACCAGCACAGAATAATTCCTTCAGCATGTCTCAGATGGCAGGACCAAGACTTTGTTCATAAACACAGAGGGATGGGACCCGTGTTCCCCAACTGACTCAAAGAAAAGCATTTTACAGCATGTACAAAAATCTTATCTTCATTCTCATCCACTGAGGGACACAAGTAGTCTTGTACTGTTGGTATGTCTGAAAGAGGTCCAACAGAAAATTTGGGAACAGCATACAAAACGCTAAGCCCCCCCCCCCCCCCCAAAAAAAAATATACATAGGAAATCGTAACTTGAGGCTGTCTGCAGTTCAAAGAACTGCCCGAAGGACTGTACGCTTGAAGATGGCATCAGATGAGGCGTGAGCATTAAACTGACAAAATATGTGACAGTAGATCACATGAAAGCCTCGCAAATCTGAGAATCAGTTGTCACCCTTACGGTGACCATCAAAAATGAGAAAGCGTGTCAGTCTTTCTGAAGGAAACTGTGGTTTGCGAGAAACTCTCACAGCCCTAATTACATCGAGGCAATAGAGGGAGTTCCCCCTCTAAGAACTGCAGCTGGACAGAGGGAAGGTTTGAGGTGAAAGGTCAAAACTATCTCTAGATGGAAGTTCAGGTCCTCAACAAAACCTTGTTCTTGTTTATGACCAGAAAGGGTTCTTTAGAGAATAAGACTGGTAGCTCAGAAACTCGTCTTGAGGTGATGACAAAAAGAGACCCCACCTTGCAGGCGTGAGTGGGAAAGGGGAATATCCCTGGCTCAAATTGCAGGAGTGTCGAGACAACCAAATTTAGATCCTTATGGAGACACCCAACAGAAAAGTCATAATCAAAGGGTGTACTGATCCCACTGAGTCATTAGAGCCTCCACTGCTTCCCCTAGAGCAGCCTTTCTCAACCTTTTCAACACAGGAACCCCTGCTAAAAATATACAGCTCATGATACATTAGTGTGATGGTCAATGGGAAGAATGCTCCCTACACTTGTGGTCATTGGGAAGAACAACCCCCTTACAGATGGCTAAAAAGATCAATGGTATCATTGGGAATTTATCTGAGAGGTAGAAATTGACCATTGCTCAAGGAACCCCTTGCAACCTCTGGAGAAACCCTAGGGTTCCACGGAACCCTGGTTGAGTAACCCTGCCCTGGAGGGTCCCTGTACCTGGGAATAACTCTGCCTAGTTTGTTGTTGAACCTGGAGGTCAGAAGGTCTGGCACCCCCAACTGTGACACAGGCCCAGGATCGGATAACCCTCCAATTGGGAGGTCCAGCGCTGCAGGGAAAGCCAAACTGGCTGGGGGTTCACAATGTTGATGGGGAGATGAGATTCCTCAGACGTCCAAAATCCCTGCACCAAAAAGGGGCCCAGAAGTCCTCCCCATCCTCACAGGCTGGCATCCAACTAAAGGATCTTTTACAAAGCAGGATGAAAACGCTTGCCTGACGCCAGAGCCAGCCTGAGCTACCAAGCCAGGGACAACCAATTGTTGAGTGCTGGTCTGTGCCAAGGACTGGACCTGTGCCAACTGTCCCCTTAACAAGAGGTTGTCCAGATATCCCACGATGGGAGTGCCTGGAGAATTCAGCAAGGCTAATATCTGGGCCAGCACCTTGGTGAATATTCTAGGTGCAGATCATAGGCTGAATGGCAGGGCCACAAACTGGAAATGCAGAGGACCCACAGCAAAGCGTAGGAGCACATGGAAAAACGGTGGCATGAAAGTCCTAGATGTCCACAGAAGCCAGAAAGTCTCCCTGGTAGTGGGAGGTTATGACAGAGATGGTGGATTCCAATTATGATTTTCTGGGCCCATGTAAAGATTTTTTTAAGTATCTGTTTAAAAAAACAAAAAGAAAAAAAGACTTTTTTTTTAGGGCATTGAGATCCAAGATGGCCAGATACCCCTCTTTTGGCTCGGGAACAGTATATGGGTTGCAGTACACCTCTGAAATTGTTCTGCCACAGAGACTGAAGAAATGACACCTTGTTCCAAAAGACCCCCTAGGCCTGCATGGAGATCTGCTAGTCTGTGCAGTGATACAGACAGGTTGGAAGTGATGAACCAAGATGGGGACAGGGAAGGAAACTCTAGCTTGCAGCACCTGGAAACCACCTTTCGCACCCAACTCTAAGATGCAGGCTGTCAAAGTGTCTGCAAAGGCTAACAGACGCCAGTTTGACTTTGGACAGTGGAGGAGTACCCTCTATAGAGAAGACTTATCTGAGGGTTTGGGGGGGTCTTGTAAGTTGAAGGCTTGTGGGTAGACTGCGTGGCAGATTTGGGTTTGAGCATAAGCGCTTGAGCTCATGGAGCAAGGAGAAAAACTTTTTTTGGCCTCTAGCAAGGGGCGAGTCTTTCCAGACCGAGCCTTAGACTGCATTCACACAGGGGCGGTCCGACTTTGGCGCGACTTTGCTAGGCGACTTACAACGCGACTTCGTGCAACTTACAACACGACTCCATGCCAGGCGACTTTGTCTGTAGCCAATCAGAGAAGGGAGGGATGGGGATTGCCTTGGTAAATTCTTTTATTTTTCCTGTAAGTCGCTTCAATATACAGGGTGGGCCATTTATATGGATACACCTTAATAAAATGGGAATGGTTGGTGATATTAACTTCCTGTTTGTGGCACATTAGTATATGTGAGGGGGGAAACTATTCAAGATGGGTGGTGACCATGGCGGCCATTTTGAATCCAACTTTTGTTTTTTCAATAGAAAGAGGGTCATGTGACACATTAAAACTTATTGGGAATTTCACAAGAAAAACAATGGTGTGCTTGGTTTTAACGTAACTTTATTCTTCCATGAGTTATTATAGTTTCTGACCACTTATAAAATGTGTTCAATGTCGGTGATAGGGAATTGCTGGCCATCAAGTCGGCTTTGGAAGAATGGCGGTACCCGGTATTGGTTTTTACTGACCATAAAAACCGTAAAAAAACCATATGCTGTGAAGATACGAAATGTGCAGCACCTGAAACTACGGATACTGGAAGCCTGTGCTAGCATTTCTCCTGCGGTGTTGCTATCAGTGTGTGAAGAGTGGGAGAAGAGGGTTGCATTGACAATCCAACACAATGGGCAGCACATTGAACACATTTTATAAGTGGTCAGAAACTTGTAAATAACTCATGGAAGAATAAAGTTACGTTAAAACCAAGCACACCATTGTTTTTCTTGTGAAATTCCCAATAAGTTTGATGTGTCACATGACCCTCTTTCTATTGAAAAAATAAAAGTTGGATTCAAAATGGCAGACTTCAAAATGGCCGCCATGGTCACCACCCATCTTGAAAAGTTTCCCCCCTCACATATACTAATGTGCCACAAACAGGAAGTTAATATCACCAACCATTCCCATTTTATTAAGGTGTATCCATATAAATGGCCCACCCTGTAGATTGGGGATCTAACTTGGAGACGACTTCTATTGAATTCTATGGGCACAGGTCAGATAGAAGTCGCCTTGAAGTAGTACAGGAACCTTTTTGAAGTCAGAGCGACTTCAGTAGTGTACTTTAAGACGGCTCCCATTCACTTCAATGGGATTTCAGATGTCAAGTGACTTGAGGCGACTTAAGTTGGAGCACAAGTCACCCCTGTGTGAACGGGCTCTTATGCTTTTTGGGCTGGGAAAGGCGTACTTTTGCAACAGGTGCTATTCTTGATGAAGACATCCAGGGAAGCTCAGAAGAGGTGTTGTCACTTGAAGGGCATGTGGGAGGGGACTTTTAAGAGGTAGTCGAGTATTTTAGCCAAAAAGTCCTCCTCATGTTCACTCACAGGAGATTCATACATCAAATTAAGGATCAATGCTGTGGGGCTTTAGACATCCGATCCCATCCGATTAGTCTATCTGGGTTTGACAAATCAATGTCACGGCTAAGACAGGTGACAGTACAAGACCGGTCAGGGTGAATAGAGCACTAGAAAAGGGCTCCGGTCTTTTGTTGGTGGGGTTATTACAGACAGGTGTACATCCGCCATAGGAATAATAGACTGCTGGAATCCACGGAGGGGGCAGCTGAGTTTTTTAACGAAGAACTCCTCAAACGGGTGCATGACTGATAGGTATGTGGAAGATACAATCTTGTAAGGATGTATCCAGTCTTCATAAAGGAAGACTACAAACAGCAGGTGCACCAGGAAGATTTGCACAGTTTTAGGAACACTAAAGGATCTCAGACTGGTGACAATGTTAGTGGCAACAGGCTTTTCCTCAAGATTTTGAATGGTTTGTACTAAAGCAGTTACAGTTTAAGGCCTCATACACACGGACGTTTTTTGACGCCGGCGTTTTCTGGCGTTTTTTGCAGCTCTCCATGTTAGTCAATGGCCCCATAAAAACGTCGGCGTTTTTGAGCCTTTTGCGGTCATGTTATAATCCACCGTAAACAACCGCAAACAACCGCAGACAACCGCAAACAACCGCAAAACACCGCAGCCGCAGTTTTTTGCAGTTTTGCAATGTCGGAGTCTTGCGTTACCGGTACCCAAGATGAAAGACGAGTGATTGCGGCTGCGGTGGATGTCGAGTTTTTGCGGCTGCAAAAATACCCCGGTAACTGATTGTACCTCTCGACGTTTTTTGCGGTCTTTTGCGGCCGCAGTTTTTTGCAGGCACACATACTCCGGAATTTGACATTGACGAAATCATGTTTGGTAAGTTTTAGAACTCCTTTTCGGACAACGGTG
>BLSH010213051.1:307650-347963 GCA_018402905.1 Glandirana rugosa | reverse complement strand
CGATTAGTCTATCTGGGTTTGACAAATCAATGTCACGGCTAAGACAGGTGACAGTACAAGACCGGTCAGGGTGAATAGAGCACTAGAAAAGGGCTCCGGTCTTTTGTTGGTGGGGTTATTACAGACAGGTGTACATCCGCCATAGGAATAATAGACTGCTGGAATCCACGGAGGGGGCAGCTGAGTTTTTTAACGAAGAACTCCTCAAACGGGTGCATGACTGATAGGTATGTGGAAGATACAATCTTGTAAGGATGTATCCAGTCTTCATAAAGGAAGACTACAAACAGCAGGTGCACCAGGAAGATTTGCACAGTTTTAGGAACACTAAAGGATCTCAGACTGGTGACAATGTTAGTGGCAACAGGCTTTTCCTCAAGATTTTGAATGGTTTGTACTAAAGCAGTTACAGTTTAAACAGTCTTTTTCAGTTTTTGAGTGATGACAGAAGATTCTTCAGAGGCACATTCATCCATGCAGGACTGGTGAGACTCATTGTCAAACAGATGCCATCTGTTGGCGGCAGATGGCATCAGCAGCTGCAGACAAATCAAATAGCAATCCTGCAAGGGAAGGAGGAAGAGTACGCTTGAGGCCTTTACAGTCAGGGTCTGCAAGCATCTGTGCTTTTTGATTCATAAAATCATGCATGCTTGCAGCACTCTCACATCATCCAAGGCCAGAGGGGTCTGGGTTTGGCTTTTAACAGTCAGGCGGTGGAAAGGCTGATCTAGGTAGCTGTCATGTAACACAGTTCAAACAGCAATGAAGCAGGAATCGTGATTGAATAAAAAAGGTAATAAGGTTAGTAATTTTGCGGCAGAGCTGAAAAAAAAAATTTCCATCCTCTTAGACACCAGCAAAAAAAAAAAAAAAAAAAAATGAAGCGTGCTAGGAGTAGAAGGGTTATCGTGGGCTGGCATATAACTTTTTTGTTTGTTTTTCAGTATCCAATCCTCTTGTAGGTAGCAGTATCATTTCCTGTATCCCTCAATGAATGAGAAAGAAACCCTTTTCCCCCCTGTTTACTGGGGGGCACAGGAAACATTTGCGTTATAAGCCCTACCCAGAGGTCTGCTATGTCTCCCAGTTGATTATTTGGTAAAAAGATTTTACCATGGGTGCTAAAAATGCCTGAATTAGTTATGCAATGACTCGGTAGAGATCTACAAAACTAGATCCAAATGATATTTATAAGTTGCTGAAAAGCCAGGAAAGCCTGATTATGTACTCAAGAGTCAACCCTTGATTCTAACTGGTCTGTTCAAATAGGCCTGTTATTAGGGCAGTGGAATCCATAGTTTATATCCCTCTGAAGACACAGGCTGGCTGCTATGCTGACCCAATAGCTTCAATATTTTCTGGGTCACTGACCTGGAACAAGTAGATCAGTAAAGTCAGAATAAAGTCCTTATCTGCATACTTGATAACTAACATTTTCATAAGGAGAGGCCAACCTCTGTTTTTTTTTTTAATTACAGGTTTTCTTTACACAATGCTTAAACTTCCGCTTAAAAAAAAAAAAAAAAAAAGGAAGAAGATGGGGGACCTTTTTAATTTAAAAAAACAAACTAAATAAGACCTAAATTACCAAACATTTAGTGTAGCTGCCCCAAGTGTATGCAACACCCATGGATCAAATTAATAATTAAGTGCAAGTGCTTCACTTACGTCAACACACAACATTCACCAAATATATACCACAATGTGATTCTATGTGTTAAATGAAGTCCAACTAAACAAAATAAAGTAATACAATGTGGTCCTTTGTGTTAAACCCAAAAGCAAAAAAAAAAAGAGGTTTAACTATACACGATAAAGTCAGACGCCTAATGTCCCAGCTCCAATGAAAAAAAATAATGCGCTTGTGATTCTTCCTTTCTTTTCATACATGTGCCAGCATGTAAATAAAAAATGTGAAGGGGATATGACCCCTTTGGTGAAACGTGTTGAGGACCTTGCCGTCTCTTCCAGTTCCATAGTGATGTTGCATCTGGTGCGGAATATCCGGCTCTTGGAACGCATGCCAGCTCTAGTGAATGAAGTGGTGTGGCAGTTCCCTGCAATACTAGCTGTACACACTGGTGCCGGTCTCTAAGGCACTATTCTAATGTGAGTAGTTATCGTTTTTTATACATTGGCGGATCTTACATTTTTAATAAATACTGCACTATGTTATAATCCTTTGGCCTCTTTATGATGAATGAGGAGTACATGACCCAAATGATAAACAACAGAGTATACAGCGGATTTGAGAATGACTGATATCCAGTGATATATCAGGAAAAAGCGCTTAATGACCTACTATAACAAAGAGGTCATATCCTTGTGGTGAGTGTGCATTTTTTATTCATGTGGTGGCACATGCATGCAAATGTATGACGAGGAAGGGAGAATCACAACTGCATAATTTTTTTCACATGGTGCTGGGACACGTGGAATTGGACTTTATCTTGCATAGCTGAACCTCTTTTTTTCCTTTTTAGTTTAAGACTAAGGTCCCTTTCACATGGGCGCCTCCATGGGACGCAATCTGTTCGCACAGCTGGGAATCGCTCTGCTGATCCCAGCTGAGCAGGCAGGTGACAGTTCTGTCTGGGCTCACTGTGGAGAGCGGAGATGGACACAGTCCCGCCCTCCTCTATGGGGAAATCGGACTGCCTGTCTGTTTTCATCCGATCATATTTGATCGACGGATGGAAAATAGGATCACCATCCATCTGGATTTTGCAGACAGGACTGGATAGCAGCGGACATGTTACCGCCGATATCCACCGCTCTATAGGGTAGACTGGAGGGTCCGATCAGATGCGCCTGAAAAACTGACAGGCCGACCTGCTGTGTGAAAAGGATTTACTAAAACTGGTGCAAAATCAAGGGTGCACCTGTGCATAGAAACTATTCAAATTTCAGGTTTTATTGTCAAAGTTTAATTGAATAAAGTTAGAAGCTGATTGGCTACCATGCACACCTGCACCAGATTTTGCACTCTCCAGTTTTAGTAAATCAACCCCTATAGGATCACATTGTGAACTTTATATTGTTTAGTTGGACTTTATTTGTTTAACACAGATTCACATGTCATATATTTGATGAATGTTATGTGTTGATATAAGTGAAGCGCATGATCATTTTTAATTTAGAAAATCTGGGAAGTGAACAGCAGCCACTTTGGTGCTTCCTTGTTTAAATATGCTGCATGTATGAGCGTCTTCTGCACCTTCTTGAGAGGTTATACACCACCTGTTTATACAAAGCAAAAAATGAAAACATTCAGTGAGCTACTAATGTAATCCAAAATGATAAAGTTTACTCAATTGCCTTAGGCCAGGTTCACACGTGTGCGCCCGTGGTTTCCAGCCTGGGGTCCAGTGCGTTCCTGTTCAGGTGCGATTCAGGTCTGAATTTTTGCCTGAATTCACACCTGAACCGGATCCAAAAAACGCACAGGACCCTTTTGAAATTCGCACCGCGGTTGCCCCGGACATGTGTGAACCGGCTCAATTGAGAGTCACACTTGCATGTCATGTGAATTGGATGGGGTGAAAACTGAATCCAATTCGCACATATGTGAACCTGCCTAAATCGAAATTCCTGGTAACCCGTTGCAGAATAAGCAAACACAGCTCCTTTGAGGGTCGTAGGAGTGTGCTTTGAGGCCTGGGCTTTGTAACTTTCTCTCTGCTTTTCAGATCACCAACAGCATTACAACTTCTAAGGTTGAATCTCACTGGGAGTATTTACACCAAGCGGTGTGTGGCACAAAACCACGACTGCTTTCTAGCATCAATACAAATGAGTGCTTTCTAGCATCACTGCTATCAAAGGGACTGAAGAAAACTGATGCAGTACTGAGATGTCTGGATGAAACAACTGATTTAGCTGGTAGGCTATGTTCTCAATTTGCATCTCAAAGTTTACTCTTCAACTTACAATGTTTAGATGCTTGAAATATCTACATGTAGACCCTCCCTTTTGAACTTCACTATACATTATTATGCAGGAAATTTAGGTGGCTGCTTGAAAGACATGAAGTAATATCTGTTCTCCATACATAAGCAATTATAGTATAGGTCATATGTTTACGAGAATGTTGCTCCAATTCAGTAGTTCACTAATTCTTCAGTAAGAATTTACTGTCATATGAGCACTACCCCTCATGCTACAGTGAAGTTGATATTTCCTAATGAACAAAACAATGGCTTGGATCACAAATTACCAGCATTCACTGCATACTGTGATAGGTGACCTAAGAGGCAAAAACTGCAGTTTGGCCATACATTGTTCTAACCCTAAATGCTCGGTGTAGAGTTCAAACAAAAAAAAAAAAAAATGGAGAAAGCAAAGAGTCTTTTTCCAAAAAGCACAACCCATTTCACAGCAACCTCTAAAACGGTTGCATATAATTTAATTGATTGCCTAGTTTTTCTAAGGATAAGGAGGATTCCAGCAGTCATTAGGTAAATATGCTGTCTGAATTGGAAACAAACACATCTAACAGATCCCTAGTGGCTACATGTTGAGATTTATGTGGTTGGGATTTCAGGTTCAGACCCAATTATCATCAATCCTAACTTCACTATCTTTCTCAAATCACCTCAGTTGATTATAGCAGGTGTAAAACCGGGCTTCTCACCTGCTGGAGGGGTTACCGCACGCACTATGGATAAGGACTTCTCTCCCGGAGTCCTGTCGCTGGCTGTTGCTACCTTGCACTGTTCTGCCACAGTAGGGGGGAGGACTTTACTAGCAGAGACCATGGTGGAAGAGTCTGATGCCTGAAGATCACAGCAGAGACACAAGGTCAGAGACCAGTTCATGCATAGTATACATGTCTTCCCAGGAAAATATACATCTAGACATGTACAGCAGAACATGCTCATATGAATTTCCTTTCCTTATATTACCTCACAAGTTTCAGCTACAGAACGCCTTGCTAAGCAACACACAACTAATAAAAAACAAGCAAAGTATATGGATGAAACGTATGTTGGTCAGTGTAGTTTCATTAATTTGGCAGACAGGTACAGAAGATATAAAACAGCTATATAGAATATGTGAACCATACACAACTGGTCAACAAATATGGCCCTCTGACCCTCCAGGAACATGCTCGTGTATACCAGTACACACAATTTCGAGGGAAGAGTAGCAATGTGAAAAAATCTGATTATTCCAGATTTTGGGGAGCTTATTTCAACAACTTCATGTTACAAAGGCATCCTTTATAAACAATACGGAAATATCTTATGTCACACTTAGGAATTTTTCGGTATCGGAGTATAGAATCTAAAAGGGTACACAGCATTTTAAAAATGTTCCTATCCCCCTTAAACATCAAAGAATAAGGAAGCTGAACCAGGTAAGGTTCATTCACACACCTTTTGCATAAAAACATAAGGTAATCAGTATGGAGATCTTAGACATATGTGGGATTTCATACCTGTTGAGAGGCATCATCCTGTTTGCCATGGGTCCCAGCTCCTATACTGGCCTGACTAAGTGTGGTGACACGGCTGGGCTGGCCACGTAGAGTAACAGTAATGGTGGTAGGTGCCTTCAAGCCTATACAGTGAAAGGGAGCCATTAAATATGTTAAAGAGTATGGCAGTCACAGAAGCCATTATTAGCTGGGTTACTTGTAGCTGGCCTAAAAAAGTCAGTAGGTGTAAACTAACAATTCCTGTTTTAATTCAGTTCGTTTCAGTGGGGTTTAAGTACGTAGAGGGTTAACAGTCAATGTGCAAACCCCTTAAGATATTCCTATATTATTATTTTTTAGGCTGACGTTTAGGTAAAATAAAATGATATCACTACAGCTTTCGTCACATCACTTACCTGTAATAAAGCATGGCCCACTTTGTGCACGCAGATAGATCCTGAAGAAGTCTTAATTGCAGGGATGCCTGTTCTCTTCCTGTCTCTGAAATTCCAGCGCTGCAATGGTAAACAGCTTTGGGTCTTCAGGCAGAGCAGCAGTACAGATTGTCCAGCAGGGACATCCTTCATTACAGGTAAGTGATGTGACTAAAGCTTTATGGATTTTTTTCTCTTTTTTTAGCTGAATGTCAACTTTAATGTAAAATTAATTGCATGAATTACAGTGAGCAGAGGCCTAATTATGTAAATTAAACAAGCTGAGATACCTGTAGTTGGGCTGGATAACTGAGCCAAGCCTGGAATACTACTAGCCAGTTTTGCCAGGCCACCATTTGTGAGTAGTTGATGAATAGCAGTGGGTTTGCCACCAGCTGATGCCACAAGGGATGAAGAAGCAGTCACTACAGGGATGGTTCGAAGGATTGTGCCAGTTCCTGTGGTCATCGTGCCCAAGCTTTGGAGAGGAGCAGGAGCTTTAACTGCCATTGTCTATGAAGGAAAATAAATGTATTATCACAATTCCTTTTTATTATTAAAAACATAAACACGAACAGGTTCTATTGAATATTAGCTTACTGGCCTGTTTCGGAATATCCTCTACTGGGAGATCACACAAAATACCCAACAAGCATTGTTTTGGGTCCTCATGCAACTGGACCTGAAAGACCTTATTCAATGCATTGATAACTCCCTTCCAGTAGATGTAACTTTGGGCACATCCAACATCAGGTGAATTAGATCACCATAACCTCTGTTACACCATGTGCAGATAGAGCTTTCACTCCTGCCCATACAATATAATCTAGCAGGTGTGTGTAGTGCACCCTAAGGAGCAAATTAAGTTGGGAGAGGTGCTAAGCTACATTCAGAGAGCACTGTTGGACTGCCTAGAGGGCCTCCTCCCACTGCTCTTCCTTGAATGCCCCTACATCCCTCTCCCAGCGAGATGTCACACTCATGGGGTGGTCTCTAAAAAAAACTATTCAGTAACAGAGTAGCAATTGGATATAAATGTCTTATAGGTATCCACCTCATTCATGAAATTAAACACTGGAGTGGGTGATTGCAACCAGAGATCACCTCCCCTCTGTGCCTTTACCGCATGCTGAAACTGCATATAGTAAAACTGCATTGAGTTAGGGAGATGTAGAATGACTTAGTTCAGAGGAAGTACGTAACACCCCATTAGAAAAAGTATGACGTAAACGTGTAATCCTATAGCGTTTCCACCTAACACCATATTGTAATAAAGCTATCGCAGAATAACAAGTCTTATCCCAAATAGGACTGAACCTAGTAAATCCCCTAACCTGTTGTAACTGCCTGACCTTATTCCAGGTTTTTTGCATGAGGGCGTATGTGGGGAAAAGTTTATTCGATTTACTGAATATCAGCGCCTCCAAACCACTCGCTATCTCCTCCGAGCCCACTATGTATGTCAGAAGTCTAATATATGGGTCTTCGTTGCCTTCCCCGTCTCTATGGCTGGGTGCATGGCTCATACTATATGTTGCATTTGTGATGCTAATTAGCATAGCCAGGGATTAGGCAGAGCAAGCCCTACAATATCCTTGGGCCTCTGAAATTGTTTCAATTCCACCCTGGGGTTTTTTAGACAGCCAAAGTAGGGAGCGAAAAATGTAATTGATAATGCACAACTCTTTCAGAGGGAGAACTACCGGGGAGGTATGAGGAATATACATTAACAGAAACTTTAAAGCATAACTCCACTTTGGTTGAGAAAAAACATACCAAAAACATACCAAGTGATCTGTGAAATTGATTTTAACAAACTTTATTGCTGATTTCTACCTTTTGTTATTCTGAAGAAATCCCTGTTTGTTCCTCTGTGCCCCTGTGCTCAGCGAGTCTAATGGGAGTGGCTTCTTAATTATCAATCAGCTGCAGGACACTCATGATGAAAGCTGCTGGGACTGCCACCCCTTTAGATGTGTTCCTACTGGGAGTATTTCGCCGCCGGCGTTTTCTGCAGCTCTCCATGTTAGTCAATGGCCCCATAAAAACATCGGCGTTTTTGAGCTGTAGGTGGCGTCGGCGTTAGTGAGCAGAAAGTAGAACCCATGGCCATCGCGTTCTGAGGCTGTAACGTTTTGACGTTTTTTGACGCCGACGCCACAAAACGCCACCTAATATTGTACCGGCGTTTTTTGACGCCGACGTTTTTAGGTTGAAAAATAGCAGAGGGATGATTTTTTTTAAAAAACGCCTATTGACGCCGACGCTCACTAACGCTCAAAAACGCCGATGCATAACGCCGAAAAACGTCGACTTTTTTTCCTTGACGTCGGACCCGACGTTTTGTTTATTTTTTTAGATACGCCCGTGTGTATGAGGCCTTAGTAGCAGGGGGTGCCTGAAATCTGACTTGCATCTTAGTGCAGACTTCTGGGAAAATTGGTGAGGGAATTACACAAGCAGGAAATTATGTTTCTGGGGGACGTTCTGTACACATTCTGTATACAGAACCCCTTCAGGTAGCCATATTGCATTTTTAGAAAATTACAGAGCTGCAGATTGTAAAGGAAAGGTATTTTTAAAAAAACATTCAATTATAATATGACTTGTGTCGCAATTGTACATGCTATATATTATTTTTTCTTTATTTGCCATTTTTTTCCCCACGAAAGTGACTCCACTTTTGTAGAGAAAAAAAAACATTCCCCTCACAGTGATCTGTGTACATTGCAAGGATTCCAACAAAATTTGTTGCAGAGTCCTACCTTGTGTTATTCTGGAGAAATAGCTGTTTATTTGTCTGTGTCCATGTTCTCAGTCAATCTGTATTGGACTGGTTTTATAATTATCAGTCAGCTGCTACATCTGCAGGGGTCTAATGAGTAAAATTGCAGGGTCTGCATCCATTTAGATGTGATTTCCCTTTGGGAGTATCTCACCAAAATGCTATTTTTGTTGCAGGGGACGCTGAAAATCTGATTTGTATTAGTGCAGACTTCTAGGAAAATCAGTAAGCCAACCACACAACCTAAAAACGACATCTGGGGGGGTGTTGTGTACACCATCGGTGTACAGAACACCTCCAGGTAGCGATATTGCATTGCGTTTTATATATAATTTCAGCTCTGCGGATTGAAAAGGTACATTTTAACATTTAATTACAATATGACTTGTGTCATAATTGTATATATTATATTTTTTTATTTGCTAATTCCCCCCCCCCCCAAAAGTGGAGTTACACTTTATGTCCTTGTAAACTGACATTAAACATTCTCATATACAAAGACATATGAGCATTCATCTGTGTGTAGTGAACCACATAAACAGTCAATTAATTCTATTCAGTTTGTGGTCCATTTGACCAAGCATAAATGGATCATAAGCACAATATATGATCAGTATATTCAAATAGGGCTTATAAATATGCACCACTGAGTGCTTTAAAGTGGCTGTTAACCCTCCCCTATACCCAGTGAAATGAATAGCCCCAGATGATACAGAGGGATGAAACAAATCTCCCTACATAAGTTTTACTTGTATACTTGCTTGCTGTCTTTCCCATTCTACATTCTTTGGAAAGTGCAGGTCATGGTAGAAATCTTTCTTCCACATTCAGCAGTGGGTATGGAGGCTGGGCCTACACTGTGTGAGAGCTGATTGGAGGAAAGGCACACACCCCCACTCCACATAGGCGGAGGAATGAAGGAACATGCAGAGCAGTACTCTGAATAGACAAACTCTGCACATATCTACCTCTAAGCTCCCTCCCCAATACAAATTTTCAGCTGCTGTTATCTCGAATATCGGAGAACTTATCAGAAGTGACTCTGCTGACAACAGAGGAGCAAAGCAGCAGAAAGACATGGCACTTAGAGCTTTGGCGAGAGATAAGTAAGCACTACAGACATATATACCTAGGTCAAATTTCATGAATGGGGTTTACAACTTTAATGAATATACCTATATTTATTTTGGGCTGTGTCGGTGAAATATGCAACACAGTTGGCAGCAGACCTCTGTTCTGTGTTTTGTTACTAGTGAAGTACCTGAGTGGTGGATCCAGAACTGGCACTGGTGCTAGGAAGAGTACTAGATTTACTTCCTATATCTTGTAAGCTGAAACTTAATCCTTGAAGGAGACTGCTGGCTGAGGCTCCCGAGTTTGTTCCTGGAATCAACACATCAACACATCATAAAACAAAGCATGTTCACATTAGCAGAAAAAGTATTAAAGAAAAACTATAATATTTTCGGATCAATCTTCCTGTGATATATTAAGGCCTCTTGCACAGTGCTGCTGAAGGCATACAGGTTTTTTTTTTTTTTTTTACAGATCTAAATGCAGTTCTTTGTTTTCAATGTGTCTGTACACACATGTGCACAGACATGCACTGCATACAGATCAGTAAAAAAAAAAATACAGAAATCTGTTGCCAGCCATATGTTGCATGCATAAGTGCACAAAATGTTAATTTCAAGAAGAGGTCAGAATTGCATTCTGGAAGACTGAAGTTATTTTGTCTAGAAAGATAAAGGAAGAGAGGGCGCACCAGCCTTGTGCATTATCTCAAGCAAATGTATTTTTTTATAAAAAACATAAAAACTACTCACAAGCATGTGGAAGTAAATACGCATAAACAGGCTTTTATCCCGTAGCTGTACAGTCCTAGGACCAGCACTCTCCAGATCGTAGGGGAGACCATGTATGGGTCCCTGCTAGCTAACGTGTTTCAAAGGTAGACCACCTTCCTCTGAGTCTAACCTGGTTTTCCCCTGGTTATTCTTCCTTTATCTTTCTAGTGCAATAAGGACATCCCCGGTCCTAGAGGGCAGAAAAGCCGGATACATTATACATCTATAGAGGAGTGGACCATCATCCGCTATTGGGTCTAGCCACTATACTCATGCTCAGGAGTATTTGTTTGTTTTTCTTGTTATTTTATTTGTTTATGTGCAAAATAAACGCCTGAAATTTTGGCCAAGAATACTGATGTTGAAACATCTGTACCATGTGCAAGTACCCTACATCTTTATTTTACAAACTAATATTAAACACAGGGTGCATTCTGTGTTTGACAGAGACAGCTCAGCTCTGAGAGACTGTCTTTATTTAATATCACAAAGAATACTACAAAGGAAAATGTAAGAGGGAAATGGTCACTCTTTTGAAAAGTTAGCTGTATGTGTAATCTGAGTTTCAGGTATTCAGTTCTGTAAACAGGCTATTTTCAGCGAAGCAGTTTAGCCTGGTGCCTATTTCAGATGATTGCCAGATATACAAACTGTGTGGTCAGGCAGTGGGGTAAGCAAAATCGGGGGTGAATCACTCGAGGGATCTCCAGCAGATGCAAGTTGTTCCAGATTGCCCTATATAGATATTTAGTTAGACCTCCTTTGGAATACTGTGTCTAGTTCTGGAGACCTCATAAAAAGATATTGATAAGACACAATGAGGGGGGAGGGGGGTTTACTAAAACTGGAGCGTGCAAAATCTGGTGCAGCTCTGCATAGAAGTTAGAATTTGTTTGGCTACCATGCATAGCTGTACCAGAATTTGAGTGATCCAGTTTTGGTAAATTTCCCCCATGATTCCATAGATGTGCAACAAAAGCGAATGAAAGGTCTGGGGGATAAAACATTATGTGAGATTCCAAGCCAACAGCAACAAAGAACATATTACCTGGTAAAACTTAGTAAAGTGTGAAGAAAAAAAAAAAACAGGCAATAGCCATACAAACTTGAACAACAGACGCTTGATGCTGAATTGCCCAGGAAGCATGACACTCCTGGTGGAATAGGACTTGACAGGGAGGGAGGAACCTTGAATTTGAGACCATAGGCCCGGGAAATTATATGACGAATCCAAGCTGACCCTTAGTTCTGAATCCTTGTCTTTGCAGGGTGAATTATTCAACTGGTCCTCCCCACATGAAACAGGTATTTGGGAGCCCACCCCTTCACCATTCCCCTTGCCTATTTGCCTACGCAGTAGAATGGTTTACAGAGTTAATAGTTGTAACCCCTATATGGTAGCGGCCATCCAATAGAGAGGGGTGTCTGCCAAACAAGACACCTAGTCCCAAGTGACCACACCAAAAGTGTACCAAAATACTTGTAAAGGGAAGCACTGGCAGAAGGTGCTGACCACTGTGCCTGGACGGGGGATAGAGCTGCTCTGTAGCTCTAGAGAATTACTTACCGATGTGCGATCTGCCACCTTGGGAAAACCAAAAATGGAGCTCACAGATACACCCTGTGATGTCATTGTGGCCCAGTCCCGCTTGAACACCACTACTGGGTAAATTGCTCCATATGGCAGTACAGAACCACATTGTGCCCCAGGAGTAGAGGAAACATGGGGCTTACCACACCTTAAAGAATTCATTGTTCAGGCCTCTGGGCCAGTAGCCCCAATCTACACCCCTTATCGTAGGCATGCCCAAAAGGGCCTTTAGGCACCCACCACGCCCTCAGGGGATCATTGCCCTGGACCTGTAAAGCACCCTGTCAGCAAAGTCACTGGATACTGGGTAGCCCAATGATAGCTAAACGCAAGGTCCAGCGTTGAACAGTAATATTAAAGGCCGTCCCTATTCTTTCATAGTGGGGTCTGTCCTGGGTACCATTTTTCTTGACCCCGGGGCCATAGGCGACTGGTCTGGATAAAACCATTTCCTTCCTTAGCAGAGGTCTACAGAACAGGCAGTTCTAACGCCCACAGACAGTAATCTTTTGTCAAAGTAATAAGTCTATGGGTACACATACTTTTCCTCCAACACTGTGAATGTTTAATGAGTGTGTTCAATAAAGACACAAGCAATTAGAATTGTTTGTATGTTATCAGCTTAAGCCAGTGGTTCTCAACTCCGGTCCTCGGGACCCACTTACAGGCCAGGTTTGCAGGATAACTGAAATACATCACAGGTGATATCATTTGCTGCTCAGTGATTGCAGTATTCTAATCTGCATATCCCCAAGGTAATACTTAAAATCTGGCCTGTTGGTGGGTCCTGAGGACCGGAGTTGAGAACCACTGGCTTAAGCACATTGTGTTTGTCTATTGTGAGGGTCAGATCACATTTTATGGCAGACTACGACAGAACACGGTAATTGCAAGGGATTCACATACTTTTCCTTGCCACTGTGTGTATATTTTATATATATATATATATATATATATATATATATATATATATACATACACACACACACACACACACACAGACACATACATACATACACACAGTATTGTGTAACAGTTTTAGGCATGTGTGAAGAAATGCTGTATAGTAAGAATGCTCGGCAGGTAGGTTGTTCCAACCATCTTGAAGAACCAATTACAGATCTTCTGTGGATGTAGGCTGCCTCAATTCCTTCTAGCTCTTCATTTAATCTCAGGCAGACTTGATGTTGAGATCAGGGTTCTGTGGGGGCCACATCATCACTTCCAAGACTCTTTGTTCTTCTTTACACTGAAGGCAGTTCTAGTGACATTGGCTGTATGTTTGGGGTCGCTGTTCTTCTGCAGAATAAATTTGGGCCCAATCTCACACCTCCCTGATGGTATGGCACGATGAATAAATATCTGCCTGTATTTCATAGCAACATCATGGGCTATAGGTTTGCATCTTCAAGTGACTGGACACTGACAAGCTTTTAAAGGACATGCCCCCCCAAAACCCTACCCCACTCCAAGTCCTCAGTTTTTGTTCCAAGTAATGCCAAGTAATAAAGGAGAGTTTAGGGAGTGTGTCCTGTACTGTACCCCAAGATATCGAATCTACAGCCAAGTCAAAATTCCTCTCATCTTACTTGTACATTGCAGGAAAACTTGTTTATATATCAATGCAGCAGGGAAACACTGCTCTGGCTACACAGCTGAAAGCAGGTAAATGATGATACTCCTCCCTAGGTGCTCAGACTCATGGGAGTCTTCCAATCTCCCAGAGAAAAGTTACTGAAATCCAAAAATGATGAGTCGGCACTCCGGAAGTGTTTGCGATTACTTTATTATAGTGACCATGTAAAAAACATACTGACGCGTTTTGGCAGTAACGCCCTGCTCACAGCTGTATATACCATGGGATGTCCCAAAGCAAGTGCCGCTGTAAGAACCTCAAAGGCATAAGTTGAATCAGCAGAAAACAAAACATTCACCAAGCAAAACGTTGAAAGGGTATTAACAGGCCTTACGGAGTTGGGAGACCGAAGGCTTGGTGCCTAAAAGTCCAGGATGGTCCAACAGATCTGGTGGAGTGTGCGCGTAAGAGCAGAGGAGGGGGTGTTTGTTTTTGAGCATAAGCTTGAGCAATCAAATTCCTAATCCTTCTAGCAATTGTGGATTTTGAGGTGGGTGGAACCAGGAGGAGAAGACAAATGGAATCTGCTTGTCTAATGGAAGGTTAGGTACACTCTAATGGCTCTGACAACATCCAGGCTATGTAGAGAGACTTCCTTTGGATACTTAGGAAAAGAACTCAAGGAAGGCAGAACAATGTTCTCATTGAGATGGAATTCTGAAACCACCAGGATGGTCTGGAGTGCAATATGACCTTGTTGTTGGGAAGTTCGAGGAAGGGCTTTTTGCAGGAAAGAGCTGCTAGTTCTGAGATAAGTCAAACAGATATGAAGGCCACCAGAAAGGCTACTTTGCTGGTAAGAGACTCCAAGTAAACTTCCCTGATGGGTGCAAACTGTACTCCTAGGGGAGAATAGGGTTCAGTAAGGGGGGGCTAATACAAGAAACATCTTGAATATATGTTTATATAAGGGAATGTGAAGGTATGGGCCTTTGGAAACTGATGAATAAGGCTAAAACTTGCCACTTTTAGTGTGTTGAGAGCTATATTCTGGTCAAGACCTGTTTGTAGGAAGGCCAGGATATGGGATAAAGAGTTATCTCTGGGACTAACTTGACTGCACTGACATCAGGCAAAGTAATATTTCCAGGTAGATATACCCCTGATATCCTTTAGGACCTGGGTTTCAACAGCCATGCAGTTAAAGCTAGAGACTGAAGCAGGGTGGACTATAGAACTTTGAGATAGTAGATCCGGTCTGTTGGAAAGAGGCCAGGGGTCTTCTGCAAGAAGTTTGAGTACGTCTGTGTACTAGGCTCGCGTGGGCCAGTTTGGTGCCAAAAGAATCACAGTCCTTCTTTCTCGCTCTATTTTGTGGAGCAGATGAGGTAAAATAAGTAAGGCATAAACTAGCCTGAACTGGAGCCAAGGGATAATTAGAGCATCCAAGGCCAGAACTAATGGATCCCTAGGTCTCGATACAAACAGAGGTATCTTAGTGTTGTATTTGGAGGCTAGGATATCCCCATACCCCCATTTTTGCAGTGCAAAATTTTTAATTGAGGTTTTTAAAGAGTAACTCCACTTTTGTTGAGAAAAAAACATCCCCCCCTGGGTGATCTATGTACATTACAAGGATTTTAACAAACTTTCTTGCAGATTACTACCTTTTGTTATTCTGAAGAAATCACTGTGTGTTTGTCTGTGCCCATGTGATAAGCGAATCTAATGGGAGTGGTTTCATAATTATCAATCAGCTGCTGCACCTGTGGCGCTCTAAACAGGAAAATTGAAGGGTTTGCATCCCTTTAGACATGATTTCCTATTGGGAGTATCTCACCAAAACGTGACATTTTTGTAGCAAGGCATGCAAAAAAATCTGATTTGTATCTTAGTGTAGACTTCTGGGAAAATCAGTGAGCCAATCACACAAGCAGGAAATTATATATCTGGGGAGCGTTGTGTACACATTCTGTGTACAGAAAGCCTCCAGGGAGCCATATTGCATTTTACAGAAAATTACAGAACTGCAGATTGAAAAGTAAAGGACATTTTTAGTAACATTTAATTACTTTTAAAGAGAAAAGTATAATAGAAAAAAGTTACATGTAAACTTATTGCATACCTAATGGAAATAGTATAAGACACATGCATAAATCAAATGCAGGATATAAGAATAGAAATAGAAGAGAAAACAAGTAAATTTAAGTTGTGATAATTAAAGGGATTTTGTTACTCCTGCGCCACCAACAAGATAAAATAATAATAAAATATAAGCAAAGAAATATATGGGTAACAGCTGCTCACACTGTATACAAGGATAATTGTAAGGAATGATGTATGTCAAAATTAGTGGAGCGCTATTAATGAATAGAAATAACAAATGTAAGACGTGTATATATATATATATATATATATATATATATATATATATATATATATATATATAGGGGAACCGGTCACAAACGATCTGAGATAGAAATATAAAGCAATTGGGGCAGATAATAATACAGATCAATTAAAACGTTGCCTCAAGGCTGGGCACCTACACATAAATCAGGCAGGCAAAGCAACTTATATATATAACACAAGGTAATAATCCTGGAATAAGTCTGGAGTCTATATTGGTTTAGGGATTAAGACAAAGGGTCACATCTGGTCCTCATCGAAGAAGTAAAACATGCCCAAAAAATGCATAAAAATAAGGATTAAAAACTAGAAACGGGCATGTATAAAGGAAGAGTTCAATATATGCAACGGTGATATTGATAGACGTCTGTGACCCAAAACTCATGATCCCCATTTGAAGAAGTCACGTGGTGCGTGACGTAACGCGTAGGACGGTAGCAGAGGTTGTTGGAAAAGTTATTGCTGAAAGGAAACAAGCTTGGTGCTCGTGGGAGTTTCTATTCGTTTATAACGTCCCTCTCTGCATAGGCACTCCAGTTAGTTACAAGCAGTGTCAAAGAAAAAAAACTGAGGGGTGGGTGCTGTGTCCATCAATGATCTCAGAGAAAGGGATTTTACGGTAACAAAAAAAAAATATCCCGTTTTCTCTTTTGTTCATTGATGAACACAGCATCTTCTAATCTCGACTATAGGGACACACCAAAGTAGTGCCCAACAAATGAGGGATGGGGTAAAAAAACAAAGGCCAAAACATGGAAAGACAAAACCAGGTTAATAGGAGCTAAACCGGAACACAAGAGTCCAGCCAGAATAGACACCCCAGAGGAAACAAAAACCTCAAACAGCCACCTGCAAAACTTTGAGGCCAACACATGTCCGAAGATGCCAGGACAGCCACCTTGTAAAATTTAGTCAAGGTGTGCACAGACGACCAGGTAGCTGCCTTGCAGATTTGAAATACAGATGCCTGATGACGAAAGGAAGCACCAAGTGCCCAAGTAGAGAGAGCCGTTATGGGAAAGGGAGGAACCTGACCCGTAATGGTATATGACACTAGGCAGAAAGAACTGGAGTGCCCATGTATAGAAGGGGTTTATATCAGCCAGGACTGCCCATGGCGGTACTGAGTTTATTTTTTCTGCCTAGTGTTCTTCTCCTGTAGGTGGCAGTATAACCCTATGGTCGAGATTAGAAGACGCTGTGTCCGTCAATGAAAGAAAGAACAATTTAACACGGTCCCAACAAGAAAGAGAGTGGCGTAAAGTGGGATCATCTTCTCAGCAAGGAGTGATCCAGATTAAATTATATATTGGGACTGGGGAGCATTGAATAAAAACCAGGTACATCCAGATTGGGAGTTCCGAGGTAGCATGGAGGCGCAATTTGAGCAGCTAGATAGTATTTGGAGATGTCATGAATTCCAAGGCCACCAATTTTTTTTCTTTCTATAAAGTACAGAAGCTGAAATACGTGGTTTTTGAGGGCCCCGGATAAATTTAAGTATCTTTTTTTGTTCAACTCTGAGTACATTAGCCGCAATTGAAATTGGTAGTACCCTGAAGAAGTAGAATAGTTTAACCACTTCCCTACCGCCATATGCAGAATGATGGTCGGGAAGTGGTTCAGTTATCCTGACTGGGCGTCATATGACGTCTAGCAGGGTAACAAGCCAGCACGTGCCTGCAAGGGCGCACAGCGCGGCGATCTGTGGTGTTGTGTGTCTGACACACACAAGCCTGACACACCACATCTCCGATTGTGGTTAAGAGCTTCTGTCCGAGTGCCTGGTATTGAAGTGGTTAAGGAGGTATGACATTTTAACAGGGCTTCTGCGCCCAAACCAGGATAATGGGTATGTATTCCAAGTGGACAATAGCTGAGATAGTTTCTTAAAGAGGAGTGTGTAATTGGCAGCATATAAAGAATCAATGTAGAAGAAATCTGAATACCTAGACAGGGTAATTAGAGGGCCATGAGAAGTTTCAGTTTTTCTGAACAAGAGCTTGGCAATGAGGATTAAGTGAGATATTTAGGGCATTTGATTATCATTAACTGTGAGTCCGGAAATATAAGCAAATTCATAAAGTAATCGAAAAAGATTAGGTGATGTGTGGAAAAGAAATAAGAAGGATATCATCTGCAAAAAGTAATCTTTTATAATGGATATTTGCAATTTCTAGGCCTTTGATGGAGAGGTTTGAACGGATCACGATTGCTAGAGGTTCCAAAGCTAAAGAGAACAGGAGATGACTATAGAGACCATCCCCCCTGGTCCAAGTGGTGGCAGCTGAGATAATTTGCCTACCAACTGTCTACTCCTGGGATATGGATTGCAGAAATTAGTTTCTATCCACGGGAGAATCTGGTGTGCTTTCTTCAAGACAGGCAAGCTACTCATGCCTCCTTGATAGTTGATATATACCACTGTAGTAGCATTGCCTGACTGAACCCGAGTGTCCTTTTAGAAGGGGGGGTCCTGTGCTGAAGAGACAGGTTGACAGCTCTGAGCTCCATGATGTTGATGGGGAATTTCGCCTTCTCGCTTAGCCATGTTCCTTGAACCATCAAGGATTGAAAAACTCCCCCCCAGCCTGACAGACTTGCGTCTGTTGTAAGAAACTTTCTGCAATGTAAAAGGAGGAAGGATTTTCCCACGATCACAGTTAAAGTGATAATCCACCTGGACAATGAATTTCTTGTTTAGGGTGATAAAAGCATTGGTAGAACCAGGGAAAGAGCCTGCTTTTTCCATGCTGACAGAATGTTTAGTTGGAGAGCTCTTGAATGGTACTGGAGCAAAAGGTACTGCATCGGAGGCCACCATTAGGCCGAGAACTCCCACGGGGCATCTCAGTTGTCCCATGGGATTTCACTTGTTGAGAATGAGCACTTAGAAAAAGAGGTTTCTTTTTTGGAAGACCCTTTACCTGAGACTTTTCTAGAATTAGATCCAGATACATTAGATGTATGGAGGGCTGGAAAGCAGATGATAGACAAAAAAAGGCAGTGTGACAAATTGAAAAGGTTTTTTTTTTTTTTCTATAGATAACACCATCTTTAATAGGGCAGAAAAGTAAGTAGGGGATAAGGCAAACGTAAGGATAATGCAGTTATTTTGGATGCAAATTTTGTTTACTATCAACTATCACTTAAATTGATTTAATTTTGCGCCTCATGTAAGACTGGTAAAATCCCCTTAATATTAGGTACTTGATACTTCACAGATAAATTATTATGAGTCAAACCAGTTTTACCTGACAGTGCACTAGACTGTTGGTTCTGCACTCCAGAGGAAATGCTGGATACCAGCCGGCTCTGGATGGAGTGGAAAGCACTAGGGGTTGATGCGCTGGGGATCAGACCTGAAACAGCGGAGCTTGATGAGGCATTTTCAGAAGCTAGTCTGTGAACATAATTATAAAATTTTATTAAAGAAAAAATAGACTTGTTCTAATGGTCTAAGAGAACAGCTAGCAAAGATAAAGAACATTTACTAAAAAAAACTTAAATAATAACTGCAGGCATGATCCAGAAGCAGCATATAGGCACAGACCCCATGACATTTGTTTTGCTGCATTTTTGTTACAAGATGGCTTGAAGCAGAGAATACTTTAAAAATGAAACAAGTTGAATGAGTTATTCACAGATGACCATGATTATAAACCTCATGATTAAGTTTGTGAAATATGCTCTGATGATTTATTGGTGAAGAAAATCTAAAACAGTCTATGAAACATACATTTACATTTGGAGAAAAGTATTGTCACTCCTACACATACTAAAAGTATTTTGTGATGTAAGCAACGTTAATCACTCAAATTATGGAAACGCCTATAATTTACCTTACGGCAGGAGACAATCGTCTTGGTGGCTTACAATGTATCCAGATCATGAATGTGTGTCAGTGCTGGAAATTTTGAAGAGTTACTTATCTCTGTGTACAGGTACACTGCTTTAAAGCAGCATGACAAACACGTGGCTGAATTTAAAAAGGAAAGCTGAAAAGCTATACCTGTTTGAAGCACTAACTTGGACAGTAACTAAGTGGGCATCTCAGTGTCAGTATAGCCATAGTAGTAGCACAACATTTGAAAGTGTTGGTTGCTTGAACGGTCTCTCAACATAGGAAGAAAACAGGCTGGCATCTAAACTGGCTCCTTTTTGTATTGTACTGGAGCAGAGTAGGGTAATTTGTTTTAGAGAGACCTAGACCAGACTGGCTGTCAACGGTAGCATTAAAGTGTTTGTTAAGCCACTTTATAAAAAGTTCCCATTTGCTCTGTATTATAAAAAGAAGTTGCCCTGTGTCTGTGTTATAACATATATACAGTCCCTGACAAAAGTCTTGTCGCTTGTGTACAAATTGACCTGAAGTGCCGCTGAAATATATTTCTAATCAAGTTTTTTTTACAAGAAATGGCTCATTTTAATCCCAACAGCTTTTGTAATAATGTTTCAGTGCAAAACGAAACTGTCAAAAAGTATTCTAATATTCACAGCATGGTAAAGCCGATGGCAGACACCTTCAATGTGTCTCAGCGTCAAGTACAGAGGATAAAAAAAGATTTGAAGAGACTGGAGATGTTTTTGACAAGCCCAGGTCAGGCAGACCCCGCAAGACAACTGCTCGAGAGGACAGTTTGTTGGCTCAAAAATCCAAGGCCAGCCCATTTTCCACTGCAGCAGAGCTCCACAAGACTTGGTCACCTGAAGTCCCAGTGTCAACCAGAATAGTTTGTCGGATTCTGTCTCCAAATGGCCCCCATGGTCGAATCAGTGCCCAGAAGCCAGCACTAAACAAAAGACAATTGTAAAACTGTGTGGCATTTGCCAAGGCCCACAGCTTGCTAAAAGGATGGGCGCTGGAAAAATGGCAGAAGGTGGATTTTTCAGATGAATCTTCTGTTGAATTACACCACAGTCGCGGCAAATTTTGCAGGAGACCTACTGGAGCCCGCATGGATCCGAGATTCACCCAGAAAACAGTGTAGTTTGGTGGCAAAAAAATCATGGTCTGGGGTTACATCCAGTATGGGGGTGTGTGAGAGATCTGCAGGGTGGAAGGCAACATCAATAGTCTAAAATACCAAGAAATCTTCGCTACCTCTTATATTCCCAACCATAAAAGAGGCCAAATTCTGCAGCAGGATGGTGCTCCATCGCATACTTCCATCTCCACATCAAAGTTCCTCAAGGCGAAGAAGATCAAGATGCTCCAGGATTGGCCAGCCCAGTCACCAGACATGAACATCATTGAGCATATGTGGGGTAGGATGAAAGAGGAAGCATGGAAGACGAAACCAAAGAATATTGATGAATTCTGGGAGGCATGCAAGACTGCTTTCTTTGCTATTCCTGATGACTTCATCAATAAATTGTATGTATCCTTGCCAAACCGCATGGATGCAGTCCTTCAAGCTCATGGAAGTCATACAAGATATTAAATTTGAATCTCACAGCACCACTACTTAATTTGCTGACATATTTTTGTATTTGCAGTAAATTTGTTCAATTTCTGTATAGGCGACAAAACTTTTGTCTTGCCAAAATTTGACCTGTCTTCATTAAATGATAAATCTTTTTTCAGTGAAACTAATTTATTTCAGTACATTAAACATAATTTGGGAGGGTTTTAGCTTTTCATATGAGCTATTTCTAACACCAATTGATTAATTAAAAGTCAGGTTAATAGCAGGTGTTTCTACAAAATAGATAAGCGACAAGACTTTTGTCAGGGACTGTATATACTTCTCTGTATAGATAACACACCTTCTTACCAGGATCAGTTGTCGTTTCGGTGCTTTTCTTTCTTAGCTCAGAGTTCCTGAAGGTGGGGCTGAGCACTGCTGCTGCTGATGTCAGCTGGAGAGACAGAGTCCTGCTGTGTTATCTATATAGATAAGAATATTTCTGATATAACACTGACACCGGGTGAACTTCTTCTAATACAGCGGTATAGGAGCTTTTAGAGTTAATTATGAGAGCAGAGAGGAGAAGCTACAGAGCAAGAGGGAGGGGGGAGTTGAAGACAGGCACACAAGAGATAGGAGAGCCGGGAGTGACATAGCCTGCATAGACCACGGGGCTCTCAGGATAAGCAATATACAGGGGGAGTCAGCACTTAGGGAGGAAGTCATGACCTGTCATTATAAAACAGATATTTTAAGGGATGCAGAGGGATAATTGCTGCTAATTGCACATTAAAGAGACAGGAGCAGAATGTTTTTTTTTGGGTTAACAAACGCTTTAAGGACCAGCAGATGAGGTGCAATTTGTAGTAGCATGGACCACAATTATAAACGGAATGCATAGATTAAAGAGCAACTAGTCCTTGTACAGAAAGCAGAAATAAAACTACTAAAGGAAAATAATCAAATGTAGGATGAAAGCAACAAATTAACAATACAAACCCTCACGGTACTCTGGAGCAACTAATCCTAAAAAACACAGCAGAAACACTGAAGTTCTTCAAGTGATTCCCTCTTACTAGCTCACCTCCCCTCATTCTACCCCCCAGCAGTGACTCAGCAGCTTTCCAATTTTCTAATCTTTTATGTAAACATACAGCAGAAAAGGGGGTGAGGGCAGAGAGAGCTGAGCTGCCCAAAGAACAACAACTTATGCTGCGAACTTTTAGGAAAAAATGCTCTATAGTGCATGCAGCTAAAAAAAAGGTCAGTATAAGCTTGCTTTAAAGCTCATTTAAGAATATGTAAATACTTGAATGTCCATATCCCGGGTTAAAGGTTTACTTTAATGTTTTTCTCAGTACAGGCGGTCCCCTAGTTACAAATATCTGACTTACAAACGACTCATACTTACAAACGGAGGGAGACAACAGGAAGTGAGAGGAAATCTACCCCTGGGAAGGGAAACTCACTCCTGTAAGAGTTATTATGGGAAACAGGTGTCTCGACTGATGCTTTATCACCAAGGTTTGTTTCCACAACAACCCAAAATTTTCAAAATCCAATTATCATTGGGACAGGAAGTGAGGTGAAATCTTCTGAACAGAAACAGACAGCAAAACGAACATTACAGGGGTGTTAACTCTTCCCTATGCTATTCAAAAAGCTTTAAAATATTTTTTTTGGCTGAAGCTACACTTAAAAAATGTACCTGTTCCGACTTACAAACAAATTCAACTTAAGAACAAACCTACAGACCGTGTCTTGTTTGCAACCCGGGGACCGCCTGTAGAGTACATTATCTACACTGTGCTGCTGGACTGTCACACTTCAGAAAATGTATGCATGGTTTGTTCTGTAGTACCCTAAATATTATTGTCTCTAGGCTCTTTGACCAGAGTCGGTTTTTTTTAAAAAGTGGTCGTCAACTCTGGACAACCACTTTAACCTACAGGTAAGCCTATAATAAGGCTTACCTGTAGGTTCCCTGCATATCTCCTAAACCTGCACGGTTTAGAAGATATACAGTGTACTTGCATGTGCCGACATCATCGGCACATGCGCAGTGAAGAAACGGCCTCCGTGCCGTTTCTTCACTGAGATCGTGCCGCGATTGGAGGCTCCCGTGTGCATGTGCGGGAGTGACGTCACATGACTGCGGCCAATCACAGAGCCGGAGTCTGTGGCCACGGAAGGAAGAAGGCCGAAAATGGACGCGGCCTGGAGCGTGGACAGCATAGGTTTCCAATGCATACTAGCCTATTATGCTTTTACATTGCAGGGTAATGAAGAGGAACGAAGAGAAAGTAAAAGAAGAAGTTTACTTCCTCTTTAAGCTTGTTCTCCAGCATCGAAATACATCAATGTACACTTTAAGATCCCTTTCGCACTGGGGCAGCAGTCGCGCTGTCGGTAAAGCGCTGCTTGGGTTGTGGCGCTTTACCGCTGTTTAAGCGCCTCCTTTAGGCCGCTAGCGGGATGTTTTTAACACCTAAAAAGGGGTTAAAAACACCAGTGCTGTGCCGCTTTCAAATCACTTTTTAAGACGCTTTGAAAGCGCTGCCCATTCATTCCAATGGGCAGGGGGTTTTGAGAGTGCTGTATACAGTGCTCTCAACCCGCCCCAAAGATGCTGCTTGCAGGACTTTTTTTCCCATCCCACAAACACACCGCCCCAGTGTGAAAAGACACACTGGAATGAATAGAGGCAGTTTTCAGGCACTTAGAAGAAGCTACTTCTAGCGTTAAAGCGCCTGAAAACTGTGAAAGGGGTCTAATGCCTTTATGCACATAAGAAGCTCTCTCAGAGTTTCAAGAATTTTACACTCTACTTTATGTGCTATATGCTTTTTTACACCAATGGCTATAATATTTCTAATTATCTCTGTCACTATTAAGGAGATACAAATAATACAAGGGTCACGCTGCCCATTTACAAATACCTTGCCAATTATGTACTCTTTCCAGTGCTCACCTCTAAACTGATTACAAACAAGGTTTAATTTTTTTATTTTTTTTTATTTTACTACAAATAGTCCCGTGATGAGTTTTTAGACAAAAAAAAAGGAATTTTGACTTTCCTATAAAAAAAAAATTCTTGGAGTATATTACAGGACACCAGATCAGACTTTTGGACCCAAATGTCTGAAATGCCCTTGGACCATATGGTATTGAGGGCCAACAGGCTGTCGCCCGCTTTGATATGTCAGTTTTTCCCCCTCTTTGAGAGGGCTTGTTCACGGACTTGACAGTTTTGAAGGTTCAGGTTTTGTGGCAGAGTTGCATTTCAGGAAAGAAAGGAACTCTATTACAGCTTTAAAATTGAAGGGCTTACCTGCAAAAGCTTTGGCCTTTTGTTTCTGCGGTAAAAGATTACTCCCCTGTGACCTTCTTGATGTATGTGCTCAAGGAGTCACTAAATGGGCGTTTCCCGTCAATGGGCATTCTCGCAAAGTGAATCCGCTAATCCATCAAAAAAGTAGCGCCACATACAGAAGCTTCAGATACTGTAGTACAGATAGATCTGACAAAAAAAAAACCCCAGGGACCTCAGCCATGTTTTTGAATCATATAACTAAAGCCTGACAAAATTACATAGTTGCAACAGCAGGTTGCATAGCAGGGCTGGCCAGGGAGAACAAGGCCTTAGGGAGATCGTCTAACTTTTTTCCACAAACAGGGACATCAACAGATACGGATGAGGTTTTTTAAGGCAGTAAATGGCATTGTCCACAACTGGGACTGCCCATTTCATTAGAAGCTCACCCTCAATATGCTACTGCAGAACAAAACAGTTTGAAAGGACGAAAATTTTTCAGGATGAGGCCAGTCACCACACGAGCAATACTCCATATTCCCATCGCACACTTTCCTGGATAGAGCTTCAAAAATATTTGGGTGCTGTAACAACGGCCAGCTGGAGACTGGTTCAATAGTCAAAATGCAAATATTTGCCAGCACACCATGGATCAACAGGGTAGCGTCCAAACAGTTGTTTTATTGCATGATCACATCACAATAGTTGTGCAATGTTTCGAAGCCACGCAGGGACCCTTCCTCACATACCTGACGAAGGGGCCCTGCGTGGCTCTGAAATGTTGCACTACTTTTGTGATGTGATCATGCAATAAAACAACCGTTTGGACGCTACTCTGTTTATCCATAGTGTGCTGGCAATATTTGCACAGTCACCACACAACACATGCTGTAAGAGTGAGTGTACAGGGAAGGTTTTGGCGAGCGGCGGCATCATTACTGACCTTTGGCTGGTAACCTTTGGCAGTACCAGTGAAAGCTGATTTAAGACAAAGTGCGTGCGTACTGCATCAATAAGGAATACAATTGTATCCTTTAGACTGGGGAAGATACCAGCGTATTGGGAAAACAGTCAGGACATGCAGAATTTGACCTTGCAGGGGGGATGTTACTGACCCCCTACCCCATTGAGCCAATAGTTGAGTGTGAGCTGGCAAGGCTGCGGACCCATTTCCTTGTAATGATCCACCGTGTGTTGTGAAGCATATACCCATAAGGGGTACTCACGACCTGTACTGCATAGCAGAAATGGGTAAACCCTCTGACCAGCCACTATAGACAGTGGAAGCACAGAGCATTTAAGAATTGCTGTGCTGATACCCAGCAGTGCATGAATGAGCAGCCAGTGCATACATAAAGGAGTCTGGACAGGTGCACTATTGGCCCAGAGACTGACAGTGCTACAGAAATGTTGTAAAATTTGAAGGTAAAAAACACTGGTCATCCCTTCCCCAGGCTACGACTGAATATGTCACAGACCAGCACTCCATAGTTAATCTAGATGGGAACAGCGTCAACAGTACCAAGTCCCATCCATATCTTCCCCCTCCTTGAAGGCATATGCCTTAAGGTGACTCCAGGGTCAGGATTTCACCAATCAGATGGTCCACAGCCCTAGACCTGTATAGCATCCTGTAGCCCACTCATTACATTGCACTAAGTGCCTAGGTGAGCGTCTATCACAGAGTCCAGTGCCTAAAACAAGATTACAAGTCAGTTCTGTGTCTTCTACCTGATGGGGTCCAGGTACAGTCCCCCAAGGCTCAGCTGAAGAGTCAAGAGACTCAGAAATCTTCACGACAAGAGCTGCAGTAACTATGTAGCATCTGGGAAACTTGTTAGAAGTATGGTGAAAAAAACAGTTTTGCTTTTCTGAGTAGAAAAAAAAAGATGTCTGTTCACCTAAAGACACTAGCAAAAAAAAAAAAAAAACCTGAGGATTGCTGAGAGTGGGAGAAATTGCACAAGGCGGTCTTAAAGCCTTTTTTTTGCAGTGTACAAGCAACCTGCAACTGCCTAACCCTCGGTCCAAGATTGTGATACTGTGTCCTGTAATTTATGATTAAAAAATGTATTTTGTCAATTGCACTAAATGGTCATAATTTCTCATTAAAAAAAAACACCCAACACTTCTTTATCAAGTTATATTATTTCCAGTAACAGTGTCCTTGAATTGCAGGAAACCCAAATATCTGCTAAACCAGCCTGAATTATTTGAGATCAGACTTTTTTTCTCTTTATCAAGGGTCTTTTCAGGGACAGTTCATTCAGACCATAGAATACAAATCATCATTTCGGAAAAACAACCAAATGCAAAATCCCTCCAAAGCAGTACAAATATAAACAACTCAGATAAGCAAATGGAGTTTTGGAACAACCAAGCACAATAACTAGCATTAACGTTACATAAATGAAAATCAGGTAATTTCTATTTCTTATTCCCAAGCTCCAGTGACATTTGTAAATATTTTTATATAAAATAACAACTTTTTCCGATGTGCTAAGACATTAATGGAGACATTTTCCAACAGAAAACCTAACATGCCCCTCTCCCCCCAAACTCCATATGTTTGCACACTGCTGAGCAGCTGAAAAGTTGCAACTTTTTGGAGATTGCGATCACTTTTTTTTGCCTTGACCCTGCCCCTTCCAACTTAATGCTTTTTGAAGTGTGCTGCAACCAAGCCAGATCAACACAATGCATTTCCCAGCTGGGCTGAAAGCTAAAAGCATCTAGGTAGTAGAAGATTGGAGCTACTTGCCAACCCTGCAAAGATTCTTTCAGTTTACATGTAAAATGCTTTTCTTGGTGTACATCATGGGACACAGGGTTTCTTCTCATTCATGACTACTTGGGTTATGCTTCTACAGGTGGATGGACACCTTCCCCGCCCAACCATAATACCCCCAGCACAGCCTTGGTTCTGTAGCAACCAATGAGGAACCATGACAGAGGGGAGGGATCCCTTTGTCCTGTGATGTACTCCAAGTTTTTTTTTTTTTTTTTAACAGGTAAACCAAAAATCTTGGTGGCGAGGAACGTGCACGTCATTTCCGCTCAGAGGAACGCAGGTGGAGCGCTATTGGCGTCCCCTGCTTCCTCTCTTTTTTACCCACGTTTGTGCGCGATCGTTCCTATTTGGACGGTCGTTCGTTATGTTTATGTTTTTATGATTTGGGTTTTAATAAAACTGGCTTCACTATTGGAGTTCCCCGTTTGTTTTCTCGGGTCCGGAGCCTGCAAACGATCGGTCGGAAGAATCTTGTCCAGTGTCTATGTGGATGGTTTTTCTTCAGCTACCACCTTGTGAGTTTACCCTCTGAAACATCGTATTCTGGTAAGTGGGGTTACCATTGGGTTCCAAACGGAAGAAATCCATTGTGAAGCAGGAATCTTGCATATCTTCATGTGTATGGGGACAGGCATTTTCACAAGGCTAGTTGACCCCTGGGGTCAGTGATATCTGGTAAGTGGGGAGGCCAGTAGACCCCTAGAGGCAATCCACTGAAGATCAGCTCCATGTTTTAACCTGTATTGCAAAGTTTCATCTTTACACATACCACCTTGCATGTCTATCCCTGGGACGCCTATAGGATTTGGTATCCTGGACGACACAGACATATCTTGGGTGATTATATAACCACGTTCAGGAATTCAAAGACTACTTTTGGCGTAACGACACACTATACAGTTTTAGGAACAAGACTGTGGCCTATTAGAGCATTAGTAAATGTTGTAAGCGCTATGATTTAAATATGCAGTAGGTGTCACCTCTGGGATAATTTTGTTCTAGAGAGATTACACCTATCATACGAGAGAGATATCTCTGTATGTGTGATAACTGCTGGATGAGCGCAGTACCTATTGAATTTAGTATTGTATAAGTGGAACATTGTATTAGTTATACCGTTATACCAGCTGCTCCTCCCTCTTTTCTGATTTATCTCCTAGGCGCGGGCAATCTTGTTTAGATTTACCAGTGTGTTTAAACCAAAAATCTTAACGGTTTGAAAATTGTACATCACAGGACACTGGGTTTCTGACTGTGTCAGACAACTTGGGATGTCCCAAAGCATTGAACAAGAAGTGGTGGGAAATACCACAAAAAACCCAAAAACAGAATAGGGAAAAACACCAATACAGAGCTGCCTACTGCACCTTCCACCCAAAACAGATATCCACAGAGGTGAAAATGTCTACCTAATACAAAGTAGAAAATGTAAAACTTAGTATCTTAGGTAGCAGCATTACAAACTTGAACAGCTGAAGCTTGATTGTGAATTGCCCAGGAAGCTCTGACAATCCTTGGTAGAATGTGGAACCTTGTCCTAAATTACATAGACCTGAGAAATGAGTTACTGAATCCAATGAGAAATAGTGGACTGGGAAGCAAGCAGCCTGTCCCTTACAAGGCCAAACAGAATCAGACTGTTGAAACGAAGACGCACAGTTTAGGTAAGCCTGCACAATGTGGGACCACAACCAAGGAGTGAAGAAATTTCACTTTACGGTGTCTGAGATTCAGACAAAACAAAAAAGTAACACGGTGACCTGGTTCTGGTGAAAAGAAGACACCACCTTAGGCAAAAAAAGATGCTTGAGGCCTCAACACTTCCTTATCTCAGTGGAAGAAAAGATGTTCTTTACTAAAGAGCGCAGCAAGCTTTGAGACCTGACCAGCCAAAGTAACGGCCACCAAAAAGACCACGTGTAAGAAGCACAAAAGAAATATCCTGAATGGGTTCAAATGAAACATGCTGCAAAACAGACAAAACCAAATTGTGATCCAGCAGGGACATCAGAGACCAGACAGGTGGAACAATCTGCATGATCGCTTGAACAAACACCTCTACCAGGGAATGACACAATAAGCCTCTGAAACAGAATGGTCGTGGCTGAAATCTGGCCCTTGATAATACTCAAGGCCAGGACAACTCCAGACCAGACAGGAGAAGAGCCCGTGATACACCTTCACAGATGAAACTTATGAGTCTCACATCAGCCAAAATAAGTCATCGAAGTGTGATGGCACACCTTACTGGAGTCCAGCTTTCTTGCACTGCCCCTTCCCAGAAACACCCGATTGTCAGTCAACGCCAGCAGTTTTAAAGCAAGATGGAATATCGGGCCCCGCAACAGCAGATCTGGCTAATCTTAAAAAGACATCAGTTCCATGCCTGTCAACAGGTGGATGATGTCCGTGTACCATGTTCTTTGAAGCCAATCCATAAGAACCACTGGCACACTTTCTGTATTTATCCCGCAGAGCTGGAAAAGCAAGAGGTGAAGCAAAAAGAATGCATGGATTAGAAAACTGATCTCAAGGTGTCACAAGGGTATCCACCGCCCGAGATTAGCTGATAACTGAGGAAATCCACCTGCCAATTTTCTATGCCTGGGATGTGCACAGCAAATAGAGCTAGACTCTTCCTGAGTGGTACAGCTTCTTTTCTCAGCTTGGTGATTCATACATGACACCCTTGTGGCAGTATTGGAAAGCTAGATAAAGCACCTGAAGTTTATCGGCAAGGTCTGCTCCTCCACTGACAATGTTCACTGAACTGTCCAGTTGTCCAGAACAACTCCCAGACGGTCGGGCTGGTAATCGCTGTCAGAACCTTCCAAGTTATGGGAATAAATGATTTTCCTGCATCCAACATCTGAAAAGAAATGCAAGGGATGCATAGACAGATCTGGGGACTCATGTCCCAGGCTGAAAGAATATTCATTTGCATCTTCCTGGAGTAGAACTGGGCATACAGAACTGCATTGAAAGCAGAGACCATCATGCCCCAGGACACCCATGCATAAGTAAATAAATTAGGATTTTCCACAGAATTAAAGTTAGAGGGAAAAGCACTTTTCTCGTGGAAGGAAAACCTTGAATCATGTATAGGCTAGAGGCCCAAACATTCCAGATGTTTTTTTGGAGGTTTAGTACCAAATCAAACTGCTCTGGGACCTGCACCATCTGACATATGTTTGATATCATGGTCTGGGCCAATTGCCCTCAATGAAGCAGGTTGACCAGGTACCCCACAATAGGAACACCCTGTAACCGCGACAACCCCAGAACTAGAGCAAACACCTTTGCAATCACACTGGGAACAGCTGACAGGTCAAATTGCAACACCACAAACTGGTAGTGGTGATCCTCCACTGAATCTCTGGTGAGGCTGAAAGAGCAAGATGTGCAAGTAGGCATCCCTTATATACACTGACGCTAGGAAGTCCCCCTGCTGAGGTGAAGCAAACTTCTCCCTTTGGAACCATAAAAAGGTTTGGATAGAAACAATGAAAAATCGTATCTTTTGGTACCGATTACGACCACACCCTGACATTGCAACCTTTCCAGGGCTGCAAAAGAAGCTCTCTTCTTCCAGGCTCCAAAGAGACATTTGAGCACATAAAGCATGGAGGGGGAAAGCTTCAGAATTCCAGCTTGTAACCTTTTGACACATACTGTGGACCTATTGGTCTGTGATGTCCAAATCCAGAAAGGCCCAAAGACTGATAAGCTCCCCCAGCCTGCAAGAATGCAGGCGCCCCTTCACTCGGAAGATAAATTATCTCTGGACTTGGAAATCTTTGGGTTCTTCTTGTGGAACTGGGTTGTAGTTTTTCGTTTGGAGCCTGAGATCTGCGGCTGATGAAAGGACTGCTGTTTAGCTCTTGAAGAAGGCCCTGGTTTTTGATTGGTCAGATATGCTTTTATCTTCAGGGGCAACAGTGTACTCTTTTTTCCCCACAGGCAGCTGCTTAATTTTAAATATTACCTCTGGTTTTCCCAGGGTTAGGAGTATTATATTATTAAAAAAAAAAACAAAAAAAAAAACGTAAGTGTCAAAAAGTGCTGTGCAACCTTAATTCTCAAATTCACATAGTTCATCTAGTAAATACATTTAAAATTCATACAAGGATGTGACAAATATATAGATTGCTTGTAAGAAAAAAAAAAATAATAAAAATAGTGAAAAAAAAATATAAAAATAATGAAACAATGAATGTGCCAAAAACATCCCAAATGTCCGTATATTAGATGAATATACTCAGTTCAGTTCAAAGTGTATTCATAATAGTCCAAACAAGTGACCTTAAACCATGCTCTATAGTAAAACAAATGTGCTCCTTTTTTCAACAGTATCCAGTGCGCCACCCTGCGCAAATGTATATATGCACTCACCAGAGCCCCCCGGCCCCAGAGACCAAACTCTCATTGCAAATAGATGGTATCAAACTCGGACCAAACTCTCCTTATTGCAATTAGATGGTATCAAACTTTTCCACTATTGCCAAATCTCCTGCAGCAGATCTTCTCCCATACGGTTTTTATATTGTGACCTCATCATCTGTGCTCATGTCACCTCTTCCAACTTTCTGTTCTTCCTCTGATCTTCTATCTTTCACCTTCCTTCTTCCTGCCTTGCTCGGGATCCAAGCCTCACTCTCAGATATTGTAATCAGTATTGGATGGACATAATGCAAGTTGTCTAATGGAATCTTCAAAGGCATCCGCCAAACAGTTCAAGGCTCTAGAGAACTCCTCCAGGCATGGCTTAACAGCAGGGTCCTCAGGATCAGATTCCCTGGACCAGGGCATGCATTCTGCCTACACTGAGTGTGTGGTATACTCCCACTGCCAGCTGCAGGTCACCTTATGAAGGTATCACAACCTCTTATTCGTAGCGTCCATAAAGACTGGAACCTCATCCACCGGTTCCATCAGGGCGTGGTTCAGACAAAATAGCTGGGTCTACAGTTGGGAAAACTCCACTTTTTTTGAGAACTCCTCTTCCATAGGGTACTGCCAAGCAAACCATTTTTAAGTAAAAATGCCTTCTCTGTATGCATCACTTCCTGTAATAAAGAATGCACAGGCAAGATTTGGCTATTTTTGGCATCCAATATCTGGTGACCTTTGGAGAAGTAGAGTCTGGAAGTGGCAGCTCAAAATAAAGCTCACCACACACGTTAGATCTACTAACAATTTTGTAATGCGAGGGTCCGCTTGTATTGATGGGTAAACGTTCACTGGATATGAATTGGTTAAAGCGATACTAAAGGCTCACAGGTTTTTTTTTTTTAACCAAATCCAGACCGAGCCTCTTTTTGGGGTTCGGTGTTTACAAGTAAAACCATTTTTTTTTTTGCAATAAAATTACTTAGAACCCCTTTACTTTATGTCACACTGTATTTGTGCAGCGGTCTTACATGCGCGATTGTTTTTTTTTTAAAAATCACTTTGAGTTAAGAAATAACAGTAAAGTTAGCCCAATTTTTCCATATTGCGAAAGATAATGCTACGCCGAGTAAATTGATACCCAACATGTCATGCTTCAAAACTGCGCCCGCTCGCGGAATGGCAACAAACTTTGCAACTTAAAAATCTCCGCTGGCAACATTTAAAATTTTCTACAAGTTACCAGTTTTGAGTTACAGAGTAGATCTAGTGCTAAAATTATTGCTCTCGTTCCAACAATCGCGGCGATACCTCACATGTGTGGTTTGAACGAGCTCGAGGGGACGAAAAAAAAACAAACATTCCTTATAATAGCAAAAAGCATGCCAGGACCTCTTACACATGAGATCTGGGGTGAAAAAGAGCTCAAATCTCATATTTACACTTAAATGCAATAAAGAAAAAAAAAATATGACAGTGAAAAAAAAAAAAAAGTCTCCTTTAAGAGCTATGGGCGGAAGTGACGTGTGACATCGCTTCCGCCCTGCAATGCTATGGAGCCGAGTGGGCGGCATCTTCCGCTCACTCGGCTTCCAGTGCCCAGTGCAAGGGAGGGGAGAACAGATCCGATCGTCTCCACTGCCACTGGCGGGTCCAGTAAGCAGCGGAAATGACGAGAAAATGGCGGGGGCCACCTCTCCCGCCACTGGTAGAAGTGATCTTGCGGTGAATCCGCCTCTGAGACCACTTTTATCAGACTCAGAATCGCCAGCAGAAAAAAAAAAATACCGGGGTCATGGTAGCTATCTGCTACCATAACAACGGTATTCCACTCCAAAACTGCCACGGTCACATGACGGCGGCGGTCCGGAAATGGTTAACCCCTTCCTTACCGGCGTATAGTAATAATACGCCGGCAAGGTACACTCCCCATCCTGGGTGGACGTCATATGACGTCATCCCGTTTTCGCTGCTCTGCAGGCCCCCAGGGGCCCGCATCGCGGCGATCGGGCGTGTCCCTCGGGACTCAGCCCATCCCCGATCGGGGTAAAGTGCCAATAAATTTGGCTCTTTATCACGTGACCGGCTGTGTCCTAACTTGCTGTTACCAGGCACTTCTCCTCACACACCGTTCCAGTGTGAAGAGAAAAGCATCTAAAAGTGAGTTACAGAGCTACTGTGGGATTAAATGTGCCAGATTGCCCCCTGACTAAAAGAGGACCTGTCATCGCCAGCCCATCAGAGTACTTGTCTGAGCTCATCAGAGTACCTGTCTGTGAGCTCATCTGGAGTACCCGTCACCCCATCTGGGGTACCGGTCACCAATCAGAGTACCTGTTGCCAAAGTACCTGTCACCAAAGTACCGGTCACCAGAGTACCTGTCACCAGAGTACCTGTCACCAGAGTACCTGTCACCAGAGTACCTGTCACCAAAGTACCTGTCACCAGAGTACCTGTCACCAGAGTACCTGTCACCAGAGTACCTGTCACCAAGCAAGAATACCTCTCACCAAAGTACCTGTCACCAGAGTACCTGTCACCAACCAGAGTACCTGTCACCAACCAGAGTACCTGTCACCAGAGTACCTATTGCCAAAGTACCTGTCACCAGAGTACCTATCTCCAAAGTACCTGTCACCAATCAGGGTACTTGTCACCAATCAGTACCTCTCACTAGAGTACTTGTCACCAACCAGAGTACCTGTCACTAGAGTACCTGTTACCAACCAGAGTACTGGTCACGAGAGTATCTGTCACCAATCGAGTACCTGTCACCAGAGTAGTCACCAGTCCAAGTACCTGCCACCAGAGTACCTGTCACCAATCAGAGTACCTGTATCATATCCAGAAAGATTATACACTACAGAAGAGGCATATCAGATACTGAGCCTGACCGATGAGAGCAGCGGGGAGCTCTCCCCGCCCAGTCAAAGTTCTGATTCCGGTTCTGAATACGTGCCCACTGAAGACCGTACATCATCATCCGAATTTGAGGAGGAAGCAGTCCGTCCTAAAAGAAGACGGATTGAAGACCCGGCAGCAACCAGCAGCCCCAGACACCCCAATGGCCAATCGGCAAATACCAACGGCGCTAGATCCCAGGAGGAATTGCCCAGTACAAGCACTGGCATTTCATGCCAAAGAATTAGGGCCCAAACCCAGCTCCCGGAGGCCTTGGCAAACCCATTGTGATTGCCTTCTACCACAGGGTCAGCCACATTCCCCCTTTCACAGGACAGCCAGGTGTTCAAGTCAACACAGATGGCTTCTCCGAAATAGATTTTTTAAATTTACTTTTCTCTGACGAGTTGGTCCAAAACATTGTGGACCAAACCAATCTTTTTGCTCGTCAATTTATAGCAAACCACCCCAACTCAAGTTATGCTCGCCCCTTCGAATGGAGACCCGTAACCGTGGAGAAGTGTAAAGTATTTTTAGGCCTGGCACTCAACATGGGGCTTACAAAAAAGAACGAATTGCACACGTATTGGAATACCCACCCCCAGGTCCCGCTATGAAATTATAATGCGCTACCTGCATTTTAGTGACAACACGTAGTGCCTCCCCCCCCAAATCATCCCGACTTTGACAAGTTATATAAAATTCGCCCCCTTATTGACTATTTCTCCAAGAGGTTTTCCGAGCTTTACATCCCTGACAAAAACATATCTGTGGACAAATCCCTGGTCAATTTCACAGGCCGGCTGGGAATCAAACAGTATATCCCAAGTAAGAGGGCCAGATACGGTTTGAAGCTCAACAAGGTTTGTGAAAGCTCCACTGGTTCTCTCTATGCCTTTCGTGTGTACGAAGGCAAGGATTCCCAGCTCCAGTCCCCTGAGTGTCCACCATACATGGGAACAAGTGGGAAAATTGTTTGGTAGTTGGCATTCCCACTCTTCCAAAAGGGGTATCACATTTATATGGACAACTACTACACTAGTTTGCCCCTTTTACGCCAAACCTTTACCTAAGTAAAACTTTGACCTGTGGTACAGCAAGGGAAAACAGGAAGGGCTTCCCACAGCGTCTTCTCACCACAAGGCTACAAAGGGGGGAATCAGAAAGTCTGAGGAATGAGGAAGTGTTGGCCGTGAAGTGGAGGGATAAGGACGACGTATACGTCATGTCAACCATCCAAGATGACACCTCGGTGGAAGTTCCCAGAAGACATGGACCAGTTTGAAAGCCTTGCTGTATCAACGAATACAATAAATTCATGGGGGGGGGGGGTGGATTTAAACAATCAGATGTTGCAGTCCTACCTATCCACAATAAAGTCCCTCTTCTGGTATAAAAAAGATGCTATTTACCTCTTTCATTTGGCCATGTATTACTCACTTATCAAAAATCGACCCAACACCTTCCTAAAATTTATTGAAGATGTCATCAATGCCCTGCTATATGCCCAAGGATCCCCTCCAGAAAACCTTCGCTCCGATTGTGTCAGCAGACTGCATGAGCGTCATTTTTCTGAAAAGATTCCACCATCGGCAAACAGAAGGCGACGCCAATGGAGTTAGGAGAGACACTAGTTTCCATTGTAAGGGAGGTGAGGGAGGGGGGCGACGCCGGCCGGCCAGAAAATCCTTGAGTATGCCCAGCACCCCCCCTCCGCACCCCTAGGGGGGGAAGAGGGGGTCACTCACCATTCCGATGGGTGTAGCGGGTAGCCACCCGGTCGCAGACCTTCCTCCCCATCCAGAAAGGGATGCTGCAGGCCAAAGCCCCTGGACAGGCACCGAGTCCGGTCACCGGGCGTAAGTGCGGGCACGATGTGGCGGGTCCCGCCACAGCATAGGACTAGCTCGCATCGGTCGGCCGTGCTGGGGAAAGTGCAGGATTCTAGTTATCCTCTATGCCCCAGCCGGCTTCTTGATAACAGTCTTCATCAGATAGTTTAAAAAAAAATAAAAAAGCGGTAGCAAAAAATATAAACCGCAGGTCCCATAAGAGAGCCAGGTCAACTCCTTGCAATGGCATATTAAAACTGATATGCTAAGCGGAGCAGGGGGGTTATATGGGAGAGAGAGGACGGCCCCCTGGGAGGGGCCAGCTTGCTTTCTTTCTTTTTGCCTAGTTAACTCCTAGTAGGATGTGCATTTAACCCCACATGTCAAAGAGGGCTGCCTCTGTCAGTGAACGTAAGAGAAATTACTTTTTTGCAAATTTTTAAAAACAAACTAAAAAAAAGCGGTGATTATATACCACCAAAAGAAAGCTCTAATTGTGAGAAAAAAATTTGTTTGGGTACAGTGTAGCATGACTGAGTAATTGTCATTTAAAGTGTGAGAGCGCTGAAAGCTAATAATTGGTCTGTCAAGGAAGGGGGTCTAAGTGTCCTGTATGGAAGTGGTTAAATAACAAACATGTCATACTCACCTCCTCTGTGCAGTGGTTTTGAACAGTGGCCCCTAACCCCACCTTCTGGGGTCCTCCAGGCTCCTCCTCTTCTCGAGTGACCACCACAGGGAAGAGCTTCCCTTGGGTCACCCGTGTGGACGTGCTCCTGAGTCCTGCTGTTGCGTGTATTCACACAAACAGCGGGACTCGCCCCCGGGTCACTGGACTGGATTGACAGCAGCGGAAGCCAATGGCTCCCCTGCTATCAATCCAGGCAATGAGGACTGGATGAGCTGTGAGGCTCGTCCCCGCCGCGGGATCGTTTTGGGCTCAGGTATGTAAAGGGGGGCTGCTGCAGGTGAAAAGGTTTTTCACCTTAATGCATAGAATGTTGACTGTACAAAAATTGTATGGGCAGATTGCAATGTGTATGGTGGCTCTTACCACACATTAAAATCTGTTTATACACTATACCAATAACGATGTAGTGCACAATTAAACCCAATTGTGTTTGGTTAGATAGCGAAGGAGGGCCCTCATATTACATACTTTGTAGAATGTGGAATTTATTGTATGGTCAAATTGTAATATATATGGGTGAGGGTTAGTTCTGATTGCATCAGTCCCAAAAATGGTCCCTGTGCTTGTCTTCAAAAGAGGACTCCTAATTAGCTTCCTTTTCTTCTACATCCCTCCCACAAAAGGGGAGAAGGGGAAAGAGTGCCCACATTAATGTCCAGGCATACCAACCCAGTGAGAACCCGTGAGAGCTGTTTGTGCAATCCTGAGATGGCTGCTGAAAATTCTTCCCTATATTAAAGGAACGTGTCCCTGAAACAGTGGAAGGACCAGATAAGGGCAGGGACTCCAAGCTAATCTGACCCTGTAGTGATAGCAAATTATTCAGGGGGCATTCCCTACCCAAAGAAGGGATTCGGGAGCCCACCCATTTGCCCCCGCCCCCCGACCTTGCTGCCTGCATTGCGCTATGGTTTCCTGAGATGTGAGCCTCATCCCAAACCGGAAATACATACACCCCCACCGATATTGGGGAGTGCCTCTGATGAAGCTGGGTATAACTGGTGAAACCCATTAGGCTATGCTACAGAGCTATTTTTAGATCCTGGTCTAAATAGTTCAAATCTATTTTTAGATGCTCAATCTATTTTTAGATCCTGGTGAAAGCAGTTCAATCTATTTTTAGATCTTCGATCTATTTTTAAATCCTGGCCTAAACCGATTTATTTCTAGATCCTAGATCTATTTTTAGATGCTGGTCTAAACAGTTTGATCTATTTTTAGATCCTGGTTTAAACAGTTGATCTATTTTTAGTTCCTGGTCTAAATAGTTCAATCTATTTTTAGATGCTCAATCTATTTTTAGATCCTGGTCAAAGCAGTTCAATCTATTTTTAGATCTTCAATCTATTTTTAAATCCTGGCCTAAAACTATTTATTTCTAGATCCTAGATCTATTTTTAGATGCTGGTCTAAACAGTTTGATCCATTTTTAGATCCTGGTCTAAACTAGAGCTGAAACAACTAATCGACATAATCGATTATGAAAATAGTTAACTACTTTCAGAATTGATTGGTTGCCTACATACAGAATGCATTATTTGTTTACATATCTGGAAATGCATACATACAGCTGAGTACACCGTCCATACATGTCAAAGTGCCTGTGAATTTGAATGTGTGAGGAGCAATGCCTCACGGGACATGTAGTGTTGGGCAGGAGAAAGAAGTGATTTAAAGAGACTCTATAGGCATAAGTTTTTTTTACCTTGCTATAGGGGCACTCTATACTATACTTTGTGGTTTGCTATAGGAACACTCTGAAGGCAGGAGGAGCCAGAAGCGCCAGTAGGGGACCCCAAGAGAGGAGAATCAGGGCTGCTTTGTGCAAAACCATTGCACAGAGCAGGTAAGTATGATGTTTGTTATATAAAAAAAAGAAAAAAATGTTCAATGTTTACAATCACTTTAACCACTTGCCGGCCAGCCGCCGTCGTAATAGTAGTAGCTGTACGGCGGGTCGCGCAGTTGCGGGCGGGAGCACACCGGCGGCTGGCATGATTTCGCGCCTGCGGGTCGGGTGGACTCAATGTCCGCTGGCGACCCGCGATCCCCTGTTACACAGGCAGAACGGGGATCCACCGATGTAAAAACAGCAGATCCCCATTCTGTCAGGGCACATGTCACAGATCTACTGTTCCCAGTGATAGGGAACAGTTAGATCTGTCATGCCCCTGTCAGCCCAGCCCTCACACAGTTAGAACACAGCGCGGGAACACACTTAACCCCTTGATCGCCCCCTACAGTTTAACCCCTTCCCTGCCAGTGACATTTATACAGTAATCCATGGCTATTTAAAGCGGAGTTCCACACACAAAACAATCTTTATAACGCCTTAAATGATCAGCAACATTTGGGCAAAAATTTTTTTTTTTACTTATTGCTTGTGGCTTGTTGCTATGGGGTCCCCTGTATTCTGCCATTTCCGGGACCACGGCGATCTACGTCATTTCCTGCCTCGCCGGTGCTCCTGGGAGATGTGTGTCATCATTCCCAGGAGTCAGTGGGCAGCGCCCAGTGATAATATTACATTATTTCGCGACAGGAAATGACGCTTTCGAAGGTGGCTCGGTTTTGCTGGGGAGAGATAGCTTATCTTAGTTGCCATAACAAGGGGGTGGGAACTTCCTCAATCGCCGCCCATTGTGATGGCAACGAGATACCAGCGATGCGCCCGGCGATGCGCATGCACAAGATCGGGAAGTGCATGCTGGGTACCTGGTACTTATCCAGGAAGAGTGACCGAGTGGGCTACACACGCCCACAATCAACATGGATGCGCTGTGGAACCAGAAACTAAGGCAAGCAGAAAAAAAACCTATATGTATGGGAACGGTATGCAAATATATAAATGCGTTTGGTTATATTATCTATAATGGCAGAGGGGATGCCAGCAAAAAAAAAAAAAAAAAAAAAAAAAAAA
>BLSH010213051.1:252108-283285 GCA_018402905.1 Glandirana rugosa | reverse complement strand
CCCCCCCCCCCCCCCCCCCCCCCCCCCCCCCCCCCCCCCCCCCCCCCCCCCCCCCCCCCCCCCCCCCCCCCCGAGGACAGAGAATAGCGACCGTCCCTGTGACATCCCTATGCATGGGTACACTACTATACCCTTAAAGAAGCATGGCGCTCAGGCTCAGTGCGCTTTGATGGCTCCAAGATCCACCTTATACCGACCTCTCCCGCAACACTCACTATATGCACCTCGTGGTTCACCCGCTTCTGGATCTGATACGCCTAGCCGGAGCAACCTGCACCTGGGGCCACCCCTTTAGCATCAAGGTGATCAAAGACGATAATAAATTTGTCCTGTCTGACCCAGACCACCTTCCAACTTTTTTTCTCTTCCTGGAACAAGACCCGCTTGACGTACCAAGTTGGATGGACCCGCCAGATGACCGGCCCAGGCTACAAGGACGCAGCCCTCTCCCGCAGTGACGCAGGCACCCGAGATCCAGATCTGCTTCCCTGGGCGCCAGAACATGCCGGCCTGCCTTACCCGAGGACCAACTTTCTTCTGAATCATTACATCCGGGTTTGATGCTACTGCAGCTATGCACAACATTACCCAGGCACAATATTCATCAACAGTTTCACCGGACAGGTTTGCACTCTGAACATTTACTGCTTTCGTTAATGGAGCTTTTAAGTATAAAGGATATCCTACTATGACTGACCTAGCTACATGCTGTGACTGACCACCAGGCCTTCTCCCTGCTCTTGGCTGATATATTATTCTCAGCTGGAGTTTGGGTAAAACCTTGAGATTTTCGTGTCACCACCATATATTTCAACTCCACAGGATGCAAGCTCTCGTTAAACCCCTACTTACTTATTCAGTGCTACTACGAAAGCCCCTGTGGTTGAACATTATGAAACTCCTTCCCTTGTTATTTACATAGTTAGATGGTTTTACTTTACTGAAGGGGTCTGCACTGTACATTGGAGCATATCTCCCTATTGTAATACCTAACTAGAGAGGATACCCCCACTAGGCACAAGTTGAGGATCTGATGGCTGATTTTATAGGTCTACGTTGTTTATCACCTGCCCTCTTTTGGAATAAATTAATGTGTACCACACACTAAGTGCGAAGCAATATATTGATGTGTTAACTATGCCTGTTCTGTTACCGGGCACACAGCTCAGACCTTTCCATCTCGACAACTCACCCACACTAGGATTGGCACGGTCTGTGCCTTATACGTGTCTTACACGTGGCGTTTTGCCTATGCAGGCACCTTAGTACCTTTTAGGCTCCTTATATAGGTGTCTCCCTCTTAACCTTTACCCTTCCATTATCTCGCCTCTTTTCTAGTTTACCCTTTTCTCCCCTGCCTCTCTTCTCCCTTCCCCTGTTGTCTGTGATCCACTCTTCTATTTACATTCCACCATGGCTCACACAGTGACATCTCTCCCTCGGCTGAAATTCTGCTCTTACAATGTGAATGACCTTAATGCTGCATCTAAGAGAGGGCAAGTCCTCTACCATATGCACAAACAACAGGTCAATGTATTACTATTACAAGAGACCCACTTCCACTCAGAATCCACCCCCTCCTGTGCCAACAGGCATTTTAACAGATGGTTCCACAGTATGAATCCTTCTCAGAAAGCCAAGGGTGTATCCATCGCCTTTCATAAAATGCTCCCGATTGAGCTAATTGACCAGATTTCTGATCCCCAGGGAAGGTTTGTGTTTGTGAAGTTTTCACTGTGGGGAATGAAATTCACCATCGCTAACCTTTATCTACCAAACGTCGTTCAAATATCGTCCGCTCTGCAATACATGAAGATTTTGTCTAGCTTGACAGAGGGCAAGTTTATTCTAGGACCCGCTCCTGGACTCCTCAACCTCACGTTCCTCCATCTCCATCTCCAAGCTGAGGGTTTTCAAACGGGCTATTCACGATTTTCATCTCAGACGTTTGGAGGGTTCTTCACCCTAAACACCGATACTATAGTCCACCACACCTACAGCCGTATCAATTATTTTTTAATCTACCATAGCTGCCTAGACTGGACACCCGACAGACTCCATGGTTTGGTCTGATCACTCACCTGTCTACCTGACACTATTGATTACCTCCACCCCAGTGAGGGTGTGGACATGGCGCTTAAATGATCAGCTTCTTAAGAACCCTGATTGTACCCAAAAGATTACAGAAACTATTTCTAACTTTTTCACAGACCATGCCATTGAAACTACCCATACAAAGGGAGGCACTTAAAGCGGTCCTACGAGGAATCTTCATTCAGATCGGGGCTCGCTTAAAGAAGGAACAATTGGCCACTAAATTGTCTGCCATGTGCAAGTTACGGGTCCTCTAAACCTAAACACAGACACGCCCGACTTTGGCGACCCTTGCAAAAGTCTTGACGGCTCGCTTCCAACTCTGGGACCTACACGAGGCTTCAGCTCACACATACGCAGACAAGATCACACTACACCACTACCAATTCCGGAACAAATGCGGTAGATCTCTAGCTCACTCTTTACATCCCACCACATCTTTGACTTTTATCCCTCATATTCGGGGCCCCTTCTGGGGAATTAGTCAGTGAACCATTTCACAAGCATTTGGAGATTTCTACCAATCTTTATATAATCTATCATCTGGTGTATCCTATCCTCCCCATCCATCCCTGGGATGGATGCTGCATCCTATATCGCAGAAACAGCACGCCCCTCACTAGACGACACTATAAAAGAACTTGAGGCGCTACTCACTGAAGACTAGGTCGCGAGAGTAATAGCAGCTCGGGTAAAAACCCAGGCCCTGACCGATTCACTCCTAAATTCTATAAGAAATGCGCCCCCCTGTTGACCCCTTTCTTAACTAAAGTATTTAGCTCCTTATCAGAAGGCTCATTGTTCCCTCCACAAACAAACACTCGAATCCCACATAGCCCTCATCCCGAAACCAGAAAAAAGACCTAACCATATGTGCCAAGTATAGGCCCATTTCATTAATTGGGATGAACTTAAAGTTTTTTGCCAAAACTCTTGCCCTCAGATTACAGCCCTTACTTCCCCGTCTGATACATCTGGATCAAGTGGGCTTTGTCAGTGGACGCGAAGCGAGAGACAACACTCTGAAGACTCTATTCCTCAAGGAATTTGCCCGTACCCACAACATCCCCTTATGCCTACTATCGACGTGGAATAGGCTTTTGACCGGGTTGACTGGCAATTTCTTCTGAAGTCCTTACTGCAGCTAGGTTTAGGCCCCCACATGATATCCCGAATTATGTCTCTCTACTCATTCCCGTCCACCAGGATTCGGATACATTTTCTATTCACAAGGTTGCCCCTTATCCCCCCTTCTCTACATCCTTGTCATGGAACACTTAGCAACTGCCCTGCGTAATAACCGTTATATCTCGGGTATTTTGGTGGGACCTATTAACACTAAACTTGCTCTATTTCCCGATGATTTACTAATGTTTGTGACCCAACCATGCCAATCCCTACCACACATACTACAGGAATTCAAAAGATTTGGGGAGATAAGCAACTTTAAAGTAAACCACACCAAATCCGAAATATTAAACATATCACTGACAAAAGAGGCTCTTCAACAAATCTCAAACACATTCCCTTTTAAGACAGACTCCACTTCCATTAGTTACCTTGGAATTCAAATACCCTCGGATGTAACCTAATTGTTCTCTAAAAACTTCATCCCTCTCCTCCTTAGAACTAAGACAGATCTCACAAATTATAACAAGAAATCCCTGTCCTGGTTAGTTAGGGTAAATACTTTAAAAATGGATGTTCTCCTCCGGTTTCTATACTTATTGCAGACGATTCCTATCCTCATACCTTCTGACTTCTTTAAGAAACTCCGCCAGATGTTCTCCAACTTTATTTGGAAAGGGGCCCGACGAAGGCTATGCTATGAAACGCTCTCTCTTCCAAAGATCTGAGGGGGGGGGCTGGAGCTCCAGATGCTCACACTTATCACAAAGCAGCGAGAATACCCAATCCATCTCTGCCAGAAGCTCTTGCTGATTTAACTGACTTCGACAGTCTGCTACTTCAGGCCGACCCCCCAACACTTATGGCCTCCCAACTCTATTCCCTCCTACACACAATCTTCTACTCCGACCTCCCTTCTTCTACAACCTGGGACCTGGGAATCAGACCTTGATCACCTCATCTCACCCATGGACTGGCAGAAGTGCTTCATTCTGTACCATACAATAGGATTTTTTTGACTTACCGTAAAATCCTTTTCTCTGAGTTCATTGACGGACGCAGCCTCTTATTCTTGACATGTGAGGTTTATGCAGCTTTCACTAGGAGTGGACTAGGCAGAACGTAGTTCAGCTCAAAGCAGACACAGCCCCTCCCAGGGAGCAGTCCTCACTAGGCATAACCCCTCCTGCCCCGCTCAGCAACTCAGTTCGTAACAAGCAGTACAAACTCAGAGGGGTGGGTGCTGCGTCCGTCAATGAACTCAGAGAAAAGGATTTTACGGTAAGTCAAAAAAAAATCCTATTTTCTCTTTCGTTCATTGACGGATGCAGCCTCTTATTCATGACATGTGGGGATGTCCCAAAGCAGTGTCACAACGAGTGGTGGGCAACAGAAACAACAGTACCCAACAGAAGAGTTCTCCGGGAGGTGCAAGACACGCCTCACACCACTGTCTGCAAAACTTTGCGGCCAAAAGCAGCATCTGAGGATGCTGCAACATAAACTCTGTAAAACTTTGAATAAGTGTGCACCGAGGTCCAAGTGGCCGCCTTGCACACCTGAGAAACCGCCGCCTGATGTTGGAAAGCACAGGAAGTACTAATCACCCTAGTAGAGTGAGCCATGACCGGAAAGGGGGGCTCCTGGCTCTGAACAGCATAAGCACGAGTCCCCGTCTGTCCTATCCAACGGGAAATAGTGGCCGACGAGGCCACCATCCCGTTGTGCGGGCCATCCACCGCGACAAAAAGCTCATCCGACATCCGAAAAGAGGCCGTGGCCTCCAGATACACCCGCAGAACCCTAACCACATCCAGGGAGTGCAAAGCAACCTCCTTAGGATGAGACAGGCATGGACAAAGCGAAGGGAGGACAATGTCCTCATTGATGTGAAAAGAAGAGACCACCTTCGGTAAGAAGGAAGGAGAAGGGCGCAAAACCGCCTTGTCCCTATGTAGGACCAAGTACGGGGACCTACAGGACAGAGCCGCCAGCTCAGACACCCGCCTAGCGGATGTAATCGCCACCAGGAAGGCCACTTTCTGCAAAAGCAGCTGCAGGGAGATTTCCCTGATATTTTCAAAAGGCGGCTTCAGAAGCACTGAAAGGGCCAGATTAAGGTCCCAAAGCGCCAAAGGCGCCCATACCTGGGGAGCGACATGACGAACCCCCTGGACAAAGGTACGAATCAATGAATGCGTCGCCAAGGGACGCTGAAAAAGAATCGCCAGGGCAGAAATCTGCCCCTTAAGCGTGCTCAATGCCAACTTGTGATCTAGGCCTTGCTGAAGGAAGGCCAGCACCCGAGCCACTGAGAAAGAACGGGGGTTCAATCCCCTCGCCTTGCACCATGTGGCCTTACGCACCTTGAGCATAGTGGGAATTACAGACTCAGAGAGTCCCCTATCTTTTAACACCTGGGACTCAATAGCCAGGCCATTAAAGCCAGCGAGTGTAAAGCAGGGTGCAAGATGGGTCCCTGTGAAAGTAGGTCCTCGCGAAGTGGGAGCTGCCAGGGAACATCAACCACCATCTGCACCACATCGGCGTACCAAGGACGCCGAGGCCAATCTGGCGCTACCAGAATGGTTGGGATGCCCTTCACCTCTATCCTGCGCAGTAGGCGCAGGAGTAGCGGAAGCGAAGGGAAGGCATAGAGCAGTCGGTACCGAGACCACGGAGCCAAGAGGGCATCCGCCGCATCTACCAACGGATCCCTTGTTCTGATCAGGAAGGCCTGCACCTTCCGATTGAGCCGGGACGCCAGTAGGTCCACGTCTGGCGTGCCCCACTTTTGACAAATCTGGCGGAACACCTCCGGGTGCAGGGACCACTCTCCCTGATCCAGCCTCTGGCGACTGAGGTAGTCCGCCTGCCAATTTTCGACGCCCGGAATGTGAACGGTGGAGATTGCCGGCACGTGAAGCTCTGCCCACCTCAGAATGTGGGCCACTTCCGACGTCGCTGCCGCCTTCCTCGTTCCGCCCTGATGATTCACGCAAGCCACAGCCATGGCGTTGTCTGACTGGACCAGAACAAGACGACCGTCCAACCTCCCCGAGCAGTGGGAGAGGCAAAGCCTGATCGCTCGAAATTCCAGCACATTGATCAGGAGAATGGACTCCTCCAGGGACCAGCGACCTTGGGTCGACAACAGCCCCAGGACCCCCCACCCAGCCGGATAGGCTGGCATCCGTCGTGACCACCGTCTATTCCACGGGTAGAAACGACTTCCCCAGCCCCAAGGCCGGGGCCCGCAGCCACCAGGGAACCTTGGGTCCGGTGATCCAACCTGATCCAGGGATAAAGGAGACTTGTCCCACCGCAGCAGAATTGCCCGCTGCAGGGACCGGGTGTGACTCTGGGCATAGGGCACCGCTTCGAAGTTGGAGACCATCAGCCCCAACACCCTCATGCAAATCTAAGAGAGGACCACCGCTAGGACAGCAGGGCCTGCACCGCAACTTGGAGCGTCAACACCTTGACGGCAGGGAGAAACACCTTCGCCCGCTCCGTGTCCAGGACCAAGCCCAGATATTCCAACCGGCGCGACGGAATCAGTACCGACTTCGGAAGGTTGATCACCCAGTCGAAGTCCCGCAGGAAACCAAGGGTGATGTCCACACTGTCCCTCAAGGCTGAGGCCGGAGGTCGTAGAGATATGCCACCACTGCTATGCCCCTCTGCCGCAGCAGAGCCAGCATTGGGGCTAGGAGCTTGGTGAAGACCCACGGGGCTGAGGCCAGACCAAACGGAAGGTCTACAAACTGGTAGTGGAGATCCCCTACCGCAAAGCTCAGAAAACGCTGGTGGCGCGCACATATGGGCACGTGCAGATACGCATCCTTAATGTCCAAGGAGGCCAAGAAGTCTCCCTGACGAAGCGCCACCACCACAGAGCGGACAGATTCCATTCTGAATTTCCGCGCCCTCACAAAGAGGTTGAGAGCCTTCAGGTCCAAGACAGGCCTGACCCCATTTTTCGGAACCACAAAAAGATTTGAAAAAGAACCGCGGAAACGTTCCGCAAAGGGGACCGCCCGCCGTAGCCCCGGGGGATGCCTTAGATTAGAGGCGAATAACCTGTCCGGGGGCTGGGTACGGAACGCTATCTTGTACCCGGACGAAACCACCTCGTCCACCGGTCCACGAACCGCAAGAGCCGTCCCCCCACCCGAACAAGGGCGGGGGCGACCCATCATGCGGAAGAGGACTTCTCCACCTTCTCGGCCTTACGCTGCAGGGATGCTTCTGGCCCCCCGCAGAGGCCTTAGCGGGCTGAGAGACCTTGTTTGAGGCACGTGGCGCACGAAAAAAACCTCTTTTGAGTAGGGCAGGAAGGGCCTGCTCCTTGCCCCTTCTAGGCTCCGGGAGGAACGTACTCTCCCCCCAGTGTAATCCTTGATGATCTCATCCAGGGAGGCCCCAAAAGGATGACCACCCTCAAACTGCAGGTCTGTCAGGCCCTTCTTTGACGCCTGGTCCCCCGACCAAAATCTAAGCCACAGCAAACGTCTAATGATGACTGCGAACATGGACAGTTTCGACAGCATGGGAGCCATGTCGAGGGCCACATCACAGAGGTACTTAAGACCCTGAATCAGCTGGTCCGCCATCTGCACAGGTTCCAGAGGGGCCTGGAGAGTCACCAAAGCCTGGTGCACAATGGCCGCCCATTCCGCAAGTGCCTGTGCCACCAGCGCCAAAGCCAGCGCCGGCCGCATGGCCGACCCTGCGACCAGGAATATTGCCTTGGATACAGCCTCAGTTCTCCTATCGGCCGGGTCCTTAAAGGATGGAGAGCCCTCCATCAGAATAGTGGTCGCCTTGTTCAGACGGGCCACAGGCAGGTCCACCGTCGAAGACTTCCACTTCTGCAACAGGGTATCCTCGAAGGGATAACGCACAGAAAAACATTTAGGCATGGCGAATGAACCCTGAGGTCGTTGCCACTCCTTGTAAACAAACTGATCAAAGTACGACAAATAAGGAAATACCTTAGGTATCCGGGCCGGCCTATGAGACCCAAAAGCGTACGGCGCCCCGTGTCGCAGCCGGGCCCAGCTTCAGTATCTCATGGACCGCTGAGACAAAGGAGCCCACCAGAGCCCACTCACGAGCCACGGTGGCCCCGAGGGCTCATTGTTATCATCAGAGGGATCCCCGAGCTCGCCCTCCGACAACTCCAGGGGGGTCTCCGACACAGCGGAGCCCCCCTCAGGCTCCGAGTCCTCACCAGAGGACGGGGTGGCCGTTTCCTCGCCACCCCACGGTCACGGATCAGCTCCACCCGGGAGAATTCTTCTAGGATGGCCATCAATTTGTCCAGCGGAACCACATGTCCTAGCGCTCCCTGATCAGCCGCCATTGCACCGCACCCTGGAAGACACCCACCGGCCAGACCGGATCGTGCATCTCACACCACCCCTCAAGCTGCCGCACTAGGGGCCCAGAGGCTCCCAGGACTCACCACACCGACCCCGGGTGCTGCTGCTTGCGCTGCTGCCTGTAACCACCTTGCTGCTACGCGTCCCTCACGTGTAGGAAGGCTCTTCCGGCCCAGCGCCAAGAGATCCAGGACCGCCCATCCAGCCAGCAAATCTGAGGCCAGGACGTGGCGGACCACGCAAAGATGGCCGATGTGTGCACAAGAGGCCAAAACAAGCGGCCGGCTACCGCAAAAAAGGGATTTTATTAAAACTTACCGTAAAATCCTTTTCTCTGAGTTCACTGACAGACGTAGTTCTCCATTACGTGTGGGTTTATGCTTGTCTCACCAGGAGTTAACTAGGCAGTGAAAAGAAACAGCTGGCCCCTCCCATGGGGCTGTCCTCTCTTCCCACATAAACCCCCTACATAGTATAGCTCATCAGTTCGTACACAAGCCGTACAAAGAACAGAGCACAGAGGGGTGGGTGCTGCATCTGTCAGTGAACTCGGAGAAAAGGATTTTACGGTAAGTTTTAATAAAATCCCTTTTTCTCCTATCGTTCACTGACAGATGCAGCTCTCCATTACGTGTGGGGATGTCCCCAAGCTGTGTCAAAAAGAGGGGTGGGTAAACGCTAACAACAGTACCCAACAGAACCTCTAAGGAGGCGCCAGACGCGCCTACACTGCCGCCTGCAAAACTTTGCGGCCAAAAGCAGCATCTGAAGATGCAAACACATCAACTTTATAAAACTTAGTGAAAGTGTGAACCGAGGCCCAAGTGGCCGCCTTGCACACCTGTGACACCGAGGCCTGGTGTCTAAAAGCCCAGGAACTGCTGACAGCCCGGGTAGAGAATGAGCCATGACCGGAAAAGGAGGAACCTTGCCCCGAACAGAATACGCATGGGTCACAGTCTGTCTGTCCAACGATCGTAGCCGAGGAAGCCACCAAACCTTTGCGCGGACCCTCTGTCAGCACAAACAAGGCATCAGCTTTTCGAAAAGAAGCTGTAGCAGACAAATACACTCTTAAGGCCCTCACTACGTCCAAAGCATGCAATTCAATTTCTTTTGGGTGCGATGGACGAGGGCACAATGAAGGAAGGATGATATCTTCATTAATGTGAAAAGAAGAAACCACCTTCGGAAGAAAAGGAGGTCGCAAGACCGCCTTATCCTTATGCAGGTCTAGGTAGGGAGACTTGCACGAGAGTGCTGCTAATTCAGACACCCGTCTGGCGTAAGTGATGGCTACTAAGAAAGCCACCTTCTGCGAGAGCAGTTGTAAGGAAATCTCCCTGATATTCTCATAAGGCGGTTTCTGAAGTACAGAAAGCACCAAATTTAGATTCCACAGAGCCATCGGAACCTTCACCCGAGGCGCCACATGTCGTGCACCTTGAACAAAGGTACGAATCAAAGAGTGTGAAACCAAAGGTCTCTGGAAAAGAACTGCCAGAGCCGATATCTGACCGTTGAGAGTACTCAAAGCCATTTTTTTGTTCAGGCCCTGCTGCAAAAAAGTCAGTACCCTGGATACCACATAAGAGCGAGGGTTATGACCCTCCGCCTTGCACCAAGCTATATAAGCCTTCCAGGTGCGGTGGAAAATCTTGCAGGAAGTAGACTTGCGAGCCTTCAACAATGTAGGGATCACTGAGTCAGCAACTCCCCTGTCTCTTAGCACCTGGGACTCAATAGCCAAGCCGTCAAAGCCAGTGAGGGTAAAGCAGGGTGCAAGATGGGCCCCTGAGACAGAAGATCTTCTCTCAGTGGGAGCCGCCAGGGGGTGTCTGCCACCATTTGCACCACATCGGCGTACCAAGTGCGCAGAGGCCAATCTGGAGCCACCAGGATTATTGGTATTCCCTCCGCCACTATCCTGCGGATCAATCGCGGTAACAGTTTTATCGGAGGGAAGGCGTACAGAAGTCGGTAACGGCCCCAGGGGGCCACCAGAGCGTCCGTGGCCACTGCCAACGGATCCTTCGTTCTGGACACAAAGGTCTCCACCTTGTGATTGAAGCGAGACACCATAAGATCCACGTCCGGTGTCCCCCATCTGCGGCAAATCTGCTTGAACACCTCCGGGTGGAGGGACCACTCTCCCTGGTCCAGCGTATGGCGACTGAGAAAATCCGCCTGCCAGTTCTCCACACCTGGAATGTAAATGGCGGAGTTTGCCAGAACGTGACGTTCCACCCAACGCAGTATCAGAGCTGCCTCCGCCGCAGCTGCTGGACTTCTTGTGCCGCCCTGATAGTTCACATACGCCACTGCTGTGGCATTGTCCGACTGAATTCGGACCGGTCGGCCCTGCAATCTCACTGTCCAGTGAGATAGGCACAATCTGATTGCTCGGGGGGCAGGAACGAATTCCCCCGAGTTAGGGCCGAGTCCCAAAGCCACCAGGTCAGAGACACCCTGGTCTGTGAGCTCAGACGAATCAGAAGGTCTAAGGACCGAGGTGACCTGTCCCACTGAGCCAGAATTGCTCGCTGAAGGAGACGAGTGTGACTCTGGGCAAATGGTATCGCCTCGAAAGACGAGACCATGAGCACCAGCACCCGCATACAGAATCGTAACGAAGACCGACGGTGTGACAGAAGGGTTTGCACTGCCGACTGCAGAGACAGCAACTTGGCTGGAGGGAGGAACACCTTCGCCTGTACTGTGTCCAATATCTGTCTCGGGTACTCCAGGCGACTGGTTGGCGGCACCAAAGATTTCTGCAGGTTAAGTAACCAGCCGTAATCCTGCAGCGAGGTCATTGTGATCCTCAAATTCTCCTCCAGAGCGGAGGCGGACTCCGCTCGCAGGAGCAGGTCGTCTAGGTAGGCCACTACCGCAATGCCTCTCTGTCGCAGCAACGCCAACACCGGGGCTAGCAGTTTTGTGAAAACTCGGGGTGCTGAGGCCAGACCGAAGGGGAGTGCCAGAATTTAAAATGGAGGTCTCCCACTGCAAAGCGCAGGAATCGCTGATGCCGTGGACAAATGGGTACATGGAGGTACGCATCCCTGATGTCCAGGGATGCCAGAAATTCCCCGATGGAGGGCGGCCACAACCGAGTGGATAGGTTCCATCCGGAATTTCCGCGCCGACATACCGATTCAGGGTCTTTAGGTCCAGTACCGGCCGAACCCCCCCCCCCCTTTTTGGGAACCACAAATAGATTAGAGTAGAAACCTCGAAACCTCTCTTCTGGAGGCACTGGCACAATCACCCCTTGGTCCGAAAGTGTTTGAACAGCCTCGAAAAGGGCCTCCCGGCGATCCTGCGGGAGCTCTAAGTTTGATGGGAAGAACCTGTCTGGGGGTAGAGTGTTGAACTCTATCCTGTACCCGGTGGACACCACTTCCCGGACCCAACGATCGGAAATGTAAGCCAGGCACCGGTCTGCAAACCCCAGAAGACGTCCCCCCACCTGAAACCCGGGTGGGGGCAACCCATCAGGCTGAGGAGGACTTGTCTTCCGCCTTTTCAGTTTTGCGCTGCCACTGCCACTTTCCAGCCCCTGCAGTGACCTTACCGGGACGGGTCCCCTTACCTGTTGTGCTCGAGGGGCGAAAAGACCTCTTCTGACCCGAGGGAGGGGGGCCCTGTCTACGGCAAAACTCGCGCCTCCGGGGCTCTGGAAGAAAGGTACTCTTACCTCCCGTAAAGTCTTTAATGATCTCATACAAACCTGGACCAAATAGATGTCCACCCTGAAAAGGGAGGTCAGCAAGACATTTTTTGGAAGCATGGTCGCCGGACCAAGAACGCAACCAAAGTATCCGTCTGAGGATAACGGCAAAATCGAAATCCTGGATAACATCGGCAGTAAATCAACGGCCGCATCACAAAGGTATTTGAACCCTTGGAGTAAAAACTCAGCCATCTGCGGTGCATCCATCAGGCGGCCGCATTCCAGATCAGACTGGAGCTCCGCCATATGCTCAGACAGATGTTGAGCCGCCATGGCGGACGCCAGGGCTGGCCGCACTGCAGAACCTGCCACCAGGAAAAGCGATTTTAAAAGCGCCTCTGTTTTTCTATCAGCGGGGTGCTTGAAAGAAGGAGACCCTTCCAGATGAATAGTCGTCGCCTTACTAAGGGGCTATCGGTGGGTCCACCACAAGCGATTCCCATTTTTTCAAAAAGCTTTCCTCAAAGGGATAGCGAGCAGCAAACCGTCTTGACAGCGAAAAGGAAAGCTGCGGATGTTGCCATTCACGGTAAAGAAAATTATCAAAAATTTGATTGTAGGAGTAAGCCTAGGGGGCCTAGAGGACCTACACACATACGCAAAAGACTGCGATTCACCATCCTGGCTCAATCGCAGCGTAGTGCGAATACCAGTGATAATGGCGGCGACCAACGTTTTTTCGCGAGCAGCCGCCGCTTGATCCTCTTCACCGTCCGATGGGCCCAGTTCCCCATCAGATAGGTCCACTGCGGTCCCTGAGACCCCTGAGGCCACTTCCGGATCAGAATCCTCCCCCGAGGAATGAGGGGGAGGAAGGGGACGCTTCTTGGGGGCCTGTTGGGCGACCTCCGTCCGGGGGAGAAATTCACTAAAGACCGCTCGCAGCTGGTCCAAAAATACCCCTTGCGCAGATTGCGCCACCGCTGATGCCTCCGCAGAAGGTTCAGCAGTGTAATCTGCCATTGCTTTGCCCCCAGACCCCGCTCAGTGACACACACGTGGTACTAAAGAAGATGAGGCATCCCCACACTGCCGTGCACCAGCAAACCCAGGAGGACTGCATCCTTCCGCCACCAGCACCCACAGGGGAGCCCAGCTGTTACTTGCTGTTTTTTGCTGCCAGTAACCCCCGGAGGATCGTCAGAAGAGCCGCGCCGTCCGATCACCACCGCTCCACAGAGAAGGGAAAACGCTGCACACACGTTTTTGCAGACACATGTGGTCAAAATGGCCGCCGTTAGACACTACAGGCTGAAACCCCCTGTACAGAGACGTGCAGTACCGCAAACTGCCGCTCTGAGCGCTAGATGGAAAGTCCCATAGGCCAAATATGTCTGTGGCTCCGGCAAAACGGCGGCCGATCGCCGCATGGTGGCGAAAACAAAACGAACGGCGCAGACGGACGGGGTGCGGTGCGGGGGGGAAAGGGGGGCAGGAGCTCCATGCGCCCCTACCGGCGGCTACCCGGAGAAAAAGAAAAAACATTTTTTTTTTGTTCGTCGGTCTCCCTTCCGCCCCTGAAAAAAAGGGGGGACGGGAGGAACTCTCACTCACCACTCGACGAGCGCCATGGGTAGCCACTCAGTCGCAGACTTTCCGCCCCTGCCTGGACGGTACGCTGCAGGCCAGGAAATCGCCCTACAGAATCGCATCCGGGCTGGGCGTAAGTGGCGATCACCCCAGGCCACCCGCACGGAACGGGCACTATGCGGCGGGTCCCCATACTGCGGGACTGGCTCGCATCAGTCGGCCAGGTCGGGGAAAGTACAGAGCCCATGGACTCTCCATGCCCTGACCGGCTTCTTGATAGCAGATCCTCTTGATAGAAGACAATAAAATAGAATAAAAAGAATGGTCACAAACAGGACCGCAATTCCCCTAAAGGGAAGCCAGGTCAACTCCTTGCAAACTAGGCATTGAAACTGATGAGCTATACTATGGAGGGGGCTTATGTGGGAAGAGAGGACGGCCCAGTGGGAGGGGCCAGCTGTTTCTTTTCCCTGCCTAGTTAACTCCTGGTGAGACAAGCATAAACCCACATGTAATGGAGAGCTGCGTCTGTCAGTGAACGATAGGAGAAATGGTGGCCGCGATACTACACGCGGCCGACTACAGGACAAAGGCGGCCGTGATCCACACGCGGCCGGATAGAGGAAAATGGCGGCCCGGTATCGACATACTAACCGCCCGCAGCCCACCCAGGGGAAGCGCAGCCAGGCGGGGGGGGCAAAAGTAAGGGGTAGGAAGGCTCAAGCCCACCTATGCCCGAAGAAGGGGAACACCACCCGCCTGCCCCCCCCCCCCGCACGGGCGTAGTGGGTAGCCACCCGAGGCAGACCTGCCACCCCGTCAGTTTGGGGGGAGCTGCCGGCCGCACAACACCGGTGATGCGAGCCCCGGTCCTAGGTGTGCTGGCAGGACGTTTAACCCGCCGGCCGCCCCGCACGGAACGAGGCCCGATGCGGTCGACCCCGTGTACAGGGTCGACTCGCATCCATCGGCCGCGCTGGGGAGACTCCCTGGATCTAGGATATCCAGCCTGTCACCCAGCCGGTTACTTGATTGCATTCTTCATCAGAAGTCTTGAGAAAAAAGAAAAAAACGGGGAACCGCAGATCCCAGCAGAGAGCCAGGTCCTACACCTTGCACTAGACAGAAAAAACTGAGTTGCTGAGCAGGGCAGGAGGGGTTATGCCTAGTGAGGACTGCCTCCTGGGAGGGGCAGTGTCTGCTTTTAGCTGAACTACGTTCTGCCTAGTCCACTCCTAGTGAAAGGTGCATAAACCCCACATGTCAAGAATAAGAGGCTGCGTTCGTCAATGAACGAAAGAGGAATTATCCCTAGCCTCTAAAAACCAGGAAAAGGGATTTAAGTTGCTGGCTCAATGGTACAGATGCCCCTCAAACATACATCATATCGACCCAAAGCTGCCCGATCCCTTCAGGTGATATTTATCGTCTAAGCGGACTTTCCTCCACATCTGATGGGAATGCCCCCCTGTATGCAAGTTCTGGCACGCAATCTTTGATCCGTACTGTGGACTAATGGCGACCTCGATCACACCATCTCCTGAAGTAGCTTTATTATCTATACTCCCTGGACCGCTAAAATAGGCCAAAAAAGATGTGTTACGCCACTTTCTAGCAGCAGCTAAGATGATAATGCCCAGACACTGGAAATCAGCGCGCATGCTTTCCCTGGGGGATTTGATATGCATTCAACATTTGTTACTTTTCAATAAAATAAGATTTTGTGTCCTTTGTGTCTAGCCGGCAGGCTTGAAGAACAATTCTGACACAAGCTGACTGAGCTCCAGCGGCGGTCCCTTTAAATCAGCGCTGAGAGTCGGTGGGAGGCGGTGCACCATGCCCTTTGACTTCAGGAGGAACCATGGAGGTTATATGATACTATGGAGGTTGTGATGAGCCGATAAGAGTACTGTCCATTGGAAGGAGAGGAACAATATCAGATTCATACCCCGCAGAGGGTTATTTCTGCTAACGCTTCTGATCTGTTAGCGATAACAGGTCCTCTCGTTCTGGTAAGAGTACCTCTGTGTGCCTATACACGCGGGTCTACTATCGGTGCTGGTCTACACATTTCCGGGTGAATCTGTTTGATGAACAGTTGTTGATTGATTTCACACTGGAGGAGGAAGATCTGCTTTTCACTTTATTTTTTCACTTCTTTGGACCACGAGACTTTATTTGACTTTTGATTGAACACTATATATACTTTTTGCTTTCACGGGTTATTTTGTGTCAATCACTATAACCTATTGATTTTTTAATCATTTATTTGATATCATTTTTCCACACAAGGTTATATTTCACTGTAAATGAGCGCAACTGTTTTTATTATTTATTTGAGTTGGTGATATTATCTCACTAGTTGTTGCTGCTGGTACTATCTATCCTAGCTCAATACTGCTCCATTATAAGTTATTTGCCATTTTCTTAATAAAAGAAGATTGAACTAAAATTTTCACTGGCAGTAATAATGTTTTTACTGGATAGATGACAAGCACAAAAACACTGTCTCTAGTACAGGAAGACTTCCTTCAAAGAGACCTTCTGCCCCTTTAGCCAAACAGTGTTATCACAGGAACTTAATTACTGATCATAATCACAGAGTAAAGAGTCCTGGTCCCTCTGTGTTGTTGAAGGGGATTTCCAAGATAAACAAGAATTGTGTGTAACATTGCTTTTATAATTACAAGGAGGGGTCCATTGTTAAGCACCTATCCTATTGTGTAAACCCTTACGATTTTACATTTTGCTAACATTGAGAAGAGATGCGTCCGTCAATGAAAGTAAGTGAAAAGTGCCATATTCCTTTAGGTGGTGGTCCAACTTACTGTTAAAGCAGCAATAATAAGAAAATGCATCACCTGGGTGACCGCACAATTTAATTTAATGTCTTTTAAAAGCCCTGGAAGTCTGGGGTGTAACGATGCACTGAATTTAATTGAAAGTTCACACAGGCAACTTCAATATGCAAATAATGGCTTTGGTTAAAATGACCCTTTAATTAGTAGTCAGTACAAGACTGCTTAAAGTGGATATTAATCCTCTGAAAAGACTTCCCTCCACTACATGAATAGCGCTGTCACTCGCCTAGGTCAGTGTTTCTCAACTCCAGTCCTCAAGGTGCACCAACAGGTCATGTTTTCAGGATTTCCCTCAGATGAAACGGCTGTGGTAATTACTAATGCAGTGAAACTGATCAAATCACCTGTGCAAAATAATAAAAATCCTGAAAACATGGCTTGTTGGTGCGTCTTGAAGACTGGAGTTGAAAAACACTGGCCTAGGTGAATGACATGCACAGCGCTCTCTGTACCTCCTTGGATATGCATGTCACATGTGTCATATGCACTTTAGTCAGCTAGGAGTTATTCCAGGAGGCATACCCCTTCATTCAGAAAAGAGGAAGTGGGCATGCCTGGTGTCGCATCATCAAGAGGGGCGTAGGCTAAATTCGGAAGAGCTGGCGGGCCTCTCACCCAGAAAGCAGGGCAAAAAATAAATAAATGGAGATCCTCTTTAAGGTGGACCTTCACCCTGACTAATGTTGTGCTGCCCTGTCTCCTCTCCACTCCCTCTATTACCAATTGACATTTTTTTAAGTACTTTATTTGTGCACTTCTGCATTTCTTGCCTAGGCAAGACTTTCTCCCCGCATGTGCACAGATGTGCTGCAGGGCTCAGGTCACCGAGAGAGCCCTGTGGAAAACTTGAGCATGCAGGGTTTCCCACGTATGCGCAAAGACTGCTACGAGGAAAGTCCGAAACCTGCCCTGTCTTTGCGCATGTATAGAAAGTCCGCTGCGGATGCACCCAAACGATGGTGCCCAAGGGGGGAGGGGGGTTTGGAGGTGAATTGAAGTATGGTGTTAGGAACTCGCTCACATTATGTCATTATGTGTGGTGACCTGCATTTTTATCACTGGATAAACGTAGGTCACTGCTAGGGTACATACAAAACAATTGTTTTGTATGTGCCTCATTCACACCACAATCCTGGTGTGCGGTCTGATGCAGTGCGTAAAAATGCAGCATGTTAACAGCACTGCAACTCAATACAAAGCACTGCTGTGCTAAGTCCCCTCTGCCCCCTCACCAAAACAAGGAGCTGCCAGCTATGGATCTTTCCCGATTATAATTGATCTGTTCAAAGGATCCAACGTGAACAAATTTATAAGTTTATGCATCAGTAATAAAATCCTACTGCAATATTCTGCACACTGCAAAGAGTTTGAAAATACACGCACTCAAGCACAATTTTATAAAGCATAAAGCCATAAACTGTCACCAGATTGGTTCTCTTGATTAGAGTTTAGGATGACATCTGAATACAAACCTTCGTAATACATCTTGAGCAATGCAATAATTTGCAATTAATCTTAAACATTACATTGATACAATATTTATGCCCATTTCCCCCCACTTATCCAAACTGGTTACCCAGAATTTCCCATCTGCCCAATTTGGTTCTTTTTATTCTCCAGCTACTTTCTTCCTATCACTCATTTTTTAATATACGTCATGTAATCAGATAAAGGGGCTAACTAGGCTAAACAACCTAATTTAAAGTGATGCTAACAACAAAGTGTCAGTGACTGCTGTTTGTTGTGATCTGTATTACTGTTGAAAGTCCTATGATTATTTAGATTATGGAACTGAAAATCTATGTTCATGTGTCAACATTTAGATAAGGTACACCATAGGGTCCTACAAAACACAAAGACTGACAGTCAAAACATATTCTCTACACAAAATTACACACTATCACAATGCATTTTAAGCAAATTATTATTTGGTACTTACCATATCAGAAACATACAAATACTGCATAAACCAATACGGAACCTAAGTTCATCTTACCTGAATGCATCTGTCTACCATACTCTGGGTCAGACTGTCTGTTTTTTTCTTCATCTTGCTTATCCTGGGAGAATAGATTAAAACAGAAGTGCATGAGTAACATTTTCAAATATTATTAAAAAATATTTTTTACTGGACATTACATAACTTAAAAAAAATGTTTTGCAAAATGCAATATTCTGTTCAGCAGTCCCACTTTAATAGTATTCTGAAAAAATAAGGGCACTTCTAAGGGTTGGGTTCACACTGCCGCGACTTGCGCTCCGACTTGTGTCATCCAAAGTCGCTTGACATGAGAAATTCCATTGAAATGAATGTACACTAATGAAATCGCTCTGACTTCAAAAAAGGTTCCTGTACTACTTCAAGGCGACTTTTATCCGACTTGTGCCCAAAGAATTGCCGCAATTTCAAATCAGTATGACTGTTGCAACTTTGACACAATGAAAACATATTACAAAGTTGTACAGAAATAGTTCAGAAAACACATCTTTATTATTCAGGTGCGATTTTCATGCAACTTTGAGGGTTTAACATTGAAGTCTATGGGCCTCAAATTGCATCAAAGTTGGGCAAAAGTAAGGCAGGGACTACTTTGAAGTCGGCACGACTTCAGAGTCGTACAGATATGAATAGTACTCATAGAAAATAAAGGCAAATGACTTGTCATGCGACTTTGCAGTCCCAAATCGCAGGACAACTTGCACATGTGTAAAAGGGGTCTAAGGTTTTTTTTGAGTTTATAGTTTTTTTTCAAATAAGCTCTTTTTTTTTATATAAAGGATACATTTTTTTTCATGGATATCATTAATAAAGAAAACATGTACACTCACTACATATGTCCTTTGAGTAATACAAATTGGGCAAGCTACTAAGGTATTTTATTATCTACAAGTTTTTAATGTCTATATGTTTTTTTATATGCATATCTTTGACTTTAATTTTCCACGACTTGTATCAGAGAAAATTGAGTACGGTCCATGATACTTTTTTTTTTATTACACCTTGCATTCTTTCACGGACAGTACTCAATTTTCTCTGTCGCAATTGCAAGAATACGGCTACAATCACCTCAAGCACCACGACTTGTATAAAATCTATAATTTTGTAACATTTGACACAGTGTGGTTTTATAACAATTTCTACGCAGAGCTGGCTAAACTCTCTAAAATTCAAGTCCAGCAGTGGTTTCTCCCTTGTTTTTTGGTTCTTTCCACTTAAGCGATACTGGGCCCTACGAGCAAACAGATGAGAAGATGTGTGCCCATCTGACTTATTTAGTTATGCATGCTGAAGATCAAACTGCATTCTTTTGGAGTTAACAGACTCTAGAGCACCACTTACGGACTTTAAGGCTTCATGCACACAGGACTTTAAAAAAACAGCCAAAAAACGTCAGTAGCTTATCAGGGATGTTTTCAGCTTTTACCAATTTTAGCAATTTTTCAAACGCATATTAAAAAAAAGTTTCATGAATTAAAAAAGAAAACCGTAAAGTTAACTCTTTTTTTGTATAATGTGAAAGATGATGTTACGCCGAGTAAAAAGATACCAAATATGTTACGCTTTAAAATTGCCCACTTGTGGAATGGCACCAAACTCTGGTACTTAAAAATCTCCATAGGCGCTGCTTTAAAATGTTTTACAGGTTACCAGTTTAGAGTTACAGAGGTGGTCTTGGGCTAGAATTATTGCTCTCACTCTAACGCTCGCGGCGATACCTCACGTGTGATTTGCACGTCGTTTACATATGTGGGCGTGACTTACGTATGCGTTCGCTTCTGTGCGTGAGCACGTGAGGAAGCTTTAAAAAAAATTTTATATTGTTTTTTTACTTTTATTTTTACACTTTTTCTTTAAATTTATTTTTGATCACTTTTATTCTTATTACATGAAATGTAAACATCCCCTGTAATATGAATAGTGCGTGACAGGTCCTCTTTATGGAGAGATGTGGGGTCTATACCACATCTCTCCTCAAGGCTGGGAAGACCGAGATAAAAAAATAATGTCGCACCCGGGCCTCCGAAGGTCATAAGATGAATGGGGACCATCTGGTCATCGGAAATCTCTATGCTCAACTCAATTTCTTCTCCGGCTCACCAATCACACGGGCGAGGCGGTAGAAGCACCGGAGAAGCACCGGAGAGCGGTGGGAGAGGAAGAGGGGACGTCTCCTCCCTCCGCCTGTAAGAATGATCAAGTGGCTGAACTGCCGATATGATTGTTCTGTGCAGGGAATTGCCGGCTGAAAGATGATATCTGACTGATGCCTGTAGCTGAAGGCATCATTCAGATATCCCCACTCAAAGTCCAGGACGTCATACAATGTCCTTGGGCGTGAAGTGGTTAAAGTGGTTGTAAAGGCTTAACCACTTGCCGACCACATCGCGTACATATACGGCGGCAAGTTGGCTCCGCTGCTCAAATCGCCGTTTATAAATGGCGATCCACGCAGCTGCAGTTGCGGGCGGCTGCACATGCCTGCTGCTTGCTCCGTGTGGGGCCGCGGGTTGGGCAGACTCGATGTCTGCCGGCAACCCGCGATCACCTGTTAAGAGAGGAAGAACGGGGAACCGCCAATGTAAACTTGTTCTGACAGGCGGCATGACAGAGAACTACTGTAATCGGGATCAGTTAGATCTGTCATGCTCCTGCCAGCCCAGCCACCACAAAGTTAGAACACACCCAGGGAACACAGTTAACTCCTTAAGCACCCCCTACAGGTTAACCCCTTCCCTGCCGGTGTCATGTATACAGTAGTCAGTGGCTGTTTTTAGCTCTGATCGCTGTATAAATGTCAATGGTCCAGAAAAAGTGTCAAAATTGTCCGATATGTCCGCCGCAATATCACTGCCATTACCAGTAAAAAAAATAAATAAAAAAAATAGTAAAAACTGCATGAATTAATTCTCATGGTTTGTAAACGGGGCAACTTCTGCGCAAACCAATCAATATACGCCTATTGCGATTTTTTTTTTACCACAAATATGTATATATAAGAATATACAGTCAGGTCCATACATATTGGGACATCCACACAATTCTAATCTTTTTGGCTCTATACACCACCACAATGGATTTTAAATTAAATGAACAAGATGTGCTTTAACTACAAATCATGTGAACGGTGTAGGAATTACAACAGTTTGTATATGTGCCTCCCACTTTTTAAGGGACCAAAAGTAATGGGACAATTGGCTGCTCAGCTGTTCCATGGCCAGGTGTGTTATTCCCTCATGATCCCATTTACAAGGAGCAGATAAAAGGTCCAGAGTTAATTTCAAGTGTGCTATTTGCATTTGGAATCTGTTGCTGTCAACTCTCAATATGAGATCCAAAGAGCTGTCACTATCAGTGAAGCAAGCCATCATTAGGCTGAAAAAACAAAACAAACCCATCAGAGAGATAGCAAAAACATTAGGTGTGGCCAAATCAACTGTTTGGAACATCCTTAAAAAGAAAGAACGCACCAGTGAGCTCAGCAACACCAAAAGACCCGGAAGACCACGGAAAACAACTGTGGTGGATAACCAAAGAATTCTTTCCCTGGTGAAGAAAACACCCTTCACGACAGTTGGCCAGATCAAGAACACTTCCCAGGAGGTAGGTGTATGTGTGTCAAAGTCAACAATCAAGAGAAGAGTTCACCAGAGTGAATACAGAGGGTTCACCACAAGATGTAAACCATTGGTGAGCCTCAAAAACAGGAAGGTCAGATTAGAGTTTGCCAAACAACAACTAAAAAAGCCTTCACAGTTCTGGAACAACATCCTATGGACAGATGAGACCAAGATCAACTTGTACCAGAGTGATGGGAAGAGAAGAGTATGGAGAAGGAAAGGAACTGCTCATGATCCAAAGCATACCACCTCATCAGTGAAGCATGGTGGTGGTAGTGTCATGGCTTGGGCATGTATGGCTGCCAATGGAACTGGTTCTCTTGTATTTATTGATGATGTGACTACTGACAAAAGTGGCAGGATGAGTTCTGAAGTGTTTCGGGCAATATTATCTGCTCATATTCAGCCAAATGCTTCAGAACTCATTGGATGGCGCTTCACAGTGCAGATGGACAATGACCTGAAGCATACTGCAAAAGCAACCAAAGAGTTTTTTAAGAGAAAGAAGTGGAATGTTATGCAATGGCCAAGTCAGTCACCTGACGTGAATCCGATTGAGCATGCATTTCACTTGCTGAAGACAAAACTGAAGGGAAAATGCCCGAAGAACAAGCAGGAACTGAAGACAGTTGCAATAGAGGCCTGGCAGAGCATCACCAGGGATGAAACCCAGCAACTGGTGATGTCTATGCGTTCTAGACATCAGGCTGTAATTGACTGCAAAGGATTTGCAACCAAGTATTAAAAAGTGAAAGTTTGATTTATGATTGTTAATCTGTCCCATTACTTTTGGTCCCTTAATAAGTGGGAGGCACATATACAATCTGTTGTAATTCCTACACCGTTCACATGATTTGGATGTAAATACCCTCAAATTAAAGCTGAAAAAGTCTGCAGTTAAAGCACATCTTGTTTGTTTCATTTCAAATCCATTGTGGTGGTGTATAGAGCCAAAAAGATTAGAATTGTGTGGATGTTCCAATATTTATGGACCTGACTGTATATTGGCCTAAACTGATGAATACATTTGTTTTTTTTTTATATTTTTTTGGATATTATAGCAGAAAGAAAAAAAATATTGTTTTTTTTTTTTCAAAATTGTCTGTTTACAGCGGTGATCAGAAGTGATGTAGAGGTGATCAAATAGCACCAAAAGAAAGCTCTATTTGTGGGAGATAAAGGACATCAAATTTTGTTTGGATACAACGTCACACTACCGTGCAATTGTCAGTTAAAGCAACGCAGTGCCGAATCGCAAAAAGTGCTCTGGTAAGGAAGGGGGTAAATCCTTCCAGGGCTGAAGTGGTTAAAGTGGATGTAAACCTGATTCATGAAATTTGACCTAGGCACATATATCTGTAATATTTTCTTATCTTTCTCCAGAGCGCTGTGTCCTGTGTCATTCTGCGGCTCCATTCTTCTGTTACCAGCATAATAACTTCTTACAAGTTTTCTGACAACCAAGATAAAACCAGCCTGAAATTTGTGACGGGCTGAGTGCTCTAAATAGATTAGCAGAGAGCTGGTCTATTCACAGCACATTCCTTCCTTCTTCTGTCTATGTGGAGTAAGGGTGTGTCCCTTTCCTCAAATCAGCTGTCACACAGTGTATGCCAAGACTACACTCCCACTGTTGAACAGGAAGAGAAAATTTCTAACACAGTGTTGACTTTCTAAAGAATACAGCAAGCTGAAGACAGCAGATATGCATGTAAAACGTATGTAGGAAGATTTGTTTCATCTCTGTGCATCGTCTGTGGCTGTTCACTTCACTGGGTATAGGAGAGGGTTTACTTTAATGTTTTTTACTTTATTCCATTCGCTGCATTAAGCTAAAAACCTTTTAGGTGCAGCTCCCCCCTAAATACTTACCTGATCCTGATCTCGGTTCAGCGCTGTGCTTGAGAGTATAACATAATAATGTATTTGTTATTTAAAAAATTGGATTTTTTGACTTACTGTAAAATCCTTTTCTTTGAGTTCATTGACAGACGCAGCCTCTTATTCTTGACATGTGGAGTTTATGCAGCTTTCACTAGGAGTGGACTAGGCATAACAAAGTTCAGCTCAAAGCAGACACAGCCCCTCCCAGGGGGCAGTCCTCACTTAGCATAACCCCTCCAGCCCTGCTCAGCAACTCAGTTCGTAGCAAGCAGTACAAACTCAAACAAAGAGGGGCGGGTGCTGCGTCTGTCAATGAACTCAGAGAAAAGGATTTTACGGTAAGTCAAAAAATCCTATTTTCTCAATCGTTCATTGACAGATGCAGCCTCTTATTCTTGACATGTGGGGATGTCCCAAAGCAGTGTCACAATGAGGGGTGGGCAACAAGAACAACAGTACCCAACAAAAGAGTTCTCCAGGAGGTGCCAGACGCGCCTCACACCACAGCCTGCAAAACTTTGCGGCCGAAAGCAGCATCAGAAGAAGCTGCAACATAAACTCTGTAAAACTTGGAAAAAGTGTGCACCGAGGTCCAAGTGGCCGCCTTGCACACCTGAGAAACCGACGCCTGGTGTCAGAAAGCCCAGGAAGTACTAATCGCCCTGGTAGAGTGAACCATGACCGGAAAGGGGGGCTCCTGGCCCCGAACAGCATACGCACGGGTCACCGTCTGACGTATCCAACGTGAAATGGTGGCCGACGAGGCCGCCATCCCCTTGCGCAGGCCATCCACCGCGACAAAAAGCGCATCGGACCTCCGAAACGAGGCTGTGGCTGCCAGATACACCCGCAAAGCCCTAACCACATCCAGGGAGTGCAAGGTAACTTCCTTAGGATGAGACGGGCACGGACACAGCGAAGGAGGACAATGTCATCATTGATGTGAAACGAAGAGACACTTTCGGTAAGAAGGAGAGAGAGGGGCGCAAAACCGCCCTGTCCCTGTGCATGACCAAGTACGGGGACCGCCAGCTAAGACACCCGCCTATCGGATGTAATACTTTCTGCGATAGCAGTTGCAGGGAAATTTCCCTGATATTTTCGAAAGGAGGTTTCTGGTGCACAGAAAGGACCAGATTAAGGTCCCAAGGCACCAAAGGCGACCGTACCTGGGGAGAGACATGACGAACCCCCTGGACAAAGGTACGAATCATCGCCAAGGGACGCTGAAAAAGAATTGCTAGGGCAGAAATCTGCCCCTTAAGCGTGCTCAATGCCAACTTGTGATCTAGGCCTTGCTGAAGAAAGGCCAGCACCCGAGCCACCGAGAAAGAACGGGGGTTCCAACCCCCCGCGCCTTGCACCAAGCAATGTAAGCCTTCCATGTGCGGTGATAGATCTTCCGTGAACAATAACAACTGTACCCAACAGAATCCTCTCAGGAGGCGCCAGCTGCGTCTACACTTCCGCCTGTAAAACTTTACGGCCAAAAGCAGCATCCGCGGATGCGGACACATCAACTTCGTAAAACTTAGCAAAAGTGTGCACCAAGGCCCAAGTAGCCGCCTTGCACACCTGGGACAACCGAAGCCTTGTGTCTGAAAGCCCAGGAAGTACTAACTGCCCTGGTGGAATGAGGCAAAGGGGGGACTTTGCCCCGAACAGTATACGCATGGGTCACGGTCTGCCTGATCCAACGGGAAACAGTAGCCGATGAGGCCGCCAACCCATTGCGCGGGCCTTCTGTCAGCACAAACAACGCATCAGACTTCCGAAAAGAAGCTGTAGCCACCAAATACACCTGCAAAGCCCTCACGACATCCAGAGAATGCAACTCAATCTCCTTGGGATGCGACGGGTGCGGACATAATGAAGGGAGAACAATATCCTCATTAATGTGAAAAGAGGAATCCACCTTCGGTAGAAACGAAGGGGAAGGCCGCAGGACCGCCTTGTCCCTATGAAGGACCAAGTAGGGAGACCTAAAGGACAAAGCTGCCAACTCAGACACCCACCTAGCGGATGTAATGGCCACCAAGAAAGCCACCTTTTGCGACAGCAATTGTAAGGGAATATCCCTGATTTTCTCATATGGCGGTTTCTGCAGTACAGAAAGTACCAAATTCAAATCCCACGGCGCCAAAGGCGACCGTACCTGAGGGGCCACATGGCGTACCCCCTGTACAAATGTACGTATCAGCGAATGTGACGCCAAAGGCCGTTGAAAGAGAATCGTCAGAGCCGAAATCTGACCCTTGAGAGTACTCAATGCCAATTTGTTATCCAGGCCCTGCTGCAAAAAGGCCAGCACCCGGGACACAACGTAAGAGCGAGGGTTCCAACCCCCCGCCTCAAACCAGGCACTATAGGCCTTCCAGGTGCGATGATATATCTTGCTCGCCTTAAGCATGGTAGTCAGACACCCCTATCCCTCAAAACCTGGGACTCAATAGCCAAGCCGTCAAAGCCAGCGAGGGTAAAGCAGGGTGCCGGATGGGGCCCTGTGACAGCAGATCTTCGCATAGCGGAAGACGCCAGGGAACATCTGTCACCATCCGCACCACGTCGGCGTACCAAGGGCGCCGAGGCCAATCCGGAGCTACCAGGATTGTCGGAATCTCTTCCGCCTCCACCCTGCTCAGTAGCCGTGGTAAAAGCTTGATGGGAGGGAAGACGTACAGGAGCCGATATCGACCCCAAGGCGCTAACAACGTGTCCGTGGCAGCCGCCAACGGGTCCCTTGTTCTGCACACGAAGGTCTGCACCTGGACGCCATGAGGTCCACGTCTGGCATGCCCCACTTGTGGCAAATCTGGCAGAACACCTCTGGATGTAGGGACCATTCCCCTAATCCAGCGTCTGGCGACTGAGAAAGTCCGCCTGCCAATTTTCTTCGTCGTGACTATCGACCAATTCAGGGGGAGAAATGACTTCCCCAACGTTAGAGCTGGGGCCCAAAGCCACCAGGTCAACGATCCTCTGGTCTGATGATCCAATCTGATCAGCTGGTCCAGGGACAGCAGAGACTTGTCCCACCGTGACAGAATCGCTCGCTGTAGCAGCCAAGTGTGACTCTGGGCGTAGGGTATCGCCTTGAAGGCTGAGACCATGAGCCCCAACATCTGCATACAGAACCGTAAGGAGGACCACTGGCGCGACAGCAGGGTTCGCACTGCTGCTTGCAGTGTTAGTAACTTGGCCGGAGGTAAGAACAGCTTTGCCTGCTCCATGTCCAGAATCAGACCCAGATATTCCAGTCGACAGGACAGGGTCAACATCGACTTCTGCAGGTTGATCAGCCAGCCGAAGTCTTTCAACGAGGCCATGGTGATAGCCACATTCTCCTCCAGGGCTGAAGCAGACTCCGCTTGTAGGAGTAAATTGTCGAGGTATGCTACCACCGCAATGCCTCTCTGCCTCAATAGCGCCAGCACCAGAGCCACCAGCTTGGTGAATACCCGAGGAGCCGAGGCCAGACTGAAGGGAAGTGCCACAAATTGGTAATGTAGATCCCCCACCACAAAGCGCTGGTGCCGGGGACAAATGGGAACATGGAGATACGCATCCCTGATATCCAGAGACGCCATGAAGTCCCCTTGGTGCAGGGCGGCCACGACCAAACAGACAGATTCCATCCTGAATTTTCGCGCCCTCACAAAGTGGTTTAGCGCTTTTAGGTCCAGAACTGGCCTGACCCCACCCTTTTTGGGCACCACAAATAGGTTTGAATGGAAGCTGCGGAACCTTTCCAGCGGAGGTACCGGCACAATCACCCCTTGTTCGGAGAGCGTCTGAACAGCCCCTAGGAGTGCCTCTCGATGCCAATGCGGGAGTCTCAAGTTCGATGGGAAGAACCTGTCTGGGGGTAGAGTGCTGAACTCTATCCTGTAGCATGAAGACACCACTTCCTGCACCCACCGGTCGGAAATGCGGGCAGTCAACCTGTCTGCTAACCCCAGAAGTCGTCCCCCCACCCGAGACTCGGATGGGGGCAACCCATCATGCGGAAGAGGACATTTCCTCCGTCTTTTCGCTCTTGCGCTGCCAGGGCAGTTTACCAGACCCCAAGGCAGACTTGTCGGGCCTAGAGCCCTTGCCCGCTGCACCGGGCGCACGAAAAAACCTCTTCTGGCCGAAGAAGCAGGACCCTGCTTACGGCGGAATTCCTGCCATCTGGGCTCCGGAAGAAAATTACTCTTCCCGCCCGGTGAAATCCTTAATGATTTCATCCAATTGTGCCCCAAAGAGCCGACCACCCTGAAAGGGAATGTCCGTGAGGCCCTTTTTAGACGCATGGTCCCCCGACCAACAGCGTAACCACAGCACCCGTCTGATAATGACTGCAAAAAGACATCTTAGACAGCATGGGAAGCAGGTCCAAAGCTGCGTCACACTGGTATCAGACGGTCCGTCCGCTGTGAAGTCTCAGGCGAGCACCCGCAGCTCAACTCATTGTGCAACTCAGTCGCACACTCGGTAAGAGATTGCGCCACCATGGCTGACGCCAGAGCTGGTCTCATGGCCGACCCCGCCACCAAGAACAGTGCCTTGGATACTGCCTCCATCCGCCTATCTGCCGGATCCTTAAAAGAGGGAGACCCCTCCAATAGGATGGTTCGTTCTTATTCAGGCAAGCCACCGGAGGGTCCACTGCGGGGGATGGCCACTTCTTCACAAAGCTATCCTCAAAGGGATAGCGCACAGCGAAACGTTTTGGCAATGAAAAGGAATTCTGCGGACGCTGCCATTCCTTATACACCAGCTGGTCAAAGAATTGATCATAGGGATAAGCCCTAGGGGACTGAGGTGGCTTAAAAGACCCACAAACGTAGGCAGTCTCCTGCGACTCCCCGGCATGGTCCAGTCGCAAGGACGCCCGGATATTGGTGATCAGGGAGGCCACCAGCGCCCTTTCGCGCGTTACCGAGGCCCCCTGGTCTTCCTCACCATCCGAGGGCTCCAGTTCACCATCTGAGACCTCCACCCCGTGACCACTGAGGCCCCTTCCGGTTCAGAATCCTCCCCTGAGGAAGGAAGGGGGGTGGACGCTTTTTAGGCACCCCCTTAGCACGGCACTTCCCGGGGAAAAAATTCCCCCAATATGGACCTTAACTGATCCAGGGGAACCATAGGGCCCAGCGCCGGTTGCGCTTCCACCAACTCCTCCTGGGAAGAACCTGCAGGTTCAGCCGCCATTGTCACCGGAACACTGCTAGGCCAAATAGGCCCCGACACCCCCACAATGCAGCCCCACCACTGCCCCACAGAGCAACCAGGAGATACCCAGGAGAACTGCACCCACCACTGCCAACACCCCAGGGAGAGCCCAGCTATACTTGCTGTGAGTAATTGCCCTTCAAGCGCTGCGTCCCAGTAGGAGTGCTTGACCGCCTTGTCAGGAGCCTTCACCGCCCTGTGCCTTCCACGCTGTCCCAGAGGAAAAGAGGGCGAAACGGCGCCAGCCGCATGTTTTCATCCACAGGCACATCAAACATGGCCGCCGAGCGGTCACAAAGGCCGCGACTACGGCAAAATGGCCGCTGGTCCACCACTAGAGGCCAAAATAGCACACAAAATGGCAGCGGCTACGGCAAAATGGCGGCGATTCACCGCATGGCGGTTCTAGCGTGAGGAGAGGGGGAGGGGGGTGTAGGAGGGGCGAAACAGACCAAAACAAGCAGGGGGACCTGTAGCCCTAAAAACCCTCCACTGGCCCGCCTAGTCCGCCAAACGCCCAGCCCCCCCCTCCGCACCCCTGGGGGGGGGGCGGACACTCACCAATCCGATGGGCGTAGCGGGTAGCCACCCGGTAGCAGACCTTCCTCCCTCTGACGGGGAGGGATGCTGCAGGCCAAGCGCACCTGGACGCGAGCAAAGCCCGTGCACTGGACGCAAGTGGGAGTCACCTGCCAAGGCTAAGGGTAGCTCACATCGGTCGGCCAAGCTGGGAAAATTTCAGGATTCGAGATACCCTCTATGCCCCAGCCGGCTACCTGATAGCAGTCTTTATCAGATAGCTTGAAAAGCCAAAAGAAGAAAAAATTCTGGGAAACCGCAGGTCCCAGCAGGAAACCAGGTCTAACTCCTTGCACTAGGCATAATAAAACTGATATGCTATGCAGAGTTATATGCTGGAGTGAGGACGGCCCCCTGGGAGGGGTCAGCTTGCTTTTTTTCTATTTGCCTAGTCTACTCCTAGTAGGATGTGCATAAACACACTTGTCAATGAAGGGCTGCGTCTGTCAGTGAACGTAGGAGAAACACCTTCGTCGGCTCCATTTCCAGGACCAAGCCCAAGTATTCCAACTGGCGTGACGGAGTCAGCACCGACTTCGGAAGGTTGATCACCCAGCCGAAGTCCCGCAGGAAACCAAGGGTGATGGCCACGCTGTCCCACAGTGCTGAGGCCAACTCCGCCCGCAGGAGGAGGTCGTCGAGATATGCCACTACTGCTATGCCCCTCTGCCTCAGCAGAGCCAGTACCAGGGGCCAGGAGCTTGGTGAAAACCCATGGGGCTGAGGCCAGACCGAACGGGAGGGCCACAAACTGGTAGTGGAGATCCCCCACCGCAAAGCGCAGGAAGCGCTGGTGGTGCACACATATGGGCACGTGTAAATACGCGTCTTTGATGCGTAGTTTCTGCGCATAAATGTGCACGGGTATACACACGTGGTGGTCGCGAAGGACGCGAAACGCCACCCCCTAGAGGTGATGGTCAAACACCGGGAGGGCAAGCCAGACCGGAGTCGGGGTACCCAAAAGTGGTTCGAGGACCGGGGACCATGACCGAGACGACTCCGTCTCCCCGTATCGTCATCACCGTATAGAGCTGCTGGAGGAGGACGCCCGCCTCAACCGGAGTCGTGACACCCTGTCGCACCGGTAGTGGGAACCAAAGGACGCCCTGAAGCCGACCCACTAGTTGGAAGGCTTCAGC